>OU342652.1:21352133-21702390 GCA_910589605.1 Chrysoteuchia culmella
TATGCGAGTACCAGCAATCTAATTTAATTTAGTATTTACGTATGAAGAATTGTGCTATTTATACATACTTAAATTATTTAAAGTATGATTATTTATGTGTTGATGATAATGACGTTATATTATAAATGAATCAATTTAAATTTGTAAGTTCTCATTTATTTATTGTTATTTTATTTCTTTAGAAAGAAAAGAAAGAAAGAAAGAAAGAAAAAAAGCTATTTCGTACTACGAATCTCTTAAAGTAAGCTTTTTACGAAAGTTTTGTACTCCAAAGTGTGAAGTATATCAAAGTGTGACAACTTAAATAAAAACAAAATGGCAAACAAAACGTTCTTATGCCATGATGGTTTCTAATAGATAATGGTAGGCCTGCAGGGTACGGTCTAAACAGTCTTTGCACTGCCTACAAACAGCCGAAGTGACGCGCTCACACAGACACTCGCCGCTACACGCGCGCTCTCTACTGTTTTACCAGTGAAAACCAGTGAGATTGAGGGACCATATCGGCCGAGAGCAACGACTGTCTGTGTTTAGACTGTGGTTAGTGTCTGTATTAAAAATTATAACCCATATCGGTAATAACAACTCCTATTCTACTAACCACAGGTTAAATTATATCTATGACCTAGTGGGGTCAGCTAAGATTATATTTTCATATTGTTCTTTTTGGGGTTTTATTAGTCCGTTGCGTATGTTTTGTTAACTATTTACAAAAGCTATAGCTATTACAGTTTGTGATAATTTTATTGTCTTGATTAAAGAGTTTTAACATCTAAGAGTAAAGAAAAAAATATATATATATTTTACGTTTTCAACCTACGTGAGAGTTTAACCCTAAAACTGCGTACGTCAATCCGATCCCTTAATTAGCATAAGCACCTGTCATTGTAAGGCTTTGCATAAGTTATGACTTAAAGCTTACTTTAAGCCGTCATCGGGGGCTATTTAGTATAACGTTGAGGCGTTATCGCTTATACAGGGCACGCCACGGAGATTTGGAAGTTGTAAACAATTTACAATAAGATTCCTAGAAGAGGCGTTTCAAAGTCAAAGTCAAAGTCAATATCATTTATTCAGTCTAGGCTGTTACAAGCACTTATGAACGTCAAAGAAGCTACGCCATCGGTTCACAAACCCTACGGCGGGAGACCTTGTAACGAAAAGAACCGGCAAGAAACTCGTCAAGGGCTGTTTTTTTCTCCCTGTTTTATTTCATACAGAGTTGTCAAATTGAAAAGTGACCTTAACATATCAGTAAGGTCAATTTCCATCAGAAAAAGAAAATACTAATTAAAATATTACATTTTATGGTTATTGTAACCGTAAACAATTTTTAACTGGAAAAGAAAGACTTGTCTATCATACATTACAACATTTCTCGCATTACAAGATTGCTGTACTGCAAGTTGTGAGGTACATACAGGTCAGTATCAATTTATTTTAGATAAAAATATTTAGGCTTTAAGCACAGCATTAAGATAAGCAGACTGAAGTAGACCCATTTCCGCTGGCGGCACCCGTTCACGACCATGACGCATGAAAAAAGCGCGTTGCCATGGCAACGTGAAAAAATAAAATCGTAGAAAGGAGTATCGGCCAAATCACACCCATGCGTTGCGGGGCTCTCCGTGCCGCAGAATTCTGCGTTGCGCGGAGTGTCTTAAGTAGCCGCAACGCATGGATGTGTTTTGGACTGCTGCTATGGTTTTCAGCCAACATCTCAGACCCAACCAAAGGTGTGGTGTCAAGCTGCATCTTTGATGATCTGCAAAACCCGCAAGCACAGACCTATATCGAGATAGAAGAAAAGAGCGCTTCAAACTGTATGAGAACCTAGCGTGCCGAATTACGATGAAGTCACGAGCGAGATTTGGTGATGTGTAAATGTTATTGACGAGCTCTTGCAAGAAAGCACAGGACCTCTATTTTTGAATCACTCGTCGCGCGAGTGGCGAGGCGAATGAGGAGGCGATCAGGCAAATAGCCACCTTGCTTGCGTAGACATAGCACGCTTTTCACTTTGCGCTCGCTTTGGGAGGCGGTACTACAAGCGAAGAGCGAAGCTATGTATATACGGGTAAGGTCGCTTTTACGGAATACGGAAACTCAAACGCAGTAGAATCCTCCAGGCGAGTGAATCAAAAATAGAGCCCCTGAACAATTAACCATTTTCGTATTTGAGTGACGCGTGTTTTCGTGGTCTCAAGCGGACTGACTTAGGTCGTAAAACTCTGACCGTGGATCAAACATTTAACACGCACGGTAGGTACACTTTTACCGTCTATCTCGATATAGGTCTGTGCCCGCAAGGGATTTATGGTGTGAGGATATGTAGGTACCTATATATCGCACATGCTCCGAAAAACTGTCATAACACAAGAAAAGCTCAATTTGAGATAAATATTTAAGTAATACATTATTGATCTATTTTAACAATGCTTTTTTATATTCTGGAAACAAGCTTAGTAAACTCTACATAAGTTACAATTTTGAAAACTAAAATACAGCAATATTGAGATAGCAGTAATATAAATAGAATAAAAAATAAAAACGCGTTTTTCTCAAACTATTTTTTTGTGATATGACAGTTTTGCAGAGGATGTGCGATATATATATATATGTATGAACTGCATCTGTGTTTTGCACAAAACAAACTCATCCCATAACCCATCCCATAACCGAAAGTACTGATGATGCTTAGCCACTACGTTATCGAGTGCCTTTGAACTTCATCAGACTTATTTTACTTTTTATTATTAGTACTTAAGGTAAATTTATGATGTTTATGTTATTTTGTACAGCCCCATTAATTTCATCTTACTGCTTTTTTATAGCAAAAAATAACTGATTTTGTTAGTCTTGTAATTTTTATGAAGTTGCCATGTACTACAATTATTCAATCAATAAATGAACTTCATAAAACAACAGAAGAAATTGTCCCTTCCAGCAATATTTTCTTTATGGTAAAAATAAAATAGTTCTATTATCGGCTATTTCCGTGCCCAGACGTTTTGTCCGGGGATAAAAAGGTCCCGGTTATAAAACAGGGTTTCCACTGTGGGCCGTGACTGGAATGGGGGATGTTATCTCTCACCAGCTAACTCAACCCCTCGGGAGCTTAGGACAGATTTATTCGACCACTATCGCGAATCGAGAGGTGTCACAAACTAACAGTTTGTTTGTCATCTAAAGCTTTTGATGGCGGTTGTTTTGAGATTACGATCTTAAGCCGATTAAGAAGATTAAGTGGAGTCACCTTGATCTAAAAACTGTATCTATAATAGTACCACCACGACTTTTTGTTCAGAAGCGAATCTCTGACATTCTCTCTGTGTTCCTCTCTCTCTCTCTTTCTCTCTTATCACATTTTATTTTATTTTATTTTTATTTTTTGAGGATGAGGATAAGTGGCCACCTTTAGTGTCAAAGTTTCTCAAGCTGCCTATAAGGCCTCTGACTTGGCTTAACGACTGTTATCAGCCGGGACTCGAACCACGGAAGCACTCAGTTGTAATGCCACTTTACGGTCGCCCATTCGACACCTGGCCGGACCGAACGTTGCTTGACAAACGTGATCGAATAGGATCAGTCGCCGCCACGAGTGCAATAAGTATAGTGCTATTCATTTAGTGATACCGGTGGCTTAAAGCTCATGTAAAGCTGCCTGTCCATGAAAGCCGGATTTACATTGATCAAGTAGTTAGCACCAGTTACTAGCACGAAAAGTAGGCAGCATTTCTATGCCATGATAGCGCCATCGCCATCACTGGACTGGCACGAAGTAACGTTTGTTACACGGTGTCAGCTCTGGCACGCCAGCGGCACTACTGGCACCAGCTACTGGATCAATTTAAATCCTTTTTTTTAACAACGGGCAGACTTTTAGCCTTCATCATACCTGATGTTAAGTTTTGATAATGCGAAGATAGAAGCAATAATAAACCATTGATTCTCCCGGAATAATCAACCATTGAGGAACTGGCTATCTTATCTCTACCTGCCGGTACACAACAGTGCTGAAAACATTGTTGTTATGGCGTCAGACTAAGATAAGATGCTGGTAGCTAAGCTAGCCAGACGGACTTACAACACGTCCAACCGCAAACCAAACTGAATATAATATGTACCTCCGCTGGGAATCGAACCCGGGACATCTGGGTCTGATAGCGGTGATTGTTACCAGTGGACCACAGAGGCGGTTGAATTCTAATACATTTGTGAAATTGCGGTAAAATCCAATATATTTCTCATAATTTGAGATTCTGTCAGTGAGTGTTGGTGTGTTGCTCGAGTGCCTGACGTGCCGTTGACTGTAGGTACTTAGCTAAACTTCTGTATTCTATTTACTTTGTGGTTCTAGTAACCGTTATATTATAATACAACTATATGACGGTACCGTAATCTAAGAAAACCAAAACCGATAAGTTATTTTCCTTTTCGCGTTATAAGTTACTAAATGCAGCATTTAAATATACAATATTTATTTAATAGACGGTCAATATCAGTTGCATAACAACACCGTGGAATCGAAAACATTGCGCAATAAAAATGTCGGTACACAACCGACGCAGTATTTTTAAAGCAAAAAGTACCTATGTAAACTGACCTTAGCACCGCCGTCAGTTACACATGCCTGTGTTTTATGGAAAAACAGCTAATTGTTTTGCAGCGCCCTCTAGGGATGTATTGGTATCGATACTTTATCGATATTTTTAAATAGCATTATACATAGAACGTTATTTTATGTTAACCCAAAACGTCAAAACCATTTTATAGAACTCATCATTATGAACACCTTTTTCTAAAAAAGTAACCCTGAAATTGCTTAAAAACATCAGTTGTTTCATACAGTTTAGTAGAGTTGAAATATAATTTTCTATGAAACAGGTATTTTTTCTCGATTTCACGGTTGCTTCCATACAATAAGTTCTTAGTTATTATGTGTTCTACAAATGGTTTTGGGGTTTTGGGTCATTGGAAAAGAGTATGAATGAAACATTGAAGCGATCACACGACTGCCAATTAGGATACCTATTCGAGATCTCGCGCGTTCGTACGGACAAAATTCGCGCGCGAACTAGCGATGATCGCGTTCTATTAGAACGACGCCTTAATATCAGAAGTGCATTTGATAGTTTTCGATAAGGTTGACAAATTAATGTCAAGTCGTGCTAGGGATAGTTAACCTACTCTTATGTCAGGTTGATAAAATGCAACATTACACACACGAGGAGCATATCTACTGAGAAGGTTCTCAAACGAGACAACTAGCATTCGTGAAGTTTGCGCTGCGTTCGTTTTCGTTATGTTCGTGCACGCATGCGAGCTTTCGGAAATGATCTAGAAGCATTTCTCGTGCGTGAACTCGCATCGTGTCAAACAGACATTATGCAAGAAGTATCGATAAGTGAATTCGCATCACTACAACACCCTAACTGCGAGGGCGGGACGAGGGACGGGCACATCTATTGTATCGCGGTTGCTCTTGATTGTGACTGACGGGCCCACAATATGTGTCAAGGACTACTCGCTCGTTAGAACAGTCACAACTGTGACAAAAATATCGGAGCGTACATCACTCGTTACAGAGTAGTACTTACTTTATATGATAATTCAATGATTTTTGTACTTGATAAAAAAATGAAATTCATATCTGATTAGAAAATGATCAACAACTAACCAATTTAGACTTCCGATTCTGGTTCATCAAATATGATTTTAAAAAAGACCTAGGCAATGAGTTGTACGAATGAAGCAAAACTGACTTTACGAGATCAAATAAAAATACTAAAAATAATTTCGCAGTAGTTTGAAGAAGTTTGTTAATTTTCAGTTCATCCTCAGTTTTGGCGCGCACTGTTCATTGAAATAAAACAACTTTCACGGATCACTAGCGCAGTTTTTTTACACGAGCCTAGGTAAATTTTTTCGTGTTTTTTTTTTTGTTTTCCCAATGTTTCGACACCTTTTCAGCTGCCGTGGTCACGGGTTGACTGGCTACTTATAAGTCCGCCTTCGAAAAGTTAATTATATGGTAAGATATTTAGGTGGACTTTCACCAACTGACAATAAATAATAAATCTGTTTAGGGCTAAACATATTTAAAACATCGCTCTGTCACTTTTGACTTCAAACGAATGACTGAAACGCAGGGTCATATTAAATAAGTTTATCATTAAATGTGTTTATAGACAGTTAGTGATAGTCGCCTTTAGGCACAGAATACTTAATAGTACAAGTACCTCAGGTACTAATGAAAGTTAATATGTTTTTACTACGGCAACAGTTATCGATTTAGTATTTGACAAGAAAACTCCGAAAGCGGGCCGACCTCCAACTTTATCCTTGACTAGCCTTCCGCACGCGACTTCGTCCGCGGGGAATTAGGTTAAATTACAATTCCGTTTTATTCCCTATCCTGTGGGAATATCAAAAAATTCTTTCTTATTGCTCGCCCTACATCATTAAAGGATCCTGTATGCAAAATTTCAGCTTTATCGGTTCGTGTTTGGGCTATGCTGTGCGTTGTCTGTCAGTCAGTCAGTTAAGGCATTGTTTGATAAAACGGAAAAACATGAAAAAGTTGATCTAAGCTCGTGTAAAGAAACTGTGCGCTAGTGATCCGCAAAAGGTGTTTTATTTCAAGTATTCTGTTGTTAAGGAATTATTATTAAGTTTCATTCCATTACATCACAATAAATTTGTAAAAATATATATTTTTTTACGAAAAGAATCTGTACCATAAAAATGTATACAATTAAACTATCAAATTCATCGAACTTGATTTAAGTACCCACTGTTAGCAAGATGTATCAAAAAAAATGCTCACCAAACACCCACCCTGATTTTTCTCACAAAATTCTTAAGACCATTTTCATGAGTATCGAAGCGAATCATATATATGGTATATTATATGAGGAAACTTACTCGGAATATCGTAATCCTACCGTCAAAGGACATACATTACTTACGGAGGGATGAGTGTCGATATTTATTGCGACACTACTCAATCATGTTACTGGAAGGATATGAAGAAAATAAAAAATTTTTGGTTATGGCGAACACGACAATTTGAAAAAAAAAAACTACTGTTGCGGATTTTAAGAACACTATAATTAATTACCCGAAACATATATTTGGTACTGTATTTTTGGGTTTTAGGGATTGTTTGGTTTCCCTACCTTCGGCACCTTTTCAGCTGCCGTGGTCACGGGATGACTGGCTACTTATAAGTCTTTGAACTTATAAGTGTACCTTTGAAAAGTTAATTTATTGTTTCGTTCGGATACGATTAGACATTTACTAATTATAAGTTAATATTTTTTTACTATGGCAACAATAGTAATACGTCTATAATAAAGTTTATACAGATTTCAACAATCGCTGTTTATTATCACAAATTTATTAACTACTACAAAATCGATGAAACCAAAAAATAAAAGAACACGAGATATAGGAAAACATGTTAGGCTTGACGACTTCCGTGGTCGAGTGGTTCGTACCGGTTTCAAGGTGTCGCCTACTCTGGGGTCCCGGGTTCGAATCCCGGTAGGGGCAAATGTTTGTATGATGAATACGAGCATTTGTACCTGAGTCATGGACGTTTATATATATTATTATATTTCTACTCATAAATACTTATTTACGTATAATTATATGTATTTATATCCGTTACCCTAGTATCCCATAACACAAGCCTTACAGTGCTTACTTTGGGGCTAGGTTAATTGGTGTGAGTGTAAGAAATATTTATTTATTTATTATTTATTAAGTACTAAAAGCAAAATGCTTCTGGTGCAAAATAGTAACAAAGACTTATATCATGTAAATCCTTACTAAAGTATATTTGTTTAACCTTCGTTCACGCCAATTAAGCCACCAATCGACTTGATTTTTGGCATAAGTTTGTTGAAAAACTTAAGATATACTCGTATGTATAGGCACATACGAGTATATCTTAAGTTTTGGCGCGCACTGTTCATTGAAATAAAACAACTTTTACGAATATCAAACGCGCTATATTTCGCGAAATAAGTTGTAATTGTCCGTATTTTTAAGGATTTCGGGGTTTTTTTATTTTTCTGACGTTTCGGCACCTTTTCAGCTGACGGGATGACGTTTGATATCCGTAAAAGTGTTTTATTTTCATAATTCATAATTCATTTATTCACGTACACAATGTTACAAATTTACAACAATGAAAATTAGAAATTTAATAAACATTATGACCTCTTCCGAGGCCATAATGTTATTGAGTAGTAAATTAAACTAAACATACTTAAATAAATAAATAAAAATTGGCATTACATAAAAACATTTTATAAAAAAAAATCAAACCGACTTCAAAAAGTAAAAAATAAAACTTTTGGAGTCGGTGCCAGCCAGGGCATTCTACATTGCACTTCTATTAACTATATATTTTTTTGGCCTTAGCTAGCTAGCACCGACTCCAAAAGTTTTATTTTTTACTTTTTGAAGTCGGTTTGATTTTTTTTTATAAAATGTTTTTATTTCAGATTTTTTAGTTACATCATGTACCGTTACTTACGCTAAAAATCAGCCCATACACAACCATGATATCATCTAGGTAAACGACTACTTGCCAAAACGTGTATGATATTTTTCAGGATTCTGAAAAAACTACTGGTCAAATCTCTGTAAAAATTATATGAGACCACACATAAACCATTTTCTTTCAGATAAAAAAAGAATTATAAAAAGTTTCATCAAAATCCGCTCAGTAGTTATTGCGTGAAATTTCAGCTCGAACAAGAATCTAACAATTACCTGGATGATATAATTGTTTCATGACTTCCATGACATTAGGCCCCATATCTCCGAAGATTATCATCGGATCTCAATGAGACTTATATGGGACCAAATTGACAGTGTACCCGATCGAACAAAAAAACAACTATTAAAATCGGATCACCAACACCGGAGTAATCGGTATACATACATCAAACAAAAAAAAAAAAAAAAATACGCGTTGAATTGAGTACCTCCCTCCTTTTTTGTTGAAGTCGGTAAAAATTGGATAAATTTTCTCAGTGAATTCTCAAACTTTTTACCCTATTTCAATAGTAGCCTATGTTACTGTCCTTTCTTTACTACTTTTGATCAGGCAGGCTACTTTTGATCCCGATGTTTCCACGGGAACGACGCCGGTGAAACCGCGGGTGGAAGCTAATATTTGATATAAGCACATCTTAAGTTTCTTCGTTCACTCTTCATTGAAATAAAACAACTTTTACGGATTTCAGTGCACACTCTTAATTACCCCATACTTAGTGGTACAGTTTATTGGCTTTTTAAGCTTTATTCATTTATTTATTTAGGTACACCAACAGCATAACATGACATACATTGTTATAATAAATTATAGCTAGTGGTACAATTCTTACAATCATGCCAATAATAGGTATACACAACATTGATTGAATATGTGTTTAAAATAAGAAATAATAATTAACTAAAGTTAATGCCGTGCCGTGTTGTGACGTGTGGTGACGGCCTAAGAATACAAGTGTCACCACTCCCTTACATGCCTGGGATGTCGTAAGAGTCGACTAAGAGGCTCGACGCATTGAAAACCTGTGCGAGGGAAGGAAAACTTGAAACTAACCCTCTACCAACCCGTCTGGCCAGCGTGGTAGCAGTAGGCTAACATCCTCCTATGATAATAGGCGTGAGCTAGGAGAGGCCTATGTCCAGCAGTGGACGTCTACAGGCTAATGATGATGACGATGATGAATTAACTAAAGGTTCTTAAAAATTACGTTATCTTAGTCTTCCAAAACTATGATTTTATGAAACATGTTTCAACAGCTTTTCCTTAAAAGAATTCTAACTATCACTAAATACGTCGATGACAGAAATCTAAATCCTATTAAGTTTTATTGGTTTCACGTCGTTTCGGCACATTTTCTGTTGCCGTGGTCACAGGTGAATCAGTTACCCGTGACGTTGTTTTATTTAGTATTTGATATTTCACAATGTTTCATTTCTTTCAGTACAACAATTTGTTGGACAACATCTGACCAAAGTACTTAATACTGTCGGTTGATTCGAGGGGTCCTCGATAGAACGACGACGGCGTTTTTAAGAGCTTTGCCAACTTCTTTATTTTGATACAAGAAAGATATAAGTCGAAAGAAATAATACTGCAAAATACGATCTACTCCTTATGATAAATTTTAAATTGAAAAATATTGTAAAAAATCAACTCTGCCACAAGTGAATTCTTATATGGGACTCGAACCCCACGACCTATGGAAATCCGGTCTAATGTCTCTTGGATTGTAAAATGCAAAGATTCAAAAATCAAAAACGATATACTCCTGTTTTAAAAACCCCTTTACGCCCAAACAATGACAATTCAAGTAAATATTTGCAATCGCACTCCGTATTTGATCAAATCAATCGCGTGCCAAAGTCTGGTGGAGTAATCCTTCTTGCAGTGTCCGGGACACGTAGGCATACTGATTAATATGGACATTGGTAATAAGTATACTCCATTTTTTAAATATATATGCACACCCTGACGCCTTAAATCCCTTGCGAGATAATAAAATAAATATTTCTTACACTCACACGAATTAACCTAGCTACCGAAGCTACCGAAGTAAGCACAGTAAGGCTTGTGTTATGGTATACTAGGATAACGGATATAAATACATATAATGTGTAGAAATATAAACGTCCATGACTCAGGTACAAATGCTCGTATTCATCATACAAACATTTGCCCTTACCGGAATTCGAATCCAGGACCACAGAGTAGGCGATACTTTGAAACTGGTGTACACACTCTACCACGGAAGTCGTCAAAGTCGAGATAGGCAATCGCATTGAAATATAACAAACTGAGCTAAAAACTTGACATTGGCGAAATCTAAGAGGGCACCGCCATTGGATAAAAACCTGCAAACCGGCCGTTCCGTAACAAACCTGTAGGTATATAAGTAAAGATTTCACCCATAACGACAATCGAGTCATAGTTATGGTATTTTTATTGCAAAATTAACTTTAAAATATTTAAAAATATTTTTTATTATATGATGTTACTAAAAATTTACGGTTTTCGCAATTTTTTCTTTATCTGTACTTGACGTTATTTTGTACCAAATTTCAAGATTCTAAGTTCACGGGAAGTACCCTGTAGGTTTTGATTCCCGTGCGAGTTTTGAAAAATTGTGGAAATTTGCGGCATAAACGGCTGTATCTTTTGATTGCTTTGGCTTAGAAGTTTGATTTTTTTCACAGCTCTAAGGGACAGTAGACCTAAGTATTAGATATAAATTGCAGTTTGATACCTCCACGCGTTCCTGAGAAAATCGGCCTTGACTTGACAGACGGACGGACGGACGGACAACAAAGTGATCCTATAAGGCTTCCGTTTTTTCCTTTTGAGGTACGGAACCCTAAAAAGAAGAAGAAGAATATCAAACATGCAGCTTATAAGCGAAATGTATAAACATCATAGCCATCAACGACGCCACATTTGTCTTTGATAGGGTCTACCAAGTTGTCCAGAAAACAATGAAACAGAAACAATGTTGACTTTTTTTAACATTAGAAAGGACATATGGGCCACATTTACTGATTCTGAGAAACATAAATTTAGTTTTATATAATGCACGGTTATGTGGTTGTGTCAAAAATCAATATTGTTTACTCGAATTAAGGGGTTAAATATGACAACTCCACGTTAAAAACTGTCAGTGTCACTGTCATTGAGTTCTACTCTGTGTTCGAATTTGTAATTCTGTTGAGTGACAGTAGGAGTTTCACCAGAGTTCTTTTCGTAATAACACGTGTTGTCTCAGGCTCAATTTTTAACTCAATCTACCGTACAATTGCTATATATTACAAAATATATTTACTTGACATTGCCAAAATTCGCGTATTTAACGCGAGCACGCCTATAATTAAGAAAGAGGAAGAAGAGTGACAGTGAAAAAATTACATATTCCGCCATGATGTATTTTTGATATAGTTTTGCATTTTATTTATTGTACCTTCCAGAGAACAAAGCAATTTTAAAGAAACTGTTTATCGTACTTTTATCTATCTTTTGATATACTGTACACAGACGTGGCCCAGGCTTCATAATTTTTTTAACATTACCTTTTGTTAACCTCTCAGGCCCCGAGTTCTGAACCAAATTATTGGTATTCCATTGTCCTCTGGACACCGCTCGCTATTCTGAATTAATGAAGCAGAAGAAAGATTCACTCAAACGCGATTAATTACATTTTGTGGGCACATGTTCTTTTTTAATAAATAAGGAAAGCCCAATTAAATTTTGTTGATAATTAATTACTTATTGGAAAATCTTTTCCATCGTATAGGCGATACAACAATAGTTATTTGTTATGCAAGGCTGGAAAGTTGGTTATTTAGCGGCGAGTTACCTCTATTGAAATCTGAGCAAGTGATGGATTCTACGATTGAACCACGAGCTTAGCGAGTGGTTCAAAGATTGAATCCTGAGCGAAGCGAGGATTTCAAAGGTACAAGACGCTAAAAACTTTTCTGCCGAGCGCAACACTAAATTTTTCACCTCCCAACAGCGAGGAACATTTTATGGTTGTTTCCGCGGTCAACTTCCGGTAAAAAATTCTTTAAACATAAAGTTTAATCTAAATGTACCGTATTCTCGTTGTTTTAATGATATAAAAAAATAAAATAATAAAAAAGTAGTATTATAGTTAATTCAAAGTTATTTAAAGTAGAAATATATTGTTACTTATTAATAAGAATAAAAACGATTCCGTAAATGTTGACACTGACATGAGGTACAAGACAAAGACAATTTAAAAATAAAGATTTATGTCACAGTCCGAAATCCAATTTAGAGGTTGTGAAATCTCACCCAGCCTAATATAAAATTCTTATAACAAATATTTAAATCTTATTGTTATTGTTTTTATGATTCAAATAACTAAAATAATATAATAAAACCAAAACGTAGTATTTTAAATAATTTAAAGCTATTTAAGAATCAAATATAACAAAAAAGTCATTAGTCCGATTCGGAACGCATTATGACATATTTTTAGGTATTAAATTAAAAAAGTACTTTGCCGCGCTAGGCCGCTAAAAGCGATTTTCTACGCCTAAACTGATTGACAAAACCTCCTTTTCAGAGCGTGTTACGTGAAAAAATACTATAAGCTACGAGGGTGGATTGAAAAGTAGTCGGCCTAACACAGATCCATTCAATTGTAAAAATCAACTCTACCCACATTATTTAGTTCAGTTCAGACTTGTTAATTGTGTGAAGTTTGAAAATTGTGCTATACTTAGTTGTGATTTTATAAATTTGTTAACAAAGCAATCGGATATAATCTCAGCAAATGGAGCAAATCGAGTAGCGTGCCGTCATTAAGTACCTCCATAAGAAGGGGCTGTCATCAAAAGCCATCCATGATGATATGGTCAGTACATTAGGGGATTCCGCTCTATCATATTCATCCGTCAAAAAATGGATAGCAGAATACAAGCGTGGTAGAGAGAGTGTGAAAGACGAACCCCGCTCTTTGAGGCCTTCGACGTCCACTACTGACGAAAATATTAAAAAAATTGTTGATTTAGTTATGGGAGACCGCAGATTAAAAATTAGAGAGATAGCCGAGACTATACATCACTTATGAACGAACTCAAAACATCATAGTCAACGTGTTGGATTTCCACAAGGTGTCTGCGAGGTGGGTTCCGCGACTGCTTTCAGTTGAACAAAAAAGGATGCGATTGACTATTGCACACTACTGTTTGGACTTATTTGAAGCCGATGAAGTTGATTTTTTGAATCGTTTTGTTACTATGGACGAAACATGGGTTCATTACTGTACACCGGAAACAAAACAACAATCAAAACAGTGGAGAAGACCTGGTTCACCACCCCTAAAAAGGCTTAAGGCGATTTTGTCGGCAAATAAGGTGATGGCTTCAGTATTCTGGGACTCGAAGGGTGTGATTGTGGTTGATTATCTTGAAAGGGGTCAGACCATAAACTCTGATTACTACTGCACCTTACTACGTCGTTTACGAGAGGAAATAAAAGAAAAACGTCCAGGAATACTCAGAAGAAAAGTCCTGTTTCATCAAGATTACGCCCGTGTTCACACGTCTCAATCAATGGCTGAAATCCACAACTATGGCTTTGAACTGTTACCGCATCCGCCTTATTCACCTGATCTGGCACCATCAGACTTTTTTCTGTTCCCTAACTTAAAAAAGCACTTGGGAAGTCAAAGATTTTCGACAAACGACGAGGTCAAAGCAGCAGTAGACGCATATTTTGACTCTAAGTAAGAATCTTTTTTTTTCAACGGTCTAATGCTTTGAAGGGAAGGTGGCAGCATTGAACTTGATGGTGGTTATGTAGAAAAATAAAAATATATTTGCTTAATGGCCTGCGCAGACGACGGACATTGAAGGACTTTTTGTCCGCGACACGACCTTATTACTAAGAACATAAAGTTGAATAAATAACGAGGACTATCGCGTACTTTTCGCGGATATACGCGGTCTAAGTTGAATCTTATTTGGTTAACAATAAAGACGTGTCGCGGACAAAAAGTCCTCCGTTATCAGTCGTCTGCGCTAGCTCTTAGTATGTGTTTATTTTCTTGGTTAGGCCGACTACTTTTCAATCCACCCTCGTATTATTTATTACAGCTTAATTTCCTCTATAAATACAAACAAATTACAAAACAAAATCTTCATGTTTTGCGTTGTATCAAATTGTTTAAGTTGCTTTTTGTTTTTCTGATAATTTAATAAAAACATGTTAGGTAAGACGGCTGGGATAGCCGTGTCGACGTGGCTGAGGCAACCGTTTTACACGGCCACTTCAGACCGCGTCACACGGCTCCGCCAGCTGCGTAGGGACGTAGGGAGACGGCTGGGATAGCCGTGTTGACGTGGCTGAGGTAACCGTTTTACACGGCCACTTCAGACCGCGTCACACGGCTCCGCCAGCTGCGTAGGGACGTAGGGAGACGGCTGGGATAGCCGCGTCGACGTGGCTGAGGCAACCGTTTTACACGGCCACTTCAGACCGCGTCACACGGCTCCGCCAGCTGCGTAGGGACGCAGGGAGACGGCTGGGATAGCCGTGTTGACGTGGCTGAGACAGCCGTTTTACACGGCCATTTCAGACCGCGTCACACGGTTCCGCCAGCTGCGTAGGAACGTAAGGAGATGGCTGGGATAGCCGTGTTGACGTGGCTGAGACAACCGTTTTACACGGCCACTTCAGACCGCGTCACACGGCTCCGCCAGCTGCGTAGGAACGTAAGGAGACGGCTGGGATAGCCGTGTTGACGTGGCTGAGACAACCGTTTTACACGGCCACTTCAGACCGCGTCACACGGCTCAACCAATCGTGTCATTTACTCCAGCCATGTTGGCCATAACCGTGTCGAACTATTGACACGGCTGTGTCTGATCTAGCCGTGTCTGATCATTGGCCGTGTTGATAATTTGACACGGCTGCAACTGCAGTACCGTGTGCCAATCTAGCCGTGTATGATTATAGCCGTGTTGAGAAATTTACACGGCTGCAACTGCAGTACCGTATGCAAATCTAGCCGTGTATGATTATAGCCGTGTTGAGAAATTGAAACGGCTGCAACTGCAGTACCGTGTGCAAATCTAGCGTGTCTGATTATAGCCGTGTTGAAAAATTGACACGGCTGCAACTGCAGTACCGTGTGCAAATCTAGCCGTGTATGTTCATAGCCGTGTTGACAAATTGAAATACTGCAGTACCGTGTGCAAATTGTGTGCAAATTTAACCGCATCGGAGCCGTGTCAGCGACACACGGCAAACTTTGCCGTGTTGACACGGCTGCAACTGCAGTACCGGGTTTATACGGCTCTGCAGAGCCGATAAATCGACCATTTTTTTCTCAGTGCAAACATAACTATAGACCACACAATCCCTTAGGGAGCAACTGACCTGACCATTGATATCAAAGCCTGGACAAAGAAAATCATTTATTATTAACAGACAAAGCTTAGATGTTTGACAAGGTATCATGTTGCTATTGTAAGAATGAATCTCGTTCCGACAATCAATTAATTGGCCGTTAATGTTGTTTTTGTGAGTTAAACAAAGGAATGTTTTGTAAATATCGCTTACAATGTTGTTTTCTATTTAAATAAAAGAAAAAAGCTTTTAGCGACCAAATATACCTACATGGCAATAACATAAGTTAGGTAACTAAATGAAATACCAACGAAACAAAGAAGCACTCAAAACGTATCGGTAAACACGAATCGAATGAGCAAATACTCTTTGAGCAACGTGTTAAGCAAGTTCGAAACATATAGATAAAGTATCCAACAAACTAAGAGCCATCTTGGCAAAATTTTATATAATTAAATGTAAAGTACCATTTGATATTCTACTAACAATGTATAAAACATTGGTAGAAAGCATTATATCCTACGGTCTCAGCAGCTATGGCCGTACATATAAAACATATTTAGAACAAATATAAATATTCAGTATACGGTTCTTAAACTGTTGGTTCCCCTCAAATTCAGAGGACCCCGCTGGACTTTTTAAGTACTGTGGAGTTTTACCTATATCCGAGAAAGTGAAATATAATTTGCTTCTCGAAAATTACTTTAACGAAGAAATTCAAGTACCGATAAATCACAAAATAGCTACTAGAAAAATAACTAACAAAGAACTTTATATTCCCATATCTAACAACGAATACGGTAAAAGAACATCTCAATATTTGATACCCCGTCTTATGAATAACTTACCAATCGCAATCAAAGATAAAATCAATCATAATAACATTAAAAGATTTCTGTCTTAAAGTATATTTCCAAACTTAAAAAAAAAAATGTTGTTATGTCGAGGAATATCAACCTTTATATGCGAGTGCACACGCACAAGCGCACTCTTGTTCTATTGATTTTATGCATGCGCTGCGCTGTCTTGAAACTCGTCGTTTTTTTTCTTTGTGGGCTTAGATTAATAACTCTTCGGCGTTATTATTCTAAGTTTGTGGGTATGGGCATTCGCTCAAACATTCTGTATGATAAATACTTACGTGCACCTACCCGATTGTTTAAAATTAATTATGTTTTATAATTCTGTTGTTGGTTGCTCTTTATTAAGTTATTTTTGAGAACCTAGTATCTAGATAAACTTAATTTAAGTTTGTAAGATACTACTAAACCATGAATGTAGCATGTTTATTAACAAATGAATAAATGAAAAAAAAAAACATTATTTTTGCGAAAGTTTACAGCGCGTTCCTCATGTATGCTTTACACCGAACGGACGGAGTCGGCGCGCAGCGCAGCGCATTTTACAATTGCTGGAGAAAATTGAAACATCAGTAAAGAGATTGAGTTCCTTCCAAATTTGCACGGGCGTGCGCGGGGAGCGACCGGCTGTCGCGCTACCCGCACCCCGACCGCCTGACTGTATAGCTTGTGCTATTGCTATTGCTATAGCTATCAAACTTCAAACTCTCATAAAACCCTTTACCGATAGGGTTTTTGTTTAATTCCTACATATTTCTTAAGCTATACCGTTAGGCGGTCGGGGTGCCGGTCGGCTACGTAAATTGCACGCAAATATGGAACTATATTTCCACGAACTAAGTTGCAATTGTCCGTATTTTTAGGTTTTTTAGGGGTTTTTTGATTTTCTCGACGTTTCGGCCCTTTACAGCTGCCGTGGTCACGGGATGAGTAGTCATCCCGTGACCACGGCAGCTGCAAAGGTAAGCCAAAACATAAGATGTACTTATTCTTCACGGATGTTTCAACTTCCTTCAGTAATTGTAAAATGCGCTGCGCTGCGCGCCGAATCCGTCCGTTCGGTGTGTATCATACATTACGTACATAGTACTTACGTAATACCTTACTTTAATACTTACCTACACATAGTACCTAATTATTTATTTAATGGTATGGCGTATTCACAAGTAATTGCAGTATCAAAACGTAAATTATAAATCTAAATCTAGGTATTGCAACCAGTCCACAGCTGCTGGTGTCAAGATGCCGTAGAGCTCCTACGGATCGCCTTAGAAACGGCGTCTTGGACAACGCTCGACTATATGTTGGATTGTCTGGTTAGAGAGGGCGCTGTCGCACGCATATCGAACTCCACTTGTGTTTTAAATAGTCACATCTGCCGTGTTCCGTGCGGATTCTGTTCAAGCGGCTCCATGACTTAATTTGTAGTTGGGTCTGGAAAGGCGTTGCGAAGACCAGCGGCGGCCTCCAAGATTGCTCCACCAGGAAGCACTTAATAATTCCATGATATTCCGTTTTCTGTTAGGTTTGTACCTCTGTCGATATCTGTTAAAAGGTGAAGGAATACCCAGGGGGTTTTAGTGGGTTCGAGTCCCACATAACCTCTCTCTCTCCCCGGACGGGGGGGTATGCGCGGGCATTTCCCCCTGGAAAAAAAAAGGATAATAAAATACTGCATTTTGTGTTAAAATCATGCTTAAAACATTAGAACGCAGTGAAAGAATGTTTCTAACGCGTTCACGCCTTTATGACAAACCTTACCTACCAGTCTTGATGCGATACGCCCGATGAGCTATTGTTGATTGATACGAGTACACGACGCCTACGTCGACAAGTGAAACTCCGACGACCTACACCCGTCCGCTAGTCCCGTGCAGCGCTGGCCGCAGCCTGCACGTTAGTCCAAGGGTCCCTGCACCCTAGTACGACCGCCGAGGGCCCAAAGCAAAGGAACCATGCAACATATACATTCTTTAAAGCAAGTGATGCCGCAAGCAATTCAAGGAGTACCAACCTAACGGAAAAGTGGATATATCATAAAACGCACTGTATCTATCATGCAGAAGGTTAACAAGTTTTTGCCATACCAAAGAGTATGTAACCACTCCATTTTATTCCATACAATATTGAAAACATTCGTACATTGTACGAGGAAATAATAATGTTTTTGTTTTACATTTCTCCGTTCCGAAATCGCTAATTAAGGAGATTTTATGGGATTTTGATATAAAAAAGTTATGACTAATTTCTTAGACCACATCCCAACCCTTTATAAATAGGACTCACAGATAATAACTTTTATTTTTCCATTTACATACGGAACCTAGAAAGCGAAATCTAATGAACCATTCATGTTTAGTTTTGTTCCTTCATTTATGGGCACAATAAAAGTGACCCTTTCTCTAATGTATTTTTTAAAATAACCCTACATAAGCTTGTTTTGTTCTTAAATGCTCCGCGACCGTCATAAACTAGGATAAACTGGAGAGAAAAAAACGTCACGCTTCATTTTTATTGCGTTAACCGGAGCTTGGTGCTAAAAATAGAATCTCAGTTACGTTAATATACTTATTAGGTTATAAGTTGGAAGCGGAACTCGTTTTTTACCTCCGATGCAAAGCAGGGGTTAAAGGGACATCACATTACGGTGATAACAACCACCGGTATCAGACCCAGAGGTCCCAGGTTCGATTCCCAGCGGGGGTACAAATTGTATTCGGTTTGGTTGGTGGTAGGAAAGCTAAGAGGATAAAGGCTAAGAGTCTCTCCGTAGTTCATTAAAAAAAATTTCAGCTTGTAGTACGTAAAAAAGCAGCTTTTTACTGCTTCCCATGCCAGACTGCGTGCGAGCGCAAGATAAAAGTTAGTCAAGGATAATCTGTCTAGTATAGAAAAGACAGTTATTGTTTTGCTTTTGCTACTATAGAGTGAGTATTTGTCTTCTCGTTTTTTTTTTTAATTGAATTTGTATGAGCACTGATAACGCACTGGCTTTCGTTAACCAACCTGTATACGGGTATATCATGTTACATCGCATTAAAAACAGCATGCTCTCTATCAGGAATCATATTTTTTTGTTATAACAAAAGTTATTAATTATTTTTTGTTACTCAAAGCGTACCTTTGTCCGTCTTATTTGCTAACCAAATACAACAATTTTGGTTTATCAAGTTTAACCTTTCAGACCCTGGATTTTGAGACTCAGTTAGATATTCGATTTTTCTCTGGACACCGGTGTCCGGCTCGTTTTGATGAATTAAATGTAAAAAGTGCACTTACAATCAAGGGTTAAATGCTTTCATGACTTGCGCCTTAACAGAATCCCCCTCTAAGGGTGTCATAAATCGGCCACAAGTAACCAGAGCCTATGACTAATTTATACTCTCTTCATTCTCATGCCTCTCGGTTTTTAACGAACCCCTTTTCATATTTAACAAGTAATTGGATATGTGAGAAACGTTCGTTAAGGCGAGCCTCAGTTGCACAATAAAGTTAACTTTAACCGCCTCCGTGGTCTAGTGGTACAACCACCGGTATCAGACCCAGGGGTCCCGGGTTCGATTCCCAGCGGGGGTACATATTGTATTCGGTTTGGTTGGTGGTAGGACTTGAACAGAATTATATTGGTGACCCAAAAAACTACTCCAATTACGAAAAAAGGAACAAAATTACTATTTACATTCAATGATACTCGTATTTTAAAGATTAATATAATTGTTTACATTACTGTATATCTAAATTCCTATTCTACATTATTAAGAAAACATTTTAGTTAATATGTACATTAAAATATCAATTTTCATTTCAGCATGAAATAAATCAACCTTTGACATAATGTTGTTATCACGGTTTCTGAACAGATAATGCATCTTGTTGGTTTATATGTTACATAATTAACATATCTTAGCCTTTAATATAACAATATGTCCATTGTAATCAGTGAACACGACCAACATGAATGTGTTAGATTTATGATGGAAATATCGAAACCTACCTAACCAAATATAAACTGCTATAAATGAAAGACAAGAAATAACTGAAATACATTTACATCATGCTTTTGCAATAATTATTTTTAAAATAAAAGTATAAAGGAACATTTACAAATAATACAACATTATTAATAGTACTCGGTCAGTAACCCGAATAGTAGACCCTCTTGTTTATATTTCTAGCTTATGAGTTATGAAACAGGTATACTTTTTTAAGTTAAGTTGTGGATAATGGTGTTGATTGTCCAATTGTTATTCCTCTAATATCTCACTTATTTATGTAACGCACAGTGGTCAATTGTTTGTTGTCCCAAATAAAATAAAAAAACACATTCTTCGTCCACAAACTGCACCTTGCATTCTTCATCTAACCTTACCCTTGAATTCCCACGCTCTTCAGACTACTTTTCCTACTCCTATTCTGTGCATGCTTTTCGTTTGTGGATCGCTCTTCCTTCGGGACGAAGTAACTACTTATTAATCTGTGCTTCGGGTATCAGAAAGGCTTGGACTCTGCGATCCTTTAGTGAACAAGTAAGAAGTGATTTCCTTTCTCTTTCTTCATATTATTTAAATGTTTTCGCTATCGGTATTTATTTTATTTGATTCACTATCCTTCTTACACACCCATTCCCCTACATCCTATTATTTATTTATAACTCTCTCTCTTACGTACATCTTATGTTTTGGCGCGCACTGTTCATTGAAATAAAGCAACTTTTACGGATATCAAACGCGCTATATTTTATGACTCATCCCGTGACCACGGCAGCTGTAAAGGTGCCGAAACGTCGGGAAAATCAAAAAACCCCTAAAAAACCAAAAAATACGGACAATTACAACTTAGTTCGTGGAAATATAGCGCGTTTGATATCCGTAAAAGTTGTTTTATTTCAACTCTCTCTCTCTCAGCCAAGGTTGCCTGGAAGAGATTGCTATGTAGAAATAAGGCCGCCTGTTGTGTGTTCCTCTTTTTTGTCATCCTCTCTGTATATGACTGTTTTTGTATGCTGTATTTCTCATACCTATGTTTACAAATAAATGATTTGTATTTGTATTGTGTGCAATAAAGTTTCTATTATAATTATTATTAAAATACTTCTGAATTTTATACACGCTCAAATCCATAGATTAGTTTCCCAACCATACGGCTTTATTACTATCAGTGCGATGTAACAAGGAAATGTGTGCCAAAAGCTACGAGACACTGGCATTAGACACGCCACCGAGCTCGTTATAAGAGGGGATGCAAGTAGACATTTTGTTTTATAGATATGTATATGACGGAATAAGATGGTTATAGCCATGTTAAAGATATCCCTAAGGATATAGCTATAAAACCGCGAAATGCAGTTAAACGTCTTCATTTTCCATCCAGTATCCAGTGATACTGGATGGAAAATGAAGATGATAGTCGGAGAAAAAGTGACCTGTGTTAATTTTTAGGGTTCCGTACCTCAACAGGAAAAACGACATTATAGCATCACTTCGTTGTCCGTCCACCAGGAACCCTTGATGCGCGAGTCCGACTCACACTTGGCCGGTTTTTTTAAAGTACTAACCGATACGACAGTCAATTGAAAAATATCGCAAAACGCTGGACACACACTTTGACAGGAGACTAGAAAAAAACCCAAAATCCTAATTCCATCCGTTAAAAAATATTTCAATTTAAACCTACCAGAGGGTGCTCCAGCACCCTAGAAAGGGTTATAGGGTTAAACCAGTTCGATTCCCAGTGCAGGTTAGTGATTTACCAAAAATAATTTCTTATTTTTGAAAATTCCTTTGAGTAAAATTTACTTAAATAAATTTAGGGTTCTTCCAAATACCGTCTATTTTCCACCATGTATATGTATGTATTATTAATTATTTATCTGGGGTTGGGAAATTTCGTCAGGCGTACATACAAATGAAATTCAATACTTTTGATTCAAATAAACTTAAATAAAAACTTTTGAGAACCACGATCAGATCGTAAATGTTCTGAAATAGGCCAGGTGAGAAGTTCCAAGAATAAAGGAGCTTGTATGGAAAGACTGATGAATGTAAATGAAGCTAGAGAAGTATTTCATGCAGGAATGTAGCACTCCACATGGCACGGTCCGTAATATCTGCCTACCCCTCCGGTTTAAAGGCGTGTAAATAATAATAAATATTTCTTACACACACACCAATAAGCCTAGCCCCAAAAGGCTAGTGTTATGGGATACTAGGATAACGGAATACCTACATGCCTATTTAATTAAATTATATATATATATATATATATATATATATATATATATATATATATATATATATATATATATATATATATATATATATATATATATAATTTTTTTTAATATAAATAAACAGCCTTGACTCAGGCACAAGATCACGTATTCATCATATAAATATTTACCCCTACCGGGATTCAAACCCGGTACCTCAGAGTAGTTGACACCTTGAGACCTGTGCACGACGCACGCTCCTCTCTACCACAGAGTTCGTCAAAGGTGTGTAGGTATGTGTATGTACTCGAAATAAGAACTGATATTTTATTGTATCATCATGATTCAGATTTATTTCTTGATTTTATGATATACAAGCTTCCGCCCGCGTTTTAACCCGCGTAGTTCCCGTTCCCGTGGGAAAATTGGGATAAAAGTAGCCTATGTTTTAATTTAGGCCACCTTCTATCTGAGCGCCAAATTTCATACAAATCGGTTCAGTAGCTTTTGCGTGAAAGAGTAACGAACATCCAAATATATATTATTAAGATTAGTAGGTTATTTATTGTTGCTGTGTAGGACAATCTATGTTCAATCTATGTATCTACATCTATTATTCTACGAGGAAGCTGAGCTCCTATCTTTTCAAGGTTTTCCGTAGTAATACCTCTCTGGGCGCCCTTAAAAACCAAATAAACAACGTTTGGGGAAAACGTGCTCTGACCAAATTAGTTTACGCGGCCTGTGTCAGAAGAAAGCGACACGAGACAACACGCCAGCCCAACGCCGAACCTAATACAAACGTGACTTATTAAATTCAGACAATAATACACACATCAACACTGTCTAGGGATATTATATTAAATTCATCATAACTCAAAAACTATCTACAGTACAGAAAAAGCTTTAATGGGGAAAAAACCCTCTTGGGTTCCGTCTTTACAAATAAAAAAAATTAAAAAAATGGTTATACAAAAAAATTATAATAATTTGAATATAAACAAACCGGCGTTATTTTTGAAAATTAAAGGCGTTTTTAAATTTTTTTTCATTTTAACTGAAAGTTTGTTTTGTTTTTTATCATGCCACGTCGACATTTAACAAATTAGAGCTGCAGGCATGTTGAAAGCTGGTGCTATCCAACGCATGGTTGTTGACTGACCCTTCGGACTCACCAAAACGTGATCTCCTGATTATGGTCGCGTTATCGTGTCGCGAGAGATGTTGTGGAACGGCATTCTGGCAGAAAACGAGTTACCACTTTTGGACATGACCGTTTTCTACGAAATATCGCCAGGAGACAAACCAATATAATGGCTATGGAAATGGTTGAAATACTCATCTGACCACCAATTATTGTTAGTGAGTGTCTAAGAGCCTGCAGCTCTAATTTGTTCTTTTTGTAAATGATAAATGATAAATGATATTTTATTTGCAATTAGCTGTAATTGTAATTAGCTCTAATTTGTTCTTAACTGGTTAAATGTCGACGTGGCATGATAAAAAACAAAACATTTAGTTAAAAAAAAAAAATTAAACAAACGACGGGGAGACTCTTAGGCTTCATCATACTTGATGTTAAGTATTGATAAGGCTTAAGATGGAAACGAGTCTCTCCCGTAATCCTCAATCACTGAGAAACTGGCTATCTAATCTCTAACTGCCGGCACACAACAATGCTGAAAACATTGTTGTTATTGCGTCAGACTTAGATAAGATGGTGCTAGCTAGCCAGACGGACAAGGAACAAGTCCTACCACCAACCAAACCGAGAATACAGTATGTACCCCCGCTAGGAATAGAACCCGGGACCCTTGGGTCTGATACGGGTAGTTGTACCACTAGACCACAGAGGTGGTTAAGTTATGTTACTAGTATGGATTATACAACTTTTAAGATTGCGTTAGAGTTTAAATGAAAAGAAAATTCTAGGTCAGTCCTAACAGTTATTTAACCTTGCACATATTATTACCCAATCTTTTATTATACTAATACCGTGACTGACTGACAGACATTATGAAGCTGAAATTTTTCATACAGGATCCTTTAATGATGAGCACTAAATAAGTTTTTTTTAAATTCCCATGGGCTAGCGAATAAAACAGGATTGCAATCCATAAAAGTCTAGCTAGTAATAGTTATTTGTTATGCAAGGCTGGAAAGTTGGTTATTTAGCGGCCAGTTACCTTGAAATCTGAGTAAGTGAAGGATTCTAGGATTGAACCACGAGCGTAGCGAGGATTTCAATGGTACAAGACGCTAAAAACTTCTCTGCCGAGCGCAACACACAATTTTTCACCTCACAATAGCGAGGAACATTTTTCATTGTTTCCGCGGTAATCTTCCGGTTAAAAATTGTTTAAACATAAAGTTTAATCTAAATATACCTAATTCTCGTTGTTTTATTGATATAAAAAACTAAAATGATAAAAAAGGCAGTATTATAGTTAATTCAAAGTTATTTAAAGTAGGAATATATTGTTACTTATTAATAAGAATAAAAACGATTCCGTAAAAGTTGACACTGACATGAGGTACAAGACAAAGACAATTTAAAAATAAAGATTTATGTCACAGTCCGAAATCCAATTACGGTTGTGAAATCTCACCCAGCCTAATATAAAATTCTTATAACAAATAGTTTAATCTTATTGTTTTTGTTTTTATGATTCAATGAACTAAAATAATATAATTAAACTAAAACGGAGTATTATAATTAATTTAAAGTTATTTAAAATAAGAATTAAATATAACAAAAAAGTCAATAGTGCGATTCGGAACGCATTATGACATATTTTTAGGTATTAAATTAAAAAAGTACTTTGCCGCGCTAGGCCGCAAAAAGCGATTTTCTACGCCTAAACTGATTGACAAAACCTCCTTTTCAGAGCGTGTGAGATGAAAAGATAAATTATTTTGTATTAAACTAACAACAGAAGCGACTTGTTTGAATTTTGTTTTCATTTAATCACACTGTAATAAAGTGATCTTTTCTTGTTCAGTGAGCCCGTTTACTTTGTTCATTGACCCAAAACTTGGTAAACAGAAGACTTCCCCTTATGTGGGAATGAGACGAATTTTTCTTACATCAGTGTATACATATGGAGGACGGTCCCTAGTCAATTTATCTTATTTACGCCCACATTTTGTGTAACATTTTGATGTGGAGTGTCGTAAAAGATCGGTGGTGCATGAATAAACAAATACTGAATGCGTGCGGTGCTGTTATCACAGTCGCTGTTGGCGACCTGTTTAGCGCAGGGGTACTAAGCCCGCCTTCTGAGCCAGAGGTCCCGGGTTCGATCCCCGGACAAGACAAATATTTGAGTGCATGAACATTTGTATTTGTCTTGGTCTGGGTGTTTAATATGTATATTATGTGTTTAATTACAAAAAAAATATATAAGTATGTTTATCCCGTATCTAGCATCCAAAACATATTATAAATAGTACTGGAATCGAGTCTCACAGTTTTTTCCTAAATTACAAAGACAAAGACTATATTTTATATGATTTAACTACAAATGTGTAGTTTCAGATTTTGCCCTGTACTTGTAGTAAAAGACGATATTAATTGCCATATTTCATAGTTCTAGTTCAACGGAAAGTACCATATAAATTTTAATTTCTTTGAGAATATCGAAGGGAAAAAAACTAAGATATATACATGCTAAAATCACTGTAGCTTTTATTTGCGACCTGTTTACTTTTGTTATGCATTTTTAAGATTATTACACCGTATAAAGACGTATAATATTATAATCTGGGAGGAATCTGGCTAAGTCCCTCGGAGGTCGAGCGTGCGCAGAATTGAAATCATCTGTTTACTTCCCCTTCGAGGCAAACAGCGGGAGATAATGGGTCCTCTCCTAAGAGTAACGTTTTTTTATTCCCATGCTACTCGAAAAATGATACTCAATTATGTGTTTTATGATATTACTGAAACTTTGCCGAAGGTAAAATGGCAACAAAAATTTAATGATCGAAATAGGTATGTATATTTAGTCTTGCATGACTATTCTGTAAATTATTTGCGTGTTCAATTCGAGTTTGAAAGTTAAATGAGCGTCGAATTTATGGAATGACGCCATCGTCCAAGTTTTTTTATTTCCTTGCTACTCGAAAAATTATACTCAACTATGTGTTTTAAGATATTACTGCAACTTTGGCGTAGGTAAAAGTGCAACAAATATTTAATGATTGAAATAGGTATGTATATTTTGTCTTGCATGACGATTCTGTAAATTATTTGCGTGTTCAATTCGAGTTTGAAAGTTAAGTGAGCGCCTAAGTTATGGAATTACGCCATTGAATATTTCCTTGCTACACGGAAAATGATACCTACTCAATTAAGTGTTTAATGGTATTACAAAAACTTTGGCGTAGATAAAAGCGCAATAAAAAGGTAATGATCAAAATAAGTAAGTATGGACATTTTGTCTTGCATAACGATTCTGTAAGTAATTTAGATAGATAGATAAATCATATATTTGCATCAGCATGCACACATAACAATACACAAACGAAATTTAAATTGACACAAACGAAATTGAAATAGGTAAAAAAATACAAAAGATTATTACAGACATTTTAAGCAAACCTTACAAATTAACTTAAAATTTGATATGACACACAAAATTCGAACGATGTGTGCCGCAGCGATGCAAATGGGTGAAAACTCAGCGATACCTTTACTCCGAAAGTAAAGCGCTGATTTTCAGTTCCCACCCTGGAACATAAGAGCGCGCAAAATAATAAAGTTTTTATAGCTCTATATAAAATGAATTATTAAATTGAAATTAAATATAAAGAATAATTATTGGTGATCATTGAATTACAATAAACATCAATTAACAATAAAATAATGTTAAGCAAAATATACACGTACAAAAAATATGTTATAAAAAATTAAAAATAATATTAATAAAGGAAATTTAAAGATAAAATCCACCGCTATATAGGTACCTTTAATTTTATGTTATGTTAGGCGACTATTTGCTGGGATTATTAGAATTTGCGTGTTCAGATCTATTTGGAACTTAAGTGAGCGTCTAAGTTATGGAATTACGCCATCGAATTCCAATTCCAATGTATCAAAAGCTCTTGGAAAGATGAGAGATAGATGGGAAAACATTGGATGACCATAAACTAGCAAAATGTATTTTACCAAAAATGAGCAGCTGATGATGAACAATGGTAGGTTGGGTGTTGATTACAGTGCGTTCAAATCCGTAAAAGGTGTTTTTTTTTTTATAACAGTTGTGACAAAAATATGAACTTCATCAAAGTACTGTACTGTAAGCACTTCATCAAAGTATGATAAAAGATTTTTTTTGTTACATCTCTACGAAGACAGATGATTAAAATCTAAACCTCCAGAATGTCACGGCCGCCCCGAGGGCGACACAAAGTAGCTAATGTTTCGACAAAGTTGTTGAACTTAACAACATGCTGTGAATTTCTGAAGAGAATTTATAAAGTAACCTGCCATAATTTCCTTTGCATACCAAAACATATTGCAATTTAATTTAAAAAATTAAGTACCTATTATCTCCGTTATATAGTAGGTACCCGTAGTACAAGCTTTGCTGAGATTGGAACTAGATTCGTGTTATGTAAAAATATGTCATAATTATTTATTATGACGAGCAGCCACCCACGGATTCACCCGCATTTTCTATTACTATTTCTATTGCATGGTTCCCGTTCCCGAAGGAATATCGGGATAAGAAGTATCCTAGGTTTAATTAAAGGCTATCTACTATCTCTGTGCCAATTTTCATTCAAATCCGTTCAGTAGTTTTAGCGTGAAAGAGTAACAAACAAACTGACATACTTTCGCATTTACAATATTAGTAGGATGTAGGGTGAAACCGCAGGCGGCCTCTAGTTTGTGAGGATGTATGCATGTTTGTTTGTAACCCTTTCCCGCTAAAACTATTGAACATTTATGATTTTGTAATTTTTGCATTTTTCAATGCTATTTTTATACTTATGGTAAATTTTAAATAGAAAAATATTGGAAAAAATTAACTCGGCCACAAGTGAATTCTCAGGCTGGAATCGAACCAGCGACCTTTGGAAATCCGGTCCAATGCTCTAACCGCTGAGCTACCGTAGCTCAGAATTCACTTGTGGCCGAGTTAATTTTTTCCAATATTTTTCTATTTAAAATTTACCATAACTTTGAACATATTTAGATGAAACTTTACAGTGATGTAGCTTATACATCAAACATGTAGGCTACAACTTATCCAGATATTATCACGGGAACGGATGTAGGTGAATGGAATAGAAATACTTTCGTAGTCATTAAAACGAAATGGCTTTAAGAAAATTAAACGATGGTAAATGAAAATTGTCTTTCAGACAACTGAAATAAATCGAGATCTTAAAGCCACAATGTTTATTTTACAGCTTTAAACGTAATTAAATAAATAACTGTAGGTACGGCCGCAATTTACTCGGTAATTCAAACAACATATTCTTCACTAAAGAAAATAAGGCTCTTAACTGATATTGAAACGGCAAGACTAGTTTACTTTAGCTATTTTCATAGTGTAATGTCCTATGGCCTGTTGTTGTGGGGCTCAGCAGCTAATATAGAAAATGTTTTTATACTTCAAAAAAGAGCTGTGCGCGCCATTTACAACCTTCGACGGAGAGATTCTCTTAAGGATTTGTTTAAAGAAATTAATATACTTACTTTGGCGGGACAATACATCTATGATAATATAGTATATGTAAGGAAACATCTTGATTTATTTATTATGCATAGCGATGTCCATAATTTTAATACTAGAAATAAGAATAAGCTTGCCGTTCCAAAATTTCGACTTGAAAAATGTAGACGCTCGTTTTTGGGGAAAGGTATAGCTTTTTTTAATAAAGTTCCACAACAATTGATAGAGCTGCCTTTGCATAAATTTAAAATATATGTTAAAAAGTCACTCTTAAGCAAAGGTTATTACAAGGTAGATGATTATTTAAAAGACCAAAATGCATGGATGTGATACTAACATAAAACATAACTATTATAAATTAGATAAAAGGAAAATATTCTAATAATTGAATATTGGAAAATTTTCCTCTTATATTAAATATATTTCAAAATTGTAAATTTGTGCTTGGCAACAACATGTTCCATTGTAAATGTTGTTGTTTCTGTTAAAGCTGATAAGTTTCTTGCGGCCGTTCTTCTTATCAGTTAAAAGATGTCCTGAATGGCTGGTAGGGAAAAAAAAATTGGACTATTCGAAAGTACTTATCTATAAGTCTATTTGAATAAAAATCTTTGACTTTGACTGCCTTATGTAATAAAGCTGTAACTAAGGTAAATCAGTACTAGCTGCATTATTTTGAAAAGGTAATAGATTTTTAGAAAACGTTTCTATCAAAAATTAAACAACATTAACAGGTATTTAATTTGAATAAAAAAATATCTCTTTAAATACTTTTCGAAAATGCGTTTCACAAAAAATATCTACCGGTCGACCGAGAAATGACCCGATAGAACAAAAATTCGCTACAAATAGAGGAAATTTTTAAGCAACAAAAAACGTATTTAGATTATTCCGTGCTCAAATTTTAGAGCACAAACGCTACTGGCGCTTATTACAAGCAAACTGTTATACTTTGCTTGTAAAAAAAATGTTACCAACAACTCGCACCATACATTTTCTCAGTCATAAAACTAAAAGCCTACTTTTGCTCGCTACAAGACGTAAAAAGCTAATAACGGTTGCCACCTATAGCCTTATGTGTAAAAATGAATACGTCTAAGGCCTAAGGGCATAAAAAGGCCGCTAACGCAATATTGCCAAGTGAATTCTCTAACAATTTATTTAATTGTCAATTTTTCGAAAATGGGTTAACCAAAAAATCTCTACTGGTCGACCGAGAAATGCCCCGATAGAACAAAAAATAACTACAAATAGCGTAAATTAAAGCAACAAATAACGTAAATAAAAAAAAACGTATTTAGATTATTCCGTACACAAATTTTAGAGCACAAACGCTATTGGCGCTTATTACAAGCAAACTGTTATACTTTGCTTGTAAAAAAAATAAAAGCGGGCTACATTATGTAGCCCACAGTGAAAGATTACTAAATAACTTTTGAACAAAACGCGCCTCGGAGCTGTCCTTTCAAGTATTCCTCTAGTACGAATCATCCCACACTTTAGTAGTGTGCCATCTTCCTAGGCGCATTAATGTGAGCGCAGTGCATTTTTATAGTAGGGCGGGACCGGCTTTGGGACAGAACAAAAAATTAAAAAGCTAGACTTTGATGAAAACACTATTGCATAAGAACAACTCTTTAGTATACATCATGATAAAATTATTCACTAATCAAATTAAAAGAGTTGAACGAATAAAAACATTATTGTTCTGAATAGGTCCGGAATATGTAATTTTTACTATTTTTTCTAGAAGTTCATCTTTACTTCGTAAATCAAAAAACTTAAGTAATTGTTGACTTTTGATAATGTATTTAGTAAGACATAAAGTGAAGTCGTCACATTATAACGTCTTTACTTTAATTAAATAAGTGTTGTAACGGTTCTAAAAACCGCACACTTCTTAATCTTAATCTATTACTTACTTTCAACTAAATTAAATCAATAACCATTCACTTCACCATTCTAACTTGTTTGTTTACTTAATTTTGTTTTGATAAAACTTCACGATGGTAGTTAATTGACAAAATATTCCTGCGTACCCTCGATATTGCTAACTTCACGGCCGGGAGATTTCGTATTTCGGCCAAGTGAATTAGACTACAAAAATTAACTTATTGCTATTTAACTATTTATATATAGAAAAAATCTACATATTTTTCTATGTATATCTATTATGTTTTTGCATACTTTAATATTCCTTAATTCTTTGGCCATAGACAAAACACCGTGTGTCGATCGGACTTACAATCCTTATGTTGTCTATGCTAATGACTAAACATTATTCGCCTATAGAATTGGAGAATCATCTCCCACTTTAATTTTTGACTAAAGAACTTTCTAGAAAGAATTAAGTATATATTTCGCAACTCCAGCGAAATCTGCCTCTTTTTCTTCATACTACTGCCTTAAAGTCATTCTGTTTTACTCTGTTTTGTGCATTCGCGATCCCCGTACTAGGGTGAGTGTGTGTTTTAAATCTGATCGTTTTGCATTTTACTTTAATTTCTTTTAATCACAGTTATTTCTTTTCGTAATATATTTAGTTTAAACCTCGTAATAATTAAGTGTTTTAATTATTCGATACGTTTTTCTTGTAATTTCTATAAAATATTCCATACAATATTTTTACATAGTGGGTAGTTAAATACTCCAATGCAAAACGATTATTCCTTTTTAATTCTTGTAATTTACAGTATATGTAATTGTATTCAAAGGGAAACGTAATACTACATATTACGTGGAACCAATACAATTCACATTTTATTGTTATTTTTTAATAATTCTTTGAGTGAGTTATTTTTTTAGACCGCTAAGAAGGATGCGTTCCCTATATTAAAGCCGCTATAAATAACTTTGATATTTACTTTAATATTTACTTCTTGAATTTCTTTGGTAGACTAAATACTGATTTGATTCCTATAAATAACTTTATCCTTACTAATAGGGTAAAGTACCCATGTACCAACCTCTTATACATGCTTTTACTTTTTTACATAGCGGTTACTTTAACATTTTTTAAAATAGTTTTACATTGTACTTTTGAGACTATTCAATTGTAGCTGTCTGTCCCTTGCATCCTAACCTTAGACGGTCGACTTGTACGAACAGCTTTTGACCCGTTCTTAAAAACATTCCAGGGTCGTATCCACGGGCAGCTGCAGCATCTACACCTGTTCCGTCTACTCTTCCACCTCGGCACCTACCTGCCGAGCGCTCACCTGTTCCGGTCTACCCCGGAAACCTCTCCACATCGTGTCTACGTGCGCATCACCACACCGAGCCCACCCTCCGTGCTACCGAGGCTGAACATACTGCTCAACAAGCGAACGTAGTCCGTGACGCTGGACTTTCGCTTCTGCCTCCTCTAGGCAGTTCTAAAGTTAAGTCCCCATTCTCACCCTCGCGAGAGCCACCCATCGAAGATTCCCGTGAACCCACTCCCGAGCTTGTAATATCTTTATTTTATAATTATACTTGTTAACCACTTATAGTGTTTCTTTTCTATCTTTTCTGCACACCGGTCGTGCTTAACACGATCGGAGCGTGTCAGTGGCGCCTATCTCGCTCAGGGTTCTTCGCTCAGTGGTTCTCGCCTTATTTTTTCTTACTTTTTTTATTTTTTTTGTGTAAAGTGGGTACCTAATTTTTTGTCAACTTGTGAATTGAGTTAACTAACGGTCACTAATCCGTTGTTAACTGCCACCTAACCTACTAACGGTTGTGTTGCTGCTATAGTAATCTAAATTTTTGTGTTTTTTTACTTAATTTGTTCTAAACTTAGACTGAATTTTTTTATTAACTTCACCTTATTTAGTTACCCACTTAAATATTTTATCTCTACGATTGCTTAGTCTCGCACACACTCGCCTTAGGTTTTTACTTTCTTTTTGTGTTTTAACTATGGCTGAACGCGCGATTAATTTTTTATCTCTTCAAAAAGCGGAACTTGAATACGAGGTCTCCTTGCGTGGTCATAAACCAGCTGATTCAGTCGCTGAGTTGCGGAAACAAATTGCGGTATTATCCAAAGAATATCCTTCTGATGCTATGTTGTGTTCTCATTTACCTCCGTCTGAGGATATTGAGGGTGTTCAGACTTCACTTGAGAAATCTCTTTTAAATCTTAAAACCTTAAAATCTAAATATAATAGAAACTTGTTTTTGAGGACGGAGGGTTTACTTAACCAAATTTACTATCGCTTGGATAGAATCCAGTTTGACGAGGACGATGATGAAACCTTAGAGTCTATTTTGTCTGAATGTCGGGAAAATTTTGAGTCTCAGATGAGTGACCTTAAGTCTTTGGCACCTGAAAGTGATGTTTCCGCAGTTAAAATTAATGCTAACGATTTGGAGAAGTGCATAAATATAACTATAGACCAAAATAAAAGTATGGTACCTAACTTTGCTACTATTAAATATGACGGCAAGACTTGTGTTCGTTCCTTTTTGCAAAAGCTTGACGAATTCGTGAAATCAAGAGGCATTGGCTATGAGAAGGTTCTGTCCTTCGGTCATGAAATTTTTACGGGTGAGGCTCTTCCTTGGTTCCGTAGCATTAGGCGCCAAGTGAAAGATTGGTCTCAGGTTGCTGAAGCTTTAATAGCTGATTTCAGTCCGAAAAACTTCGACGCTCAATTCTTGTCACAAATTAGGTCACGTCTTCAGGGCAAGGATGAGAAAATTTGTATTTATCTGGCGGTTATGGACTGCATGTTTTCAAGGCTTACTAAACCTTTGTCTGAGGACGAGAAGCTCGAGATTTTATCAGGAAACATTCTACCCTGTTACGCCAATGTGTTAGCTTCAGCTGGAGAAATTTTCAATATTGACAACCTTAAGGAAGTTTGCCAAAAATATGAAAGGGTTCAGACCCAATTTTTTAAACGCAGTGAGCCTTCTTCTCGTAATTGCATACCTCTAGCTACTGAGTTTGTTTATCGAGGAGAATCTAGTGCTCCTTCTAACTTTGAAAAATCTAAGCCTCTAAATAATTTTCAAAACACTAAATCTTATGTTTCCGCTGTTGCTTCTAAAGATGTATATTGTCCTAGATGTCGTAATAATACGCACAGTTTAAAAACTTGTACCCAACCAAGAGACATTGTTTGTTTCAAGTGTGGGAAAAAGGGTGTACGCACTCCTGATTGCACTAAATGCAATCCAAAAAACTAGTTTGTCAGGATTGGAGAACTACTGATTCTCGAAATTCGAGATTTTCTAGTCGTTGCACTGAGACTGAATGGAACCAATGGCTTAGTTTTATCTGTAGTCTGTCTCCTAGCCATTCCGTGTCTCCAATCCTGGATAAAAATCCTACTTTTTCTCGGCCCTATGTGAATGTTAATGTCGGTGACAAAAATATTATCGGTCTGTTAGATACTGGTTCCGGCATAACATTGTTAGGGAATAATTCTCACCAATACTTTTTAAAATCTAAATTTAAATGCTTTTCTTGTGATCCGTTACAGCTTTCTGCGGCTGGCGGTCAAATTTTCTACTCATCTATGTATTTTATTTTACCTTTAACGTTTAATAGCAAAACCTATAATATAAAACTTTTTGTTGTACCAGAAATTGAAAATGAACTTATTCTGGGTATGGATTTTTGGAGAACTTTCGGGTTGTTTCCTAGCGAGCTCGATAGCCTCGTTCTTGAAAAACCACATGAGGTGAATATTTCTAACATAGCTCTTGACGACTCTAAGCAAATTCTCTCATATTCTCAACTTTGCGAAGAACAAAAGGAAGCCGCGGATAATATAATATCTCAGTTTCGCGGTATTTCGTATGAGGAATGTGGTTTGGGTCGTACCTCCTTGATTACTCACGCTATCGATACTGGTGACGCTATTCCTATTAGACAACGATACTACCGAATGTCTCCCCAGAAACAACAAATTCTCTCCGATCAGCTGGATGAGATGCTCAATGAGGACGTTGTAGAACCGTGTGAGAGTCCTTGGTCGAATCCCGTTCTTCTTACTCCGAAAAAGAACGGTGAATATAGGTTTTGTTTGGACAGTAGAAAACTAAACTCTGTCACTCGTAAGGATGCTTATAGCTTACCTTATGTTTCTGAGATCTTAGATAATCTTAGGGACGCTAAATATTTATCTAGTATTGACCTTTCTAAATCTTTTTGGCAGGTTTTAATAAAGCCTGAAGATAGATGCAAGACTGCATTCTATATTCCCTCTAGGGGAAGCTTTCAATTTAAATCTATGCCCTTCGGGTTAACTAATGCACCCGCTACGCAGCAAAGACTGGTAGATTTGCTGTTTTATGGGCCTGAATTTGAAAATAAAGTTTATGTTTTTGTCGATGACGTCATAATCGTGTCTAATACTTTTAATGAGCATATGTCGTTACTTGCGCGTGTTTTAGAAAAGCTAAAATATGCAAATTTAACTATAAACTTCGAAAAGTGTCAATTTTTCCGGGAAAAACTTAAATATTTGGGTTACGTCGTCGATTCACATGGTCTTCATGCTGATCCGGAGAAAGTTGACGTTATTGTGAAGTATCCTACTCCTACTAACAGGAAGGAAGTTCGTCGTTTCTTAGGCACTGCTTCTTGGTATCGTCGTTTTATTCCTAATTTTAGTTCTTTGGCTGCACCATTGAATAAACTTACCTCTCAAGGAAAAGCGGCACCTCCCTTTGCTTGGACGCCGGAAGCAGATGTCGCTTTTAATAAACTTAAGGAGTGTCTTACGTCACCACCTATCTTATCATGTCCGGATTACTCTGAACCTTTCCAGGTACATACCGACGCTAGCGATTTCGGAATTGGTGCTGTGCTCACACAGATTCTAAACGGCGAAGAGAGGGTTATAGCCTATATGAGCAAATCTTTATCGGCCCAAGAACGGAACTATAGCGCTACGGAGCGCGAAGCACTCGCAGTAATTGTTGCTATAGAACACTGGCGGTGTTACCTGGACAACGGTAATAAATTTGTTGTCTTTACGGATCATTCCTCTTTAAAATGGTTCTTAAATATTAATAACCCTACAGGTCGTTTAGCTAGATGGGGAATTCGTCTCTCAGCCTTCAATTTCGACATCAAACACAGACGTGGCAAGGACAACGTCGTGCCCGATGCCTTATCTCGCGCTGTGCCTGTAGCGGCTATAGATAGTGCCAGCCAATCTTCATCTCCTATATCAGATCCTTTATCTGACACTTGGTATAAGGAGATATTTTATGGTTGTCAATCCTCTCCTACATCCTTTCCTAATTATAAAATTTCTAACAACAAACTATATCGTCTCAGAAAATCATTAAATCCTTTAGCTAGGGAATTTGAATGGAAGGAAGTAGTTCCTAAACATTCCAGACACGATATCGTTGTTACTAACCACTCGAATCCTACTGCAGGACATTTAGGAATTTTTAAAACTTTAAAACGAATTTCTCTTAATTATTTTTGGCCTGGCATGCATAAAGATGTTGCTAACTATGTAAATAACTGTAATGATTGTAACTCTCACAAACACGCTAATCATCCCACTCTAGGATTTATGGGTCGACCTAAGGAATGTTCTAGACCATTCCAAATGATTAGTGTCGATTTAGTTGGTCCATTGCCTCCATCTAGGAAGCAAAATACTATGTTGCTTGTTGTCACTTGCTGTTTTTCTAAATATTCGCTTTTATTTCCTATACGTCGAGCAACTGCCGACGTAATAACTACTATACTTGAAGAGAAAGTACTCCTTGTTCATGGCATTCCTATTACCGTTTTGATGGACAATGGTAAGCAGTTCGTTAGCCAAAAACTTCAGCATATGTTCGCTCAATATAAAATACCAAATGTACGCTATACACCTAAATATACACCGCAGGTGAATACTGTTGAGCGCTATAACAAAACAATAATGACGGCTGTTTCTACTTTTATTAACGATGATCACCGGACTTGGGATCTCAATATACCAAAAATTCAATTCGCTCTCAATACTGCAGTAAGCGAAGTCACTGGGTATACACCATCATTTCTTGTTTACGGTAGAGAACTAGTTGCTTGTGGATCTCACTATGTTGATGTCGATCTAACCGACAACATCGTTTTTACACCTAGGGATAACTATGCTGAAAATACTGGAAAGCTAAGGAAAATTTTCGATGAGGTACAAAGCTCTTTAATTAAATCTCATTCACGTAATTGTGGTCCTTATAATCTTCGTCGTAAAAACTTTGACTTCAACGTCGGTGATATTGTCTGGCGTAAAACTTATTATCAAAGCGACAAAGATAAGCAATTTTCTAAAAAACTTGCTCCTAAATATATTAAATGTCGTATCAAATCTAAATTGTCGCCCTTGGTCTATGAATTGGTCGATATGAATGGTAAAAATCTTGGTTCTTGGCATATCAAAGATTTTAAAGTCAATAATTATTCTTGATTTGTTTTTGACTATTTCTACATCTTTTTTTTTAATAAATTAAAGCAGTATAAATATAAACCTTTATTTATTTATACTGTTTTAACTAAAATAAGTAACGATTTTTTTTAACTTTTTGAAATTTTTGGTTGATTGTTTCTTTGTATCTTTTTATCTCTTGCTAAACTAGTTTTGTATGGAATCTCAGCATCCCTTGAACGCTGACATTTCCAACTGTATCTTTTGTTTTTCAGTCAATCTAAACGATTGAAATTCACTCTTTTGCCTTACTTCCGTAGTCCTAGGTACTACCAAGACCACTAACGTCTTGTTATTGTCGATATCTCTCGACAATGTTGTGGGGTATTCTTTTGCAGTTGTTGATGTTCTTAAGACTCTGTATAATTCTGGATGACTATTTCACTAAAGTCTTGCTTATTTAGTGAGTTTTTTTTTCTTAGTGGATTTTGACTAGCCAAAATCCTACTCTAAAGAGGGGGATATGTAACGGTTCTAAAAACCGCACACTTCTTAATCTTAATCTATTACTTACTTTCAACTAAATTAAATCAATAACCATTCACTTCACCATTCTAACTTGTTTGTTTACTTAATTTTGTTTTGATAAAACTTCACGATGGTAGTTAATTGACAAAATATTCCTGCGTACCCTCGATATTGCTAACTTCACGGCCGGGAGATTTCGTATTTCGGCCAAGTGAATTAGACTACAAAAATTAACTTATTGCTATTTAACTATTTATATATAGAAAAAATCTACATATTTTTCTATGTATATCTATTATGTTTTTGCATACTTTAATATTCCTTAATTCTTTGGCCATAGACAAAACACCGTGTGTCGATCGGACTTACAATCCTTATGTTGTCTATGCTAATGACTAAACATTATTCGCCTATAGAATTGGAGAATCATCTCCCACTTTAATTTTTGACTAAAGAACTTTCTAGAAAGAATTAAGTATATATTTCGCAACTCCAGCGAAATCTGCCTCTTTTTCTTCATACTACTGCCTTAAAGTCATTCTGTTTTACTCTGTTTTGTGCATTCGCGATCCCCGTACTAGGGTGAGTGTGTGTTTTAAATCTGATCGTTTTGCATTTTACTTTAATTTCTTTTAATCACAGTTATTTCTTTTCGTAATATATTTAGTTTAAACCTCGTAATAATTAAGTGTTTTAATTATTCGATACGTTTTTCTTGTAATTTCTATAAAATATTCCATACAATATTTTTACATAGTGGGTAGTTAAATACTCCAATGCAAAACGATTATTCCTTTTTAATTCTTGTAATTTACAGTATATGTAATTGTATTCAAAGGGAAACGTAATACTACATATTACGTGGAACCAATACAATTCACATTTTATTGTTATTTTTTAATAATTCTTTGAGTGAGTTATTTTTTTAGACCGCTAAGAAGGATGCGTTCCCTATATTAAAGCCGCTATAAATAACTTTGATATTTACTTTAATATTTACTTCTTGAATTTCTTTGGTAGACTAAATACTGATTTGATTCCTATAAATAACTTTATCCTTACTAATAGGGTAAAGTACCCATGTACCAACCTCTTGTACATGCTTTTACTTTTTTACATAGCGGTTACTTTAACATTTTTTAAAATAGTTTTACATTGTACTTTTGAGACTATTCAATTGTAGCTGTCTGTCCCTTGCATCCTAACCTTAGACGGTCGACTTGTACGAACAGCTTTTGACCCGTTCTTAAAAACATTCCAGGGTCGTATCCACGGGCAGCTGCAGCATCTACACCTGTTCCGTCTACTCTTCCACCTCGGCACCTACCTGCCGAGCGCTCACCTGTTCCGGTCTACCCCGGAAACCTCTCCACATCGTGTCTACGTGCGCATCACCACACCGAGCCCACCCTCCGTGCTACCGAGGCTGAACATACTGCTCAACAAGCGAACGTAGTCCGTGACGCTGGACTTTCGCTTCTGCCTCCTCTAGGCAGTTCTAAAGTTAAGTCCCCATTCTTACCCTCGCGAGAGCCACCCATCGAAGATTCCCGTGAACCCACTCCCGAGCTTGTAATATCTTTATTTTATAATTATACTTGTTAACCACTTATAGTGTTTCTTTTCTATCTTTTCTGCACACCGGTCGTGCTTAACACGATCGGAGCGTGTCAGTGTGTTGTTCAAAATACCTATATCATAAGGGGCTACATATGTTCCCCGCGCGAGCATTGCAGGAGAACTTTGGGCGCGAGTACTCTAGTGTTAATTTTCTTTGGAGTTTAAATCTGTGTCAGTTTCAGTGTAGCAAAATTTCCTTTTAATCTTTGAAGGCAAGAAAACTTACTAAAGCAAACTCCGTAAGAAAGAAACAAATTAATGAATCGTCAGGGAATTCGTTAGCAGAATTGCTTTGGTGCCCTTTTTAGACCCTTTGTACCACAGGTTAGTTTATTCGAACAGAATAAACCAAAGGGCGCAGTGGTAAGCGCGCTCAGCTTGAGATGAGATGGGTGATCAAAGATAATTATTTCTATCTCCTCCATGCTCCAGTAAGAGTGATAGAAAATGTTTATCCACACAAACGCTAGGATTTTTGCCGATTTTATTCCGCGCAAATTGGTTCTTACGAAAAAGATTGGTAATTTTTTTTTAAGCTTTGCATGTTCATTATTATCTTTTAAGATAAATATTTTAAAAAATCGACTCGGCTCACAGGTTATTCTCAGACGGGACTCCGACCGCGCGAAAGTTCGCGGGTCGATTTTTTGTAATTTTTTTCTTTTAAAATTTGGTAAAATAGTTTGTCATACGAAAACAAAAACTAACACCCATATTCTAAGTCGTTCCTCCAAAACTTACTCGTCCTCGACTTAACGAAACCTCATTGAAAACCTCTTCGTAATAATAATCACATAAAAGTTAACAAATAGAAAAACTGGCGTAAATATTCTCGAAGTTTCTCACAGTTGTTTCCTGGACTCTAGCAAAGGTTCTAATTATTACACTCAAGTGAGGAAAAATTTGTGTGGAGGAGATATTTTGCAACTATGAATACCAAATTTTTCGAATGAGGTTGAGTGGAGTGTAAAACGTTTTGGAGGAACGACTTAGAATATGGGGGTAAATGTAACTAGGGCTAGAGCAAATGGGTAATACACTGTATCTAATGTCGATTAACTGCAGTTTTTGGGCCACTGTAGAACTTTATGGCGTTTGAGTAGAACAAGCTATTTTCAGAACTAGAAAAATAACAAAGTCTGGTACCTGCAACTTTTGGCTTTCCGAGATTCAATTTAGACTACTTTGATATCAGAAAACTTACTGAACATCGAAATAACAGTTTTTTAGTAATTCTTAATTATTCAGTTAATGCCTTTTATTGTTTAATTTGATACTCTTAACCTCAATTTATGACAATAGCAATTTTTAAGATTTCAAACTTTCGCGTTCCGTTTTAATAATAGTTTAAAGCAACGGGACTCAAAAGCGACATTTTTAAGATCCCGATATCTTCAAGCTTGTCCGAACAGACGACGCCGCGCACCACCAGTCTACTTGTGACCACGGCAGTAGCAACACAGCCGAAACGTCAAGCTGTAAAGTACATATGTACTTCATAATAAATGTCGCGTTTGCGTCCCGTTGCTCTGAATTATTGATAAACTTTCTTTGTGGATAATCGTTAAAATATCAAAAGTAATATATACAAAGTAGATACATTTTAATGCTTGAGGACTTAGTTATCTCTGTTTTGTATAAACTCCCTGTTCACTTACATTGAGTTATGGTGTTGCGTCAAAAACTCATAAAGTAGGAAATAAGCTTAACTTTATGCTTTGTTTACGCCGAATTAATAGAATAGACGATAAAATGTTTTTATTATTCTCGCTTACATAAAGTTTTTTACAATCTAAGCTCACTTTTGTCACAGAAAATAATCGCTTATATTTGGAAAATCTAGAAAAGCGAAAATCAACGATTGTCTATCTTATCAGCGCTATAGATTGCGAAAAAAATTAAATAAATAAGAACTGCAATAAAAGTCTGCCCACAGAACACAAGTAAGAGCATGTGACAATCTAAGCTCACTCTTGCCACCGAAACAAATCGCTTATATTTGGAAAACAAGAAAACCGAAAACCAACGATTGTCTCTCGTATCGGCGATATAGAATGTGAAAAAAAATGTATTAAATAAGAACTGCAATGAAAGTCTGTCCTAAAAACACAAGTAAGAACAAGTAATAAGTTTGATATCACGTCGTCACCTTTTCGCACAAAACACAGAATTACGTAAGTAATGTATTTTAATGATTTTTAATAATTTGCATTTACAAATAATAACAAATTTTTATTTTGTTAGAAACACGGTTACAATCTATATTAATATTATAAAGCTGAAGAGTTTGTTTGTTAGAACGCGCTAATCTCAGGAACTACTGGACCGATTTAGAAAATTCTTAGACCATTAGAAAGCTACATTTCTCCCGAGTGACATAGGCTTTATTTTATCCCGATATTCCTACAGGAAGGGGCACCACGCGGGTAAAACCGCGAAGATCCGCTAGTAATGTCATAAAAGAGTAGTTCAACATGTTAAGCTGAATCTTTCGCATGCGAAAAAGGAAAAGTACATATTTAGTTAACAATTAACATTAGAAAAAACATTAAATTCATCATTAAGCAATGCAATAACATAAAATTATTTATTTATTTTTATAAGACTAGAAGAATTCGACTAGTTCCAAAATTTCCTCAAACGAGACTCAAAAATTTTGAAATGGTTCGTGTCCCGTCTGATAGACTTTTAAGATGAGTCGACTTCTGGTAAATTTTAAATAGAAAAATATTGGAAAAAATTTACTCGGCCACAAGTGAATTCTCAGACGGGAATCGAACCCGCGACCTTTGGAAATCCGGTCATTATCATTAATCGGTTATTGGCAGTTGCATCTTAATCGATCGTTAAACACCTGAAAAGATGTTTCTTTCGAATGCAAGGATATTCCTAGCATTGATGTAACAACGCTGGCCTACAGCGTATTAAAAATATAAAAGTATTGGAGAATTTCGACGGTGGTTCGCAAGTCTCGGTAGCTCAGCGGTTAGAGCATTGGACCGGATTTCCAAAGGTCGCGGGTTCGATTCCCGTCTGAGAATTCACTTGTGGCCGAGTTAATTTTTTCCAATATTTTTCTATTTAAAATTTACCATAAGTATAAAAATAGCATTGAAAAATGCAAAAATTACAAAATCATAAAAAATGAGTCGACTTTTTGTTATTAACGACCGGGAGACTCAGCCTTCACCATACCTTATTTTTGTTCGGCCGTGACCGAAACCAACGCAGCGTGCGGGAAGCAGAAAGAAAAGATAATGGATTAGTTACCAAATAATTCACCACTGTTTATTATATTTACAAACTGTAATATACATTTAATTACACGGATACTCAGATTCAAAAAGTATTATAATGTGTACAATCTGCCAACAGGTAACCGCCATTTAGGGAGAGGAGATAGTGCGAGGCAGACTACAAACCTGTCAAATAAAAAAGTATGAAATTGCATGGCATTAGCATCTAGGCTTTTTGCTTCTCCAACAATGTTAAGTATTGATAAGGCTGAAGGTGGAAGCGAGCCTCTCTCGGAATCCTCAATTACTTAGGAACTAGCTATCTTATCTCTAACTGCCAGAACACAACAATGCTGAAACCATTGTTGTTATGGCGTCAGACTTTTGATATATAGGTATATGATATCATTGTGACTACTGTCAACCAGGTATACGGGAAAAAGGTTTCAAAAATGTAAAAGAAACCTTTCACGTTACCAGTCTTCCGCCAAATATTTATTAATCTATGCTTCCGCCTCAGAAATATAACCAAGCTCGTTATCCCCAAAATCCAAATAAATAAATAAAAAGCAAGTTCCAAAGACCTCTTAAATAAAATTAGGAGTCGTTCGGACCTGTTTATGTGGCAAACTTTGCCCACCAAAGACAACAAACTTCCTACCAAATTAAATTAAGCATTTTCAGTCAAAAACTTTCTTAAGTACCACTTAAGATTTATATATTTTTTTTAGCTAATAGTATCGTTGTTTGAATGACCTTTTTAACGTTTATTGCGGTTCTTTTTTGCATAAACACCTTTTTATACAGCTTTAATTTTGTTGAGCAGTTAACCTATTTCTTTCGTAGAGTAATAAAAAATGAAAATATCTTGGTATACAGTTCTTTTGAATGGCGCTTAGGCGAAATGTGGTTTTGTTTTTAGATGCATAGTAAAGCTTTTTTATTATTCTGAATGGGTTCGCTCTTAATCCTGGTCAAGCCCTGGAACTAATAATAAATAATAATAATAATAAAATTCTTTATTGCAGACACGAGATCCATATAAACAATTACAAATTAAATATAAAATTAAATTAAATTATAAAAGTATAACTTCATAATTATCTTTATGTTAAACATTAAGTTAAAATGTCAAATACTGAATGTCAAATAATTATACTAAAAACATAATAAAATATGTACAGTAAAATAAATTAATGGGTAATTTTTACCCAGTGCCTATACATTTCAGTCGTCATTAGTCTCTCTGCCAAACTTGTGATAATTTTATTTTTACACTTGACAATTCTGGACATAAAAGAAGCTATTCGCTTTCTTTGTATGGAATTAAATGAGTCTACTTGCGCTTGCGTATACATTTCTGAAGCACTGCAATATCTCGTTAGACCCATTAGTTGCCTAAAGATGTTGTTATAGGCAACTCTGATTCCCTCATGCGATTTGTTGGTGTAATTTGTCCAGAGTTGACAAGTATAAAAACACTGGCAGAAGGATTTAAACAGCGTAATCTTCACGTCAGGTGCTGATTTCGCGAATTTTCTAATTATCATATTTCCAACTGTACACAACGACCTACGTTGTCGTTCTATGTCAGCGTCATCTTTAAGGCGAGATGTTACTATGTGACCAAGGTACCTGAAACTATTCACTATATTTACTTTTTGTCCATTTAAAAAAACTTCAGGAATGTTTTCTGGACCCGACCCGGCTCTAAACACAACCATTTCTGTCTTTTTGGTGTTATAAGTTAGGTTGTGAGTTAAAGCAAACTTTTCACAGATTTTTATTAGCTTCCTTAAGCCTTTGATCGAGGGGCTGAGCAGCACCATATCGTCAGCGTAGCTCAGATTGTTGACATACCTGTCATCCAATCTGAGCCCGACTGGAGTGCCACTCAGCTCCACGATCAAATCATTAACGTACGCGTTAAAGAGATCTGGAGAGGTAAGACCACCCTGTCTGACCCCACATGACAGATGGTATGGGTCTGATATTTCTGATCCCCACCTGACGTTATTGGTTTGGTGTTGATACCAGTACTCAAGAAGGTTAGTAACTTCAGAAGGGATGCACGATTTACGCATTTTTTTCTACAGCAAATCATGGTTAAGTGTGTCAAAGGCACGACTCAAGTCCAGAAAACACGCATATACTGTGGTATTACGCTGATTATAATAGCCAACAACCTGCTTTAAGGCAAATATTGCCGTATCAGTCGAGACCTGCGGGCGGAAACCGAACTGCCCATCGTCATAGTCAATAACAGAAAAGTGTGAATGTACAAGTCTTTCGAGCACCTTGGCCACTACAGCTGCCAAAGATATAGGCCTGTAATTAGAGACGCTCGAGATGTCACCTGTCTTATTTTTCACAATAGGCACCACAACGGTACGAATTAGTTCGTTAGGTAAATAACAGTGTCTGACACAGAGGGTGAAAAACCAAGCCAGTAAAATGCAGATATACTGGCCTGCATAAAGCAAGTGCTCTATGCTGAGGCCATCGTGTCCCGGAGATTTGCCCCGCTTCATATTTTTCAAAACATCCGCTATCTGTCTCGGTAAGATTGTAGCAGAGCAAGCCCCCAAACTACGACTAGCCTCTTGTGTATCTAATTTGCTAACTAAGACAGGATCCACGGTAGACCAAGCTAGCCCAGAATGTGTCTATTCACCCTTATTTTGAAAACGGACGGTCGGAAATACAGACGCAGGGAGTTCCATGCATTTGCTGTGTGTTATATAAACCTTTAGAAATATCAACCAAGAAAGGGTGGTAACCCACAGTGCATCTGGATGTCCATTGGAAGAAGGGGATGGCAGTATGAGCTCATGCAGCTCCTGAGCACACTCTCCGAAGTATAGTCTGTAAAAGACCGACAAACAGCTTAATTGTTACTAAGATAATCATTTTATTAGGTTAGGTACGCAATATGTAAAACCTGATGTGCTGTTCACTGTACTAAGACTGTATGAATATATCGCAGTAAGATAGATGTAGCCGTAATATAATTATATCCCTAGGCATATGATCATATTCCGGAACAAAGCGATTCAGTACTATGTGCGTAGGAATATAATTGTAACACGGTTGTGATCTAGTAACATGATTGGTTAACTAGACTATTCTAGTAAAATAGTTATTAATATACCAAGGAATCGAATGAAACAAAACATTAAAATAAATAAAATAAATAAATAAATATTTCCATGCATTGGATTCTATTTTAATCACAAAATCAAGTTATTCAAGAATCATTCATACAACATTTAATTAACAACAATGCGTATTGTAATAATCATGCAGCATGCAACCATGTTATAATTATATTCCTAGGAACTTAGAAATAAATCGCTTTGGTAGAACTATGTTCCGGTATATTATGCCTAGGGAAATATCTATATTACGGCTACATCTATCTTACTGCGATAAATAGATTGCATAAAAAGTACTACAATGAAGTTGGAATGAAGTGACCAAGGTATCAACATTTTACTAAGTGTCGTAGCCAACCGTAGCATGTAGCTACGGCGTAGCAAGATCCATAGCAATTCTTTTCCTCAGAAGTTTATTTTTTGTATTATTTCACCAATTGTTATTTGAAACACAAAAATAGAATACATATTAAGCTAAAATCCAATAAACATAATACAAATATTTGTGTGTATATAGATTGGCGGTTCTGTTGCCCTTCGGTTGCGGCGGACAAGCAACTTTTGCAATGATTGGTTGGTCATTGAGTGAGCGATCATTCAATGATCGCTCACTCAATGAGCAACCAAAAATTTATTTTCTCAATTTCACTTTCGTATTAGGCCCGCGGGTGAGTCAAGCATGGCCCGTTCTCCTTATTTATTCAAAAGAAAGGCTCATCTTTTGTTATATCTTATATAGTAAGTATACTAAAAGCAACACATCATTTTAGAAAAACATCAACAGTTCCATTCTTTCGAGACTTATTGAAGTGCAACGAAGCATCCTCAACGGAGGGTTGTCAAAACTAAAAAGAGAAAAGTAAAACAAATCCTAATAATATTACTTTATGTGAAAATATGGATATTTAGATGTTTATTACTCATTCACGACAAATCCTCAGTAATTGAGGATTCCGGGAGAGGCTCGCTTCCATCTTCAGCCTTATCAATACTTAACATCAAGTATGATGAAGGTTAAGAATCTCCCCGTTGTTCATTAAAAAAAAAATCGGCTGAACGGATTTAGATGACATTTGGCACAGAGAAACATAGGACTTTACTATTTTGACGATTATGACGACGATTTTGACGACCTCCGTGGTAGAGTGGTACGTACACCGGTTTCAAGGTGTCTCCTACTATGAGGTCCTGGGTTCGAATCCCGGTAGTAGCAAATGTTTGTATGATTAATAGGAGCATTTGTACCCGAGTAATGGACGTTTTTATAAAAATATTTCTACACGTTAATACTTATATATGTATAATCGGTATAATTATATGTATTTATATTTGTTACCCTAGTATACCATTGTATAAGGTCGAGGACCTTATGGAAAACTGCGTTTTTATAATGAAAAACTTGAAATGTATTCGAAATTTAATTTTTATTGAATACGTTAAATGAAATTTGTGACATATAAATTGCCAGTTGTCAGTTACATTTCTTTTTACTCATTGTAAACCAAAGAGTTTTAATACACTCTAAACTCTTCACACATTAGAAATTAACCTTTAACACTAGAGTACTCGCGCCTAAAATTCTCCTGCAATGCTCGCGCGGGGTACGTGTGTAGCCCATTATGATATAGGTATTTTGCATAACACACTTGCAAAGCAGTTATAATGTGACGACTTCACTTTATGTCTTACTAAATACATTATCAAAAGTCAACAATTGCCCAAGTTTTTTGATTTCTAAACTAAAGATGAACTTCGAGAAAAAATATTAAAAATTACATATTCCGGACTTATTCAGATTAATATTTTTTTATTCCTTCAACTCTTTTAACTTGTTAAGTGAATCATTCTATTATGATGTATACTGAATAGTTGTTCTTATGCCATAGTGTTTTCGTCACAGTCTAGCTTTTTGAATTTTTTGATCTGTCCCAAAGCCGGTCCCGCCCTACTATAAAAATGCACTGCGATTACATTTATGTGCCTAGGAAGATGGCACACGACTAAAGTATGTGACGATCCGTACTAAAGGACAGCTCTGAGGCGCGTTTCGTTCAAAAGTTATTTAATAATCTTTCAATATGGGCTACATTATGTAGCCCGCGTGAGCGCTCTAGTGTTAAACACCCATGACACAAGCTTGACAGTGCTTACTTTGGGGCTAGGTTAATTGGTGTGAGTGATAGAAATATTTATTATTATTATGTTTTAAATCAACAAACAAAATCCAAACACACACACCAATTATCTAGCCCACGTTAAGTTCCTTGAAGAACTGTGTTATGGATACTAGAAAACGGATAAACAATTAAAAATACATGTGTGTGTCTACAGCTTCCTCATAAGGCATAGAAAAATTCTAAGCATGCCATATTTTAAAGCATATTAGGAGCAATCAAACGTGGCAGTAATATTTTAGGTGCAACCACAACTTCGTAACTCGGAGTTTTCGTTACTGGAGAAACATGTCCCCAGCTGACACATGCCATTAAGGCAAACCAGTGAGATTAGGGTTTTAGACTATAGTCAGAAATTTAATGCACAATTGATGCAATGAGAACCAAAAAAACCAAACCAAAATGGTAGTTACATTTCTGTTGGTTTTACGCCCAGGTTTCATAGAAAATTGCTCACCACCTTGCCTTATATCAACAAATGTTGTGAATTTTCTAACACCAACGTTTAAAAACTACTTCATAACTTTTTCTATGCCTTATGAGGAAGCTGTAGACACACACATTAAACATACTTGTTAACTTTTTTGTAAATACATAAATAATACACATATTAAACACCAAGACCAAGACAAATAGACATGTTTATACACACAAATATTTGTCTGGTCCGGGGATCGAACCCGGGATTCCTGGCGCAGAAGGTTGTGTTAGTACCCCTGCGTTAAATTTTATCACGATATTCTCACAGTAAAAGGAAACACGCGAGTAAAACTAAGGGCCACTCTTTTCAATAAGTGAAAAGAAAGGCTAACGTCCACGACATCTGTCATCGAAAAGAAAATTGGTTTACGCCATTTTCACCATTGAGTTAACTCTACTTCTTGTTGGACATCACTAGTCTATCTATGCTAGTTTGGGTACGTCACTATGGCGTCCCTTCTCTACTTGCTTTTTGGTAAAAAAAAAGATGTCCTGTGAAAATGTAAGTGCGAATATATAATTACGAATAAAGGTGATGATAAATGGAGCCCGGTATTTGTTATTAACATAGCATAATTGTGGAATGCCGACACTTCTGAACAAAATAAATAAAAGTCTCCCTTACCGAATTGATACAATCCCCTATTGTACCAATTCGGTAACTTCCCGGTTGACTAGTAGTTTTTTTAACCGACTTCAAAAAGAGGAGGAGGTTCTCAAGTCGACAGTATTTTTTTATTGTTTTTTATTTTTTATGTATGTTTTACCATAACTTCGCCAGTTGTTAACAGATTTTTATATTTTACGTGTGGTCCCATATAATTTTTACGAAGATCTGGCTAGTACTTTTTTCATAATCCTGAAAAATATCAATCACCTTTTGGCAAGTAGTCGTTTACCTAGATGACATCATTGTTGTATATGGGCTGATTTTTGTGTAAGTAACGGCACATGATGTAACTAAAAAATCTGAAATAAAAACATTTTATAAAAAAAAAATCAAACCGACTTCAAAAAGTAAAAAATTAAACTTTAGGAGTCGTTGCTAGCTAGCTAAGGCCAAAAAAATATATAGTTAATCAAAGTTTTATTTTTTACTTTTTGAAGTCGGTTTGATTTTTTTTATATTTTTTTTTTATTTGGGAAACTTTTTCTCTGAAAGTATTAAGGGTACCTAAAGAAATAATTTATTATTTAAATGAAATACCTGTTAATGGTCTATTATTTGTGATATAAACGTTTTCTATACGACTTTTATTTTTTTTATAAAGCTCTCTGAAATAAATCTACTGGTCAACCGGGAAGATCCCCGACTGTACCAAAAGAAATGGCGATGGGTTGGGTAGCCTGTCACTATTGTTTCCGGACAACATTGTCATCAGCCATTTTAATATCCTCGAGGTTGGGGCCATTTTAAAATATAAAATAATATGACCAGTGTGTTGCCAGTGATGACTTACGGTAGTAAAACGTGGTCGCTAACTATGGGTCTGATAAGAAAGCTCAAGGCCACCCAGCGTGCAATGGAGAGGGCTCGGCGTTTCCCTACGTGATCGAATCAGAAATGAGGAGATCCGTAGGAGAACTAAAGTAACTGACATTGCTCGAAGGATTGCGCAGCTGAAGTGGCAGTGGGCGGTACACATAACGAGAAGAACCGATGGCCGTCGGGGTGGAAAGGTTCTGGAATGGCGACCGCGCACAGGACGACGCACCGTGGGTAGGCCCCCGACAAGGTGGACCGACGATCTGGTTAAGGTAGCGGGAAGCCGCTGGATGCGGACTGCGCAGGACCGATCGTTGTGGAGATCCTTGGGGGAGGCCTATACCCAGCAGTGGGTGTCATGTGGCTGAGACGACGACTGTTGGGGCACCCTTCTATAAAAATGGATAAGGAGAATGGGCCAGGCATGATCCACCATGCGGGCCCAATGCGGATTAGTAGGTTTTAACTACTGCAAATGCAGCCGGGACCAACGGCTTAACTTTGCCTTCCGAATCACGGAGGAGCTCGAGATAGCAAATTTCTGGTCACCCATTCCATCTGTTGCGAAAGTTGTTTAACCTCAACAATCGCAGCTGGGCGCGGGAATCATTGCGCCATTTACCTCCTCAACATGTTAGACCAAAAATTACAAATGTGTCTACGTATAAGTGTGGCTATTGCCTTGGCCTGCCAAGCGATATATTGCGTGAAGATAACAAAAAAAAACAGTATGTAATTGTTCTTCTATTACTATCGGCAACCCTGAGAAAAGAAAGAGAGATGCATTTGTCCTCCATTTCACGGTTCACGCTTCTTAATGTAGTGTTGGTTCGTACTTGAAAAGCGACAAGTCAACGAATCAGCGACTAACTTCAGCTCCTTCGTTGCTTTTTATATTAGACGAGGAGTGGCTGTCCCCATTTCCGTGGGAATATCAGGATAAAATTTATCCTACGTCTAAATCCAGGCTATGAGCAGTATAAATATTGAAAATTGAAACGGGTATTAAACGCGTAGAAACGTGATAGGTATTTAAGTTACATCGCCCGTGACCACGGCTGATGTAACTTAGCCGAAAAGTCGGGAAAATTAGGTAGGTGAAATACTTATCACGTTTCTACGCGTTTAATACCCGTTTCAATTTTCAATATTTATAATGCAACGCGAAAGTTTCAAAGTGTATATGAGCAGTATGTAAGTTAAAACTCCGTTCAGCAGTTTTTGCGTGACTGAATGACAAGCATTCAAACTTTACATGTATAATATTGATGTAGGATTAAATAAAAACGTATTCAGCTTCTTATCGAGTCGGCTCAGGCTTTATATGTGTGAGGATCATGTCTTAGTGCAGTATTGTTACAATCTTACAATGCTATTTTGTACTACGAATCTTTTAAAAATAGCTTGTTTTTTGACGGCAGTTTTGTGACTTCTTCGCTCAATCATCGCCTCCAAACTGTGAAGTGTGCCAAAATGTGACCACTTCAATAAAAACACAACGCAAACAAATCGTTCTTATGACAAAGCGGTTCTGCGGGCCTACCATCATCTATTGGAAACCATCAGGTTTCCAATAGATTATGGTAGGCCCGCAGAACTTAGCCACGGACACAGCACTATCAGTAGGTTTGTAAATATCGTCGCGTGTACACAATAACAGTGTAGGGTAGTAATTAACAGATCGACAAAAACATTTTTAGAGACAAAAATATTAGATAGGCTACTTAGGCGCAAATCTAACTCAAAAAAAATGGTTTAGGGTAGGTTAGATTGGCGCATAAGTCGGTCACCTAGTATTTATGTCGTAATTTTTTGTCGATCGGCTTATTATATTCTAATATAAACTGTACTTTAAATAAAATATAAAATATTGCCTGTGACATTATACACATTAATGCACATCAGTTTCCTTTTGAAAGAACTGAAGGTACTTGCTTATTCGTTTAATACTGTCCATTGAGCAATTCGAGCATTAACAGCGTTGGAACATAACAGCGTGAAAGCAACTTCAAACTTGTCCTTACTTGTGTGAAGTCAGCCACGTTATAAGGCTGAGACTACATTAACGTGGCGATAGCGATTATGCGAAAACTACAACCTGACCCCTTACGTCTAATTTTACAATCTATCGCAATCCCTTTGAAAGGTTTAGTGATTGTGATAGTGATTTATGTAATTGTGTAACTTGGAGTCCCAATCGCTTTTGGAACGAATGATGTTTTGAATGATATCAATATGACACTTCATTTGACACTTCTCTATATACATTTGACAAATATTTTCGTTTGTCACTTTGCTTAGACAGTTCCATTTCGTTGTTTTAATACTTTCCAAAACGCGTCCCGATCACAATCCCTATCACATGTCAAATATAGCTCGTAAATACCTTTCAAATGACAAATTGAAAGGGATTGCGATAGATTTTAAAATTAGATAATTGGCCCCCTCATTCAATTCACTAACGGCTGAAATTAATAACCTATCTCTAGAAATACATATGGCTATCTGAGATAGTTGACTAGGATACTGATTTAATTACCTAGAAACCGTCGTTATTTTGGTCATATTAACAAAAATATCCTACAAGCAACTATCTCAGATAGACCTGTCTATCTCTAGAGATAAGTTATTAATTTCGGGCGTAAGCATCAATTATTACATCAATTGTCAAATAGTATTTAAAATGGTGGATTTTAACGAGTGTTAATATAGCTGGGACCAAATCAACCTAACCACTACGCCCCCCGAGTTTCTTTTTGCGAAAACTTTTGACAGCAGCAACTAAAAACGTCTTTTTCTAGTTTATGAAAACGAATTGAATTTGCCAACCGCTTTAGACACAGCTCCGGCCTTCTCCTGTCCGGGTATAAGCCTCTTTAGAAGTCACCGTGCTCCTGAAGATGGCATTACTTAAAATGTCACAACCCGCCACTTCGGAGTTCCTTTGACATTAAATGTGAGTGCACGAGGAATCAGTACGGAACTTGTCAAAGACAACTATTTTAGGGTTAATATTATTAGCTTTTGCAGAAGCTTAATTTTATTTTTGATGACCTGTTTGGCGCAGGGGTACTAACCCCGCCTTCTGCGCCAGAGGTCCCGGGTTCGATCCCCGGACAAGACAAATATTTGTGTGCATGAACATGTATATTTGTCTTGGTCTGGGTGTTTAGTATGTATATTAAGTATGTATTTACAAAAAAAAAAAAAGTATATAAGTATGTTTATCCGTTATCTAGTATCCATAACACAAGTTCTTCATGAAACTTAACGTGGGACTAGATAATTGGTGTGATTGTATGCGAATATTTATTTATTTATTTATTATTTATTATTAATGATTTTTATTGTTTTGCATTTACAATGCTATTAAATAAGAATTGTTTTTCAATTATAAAATCCACTTGTCTCACAAATTATAGTTTACAGATTTTTAGGGTACTAAGACTTTACTGTCTATCACTAGGCTGTATCTCATGAATTGTGATAGCTTGATAATATTAATAAATATGGTACGGAACCCTTCGTGAGCGAGTGCGACTCGCACTTGGCCGGTTTTTTAAAGTTCTTATAAATAATTATAGGACCCATTCAACTTATCCATCCAAGAGAAGGCCCGTGTCTCGTGTCCAACCAATGATGATGACAGGGATTTCAGAAGGCACCTCCTCTAATAAATAAATAAATAATTGCATACAATCACACCAATTATCTAGCCCACTTTAAGTTTCATGATTGAACTTGTGTTATGGATACTAGATAACGGATATACATACTTATATACTTTTTTAAATACATACATAATATACATATTAAACACCCAGATCAAGACAAACAGACATGTTCATGCACACAAATATTTGTCTTGTCTGGGGATTGAACCCAGGACCTCTGGCGCAGTAGGCGGGTTTAGTACCCCTGCGCCAAACAGGTCGTCAAACACAATATAGCTAGTTTATTTATTAAGATCAAAGATTTTGACATTTTTTATGACAGTTTTAACAATTATTATTCAATTACATTTTCTTATATTTTTTTTGCTGAGTGTTTACTTTATATGCGGTAAGTGCTATGCACGCCTATTATTGTGTTGCATATCAGAATTGTTTGTATGTTATGTAAGTCATAATATGTAGATACCATGTGCTTAATAAATAAGCAAATAAATACAGCTGTGATCTTAAGACAACCCTATAACTTCTTCCCGTCAACTGTAACAGCCAGCACTAGCCATCGTCCTATCGTTTGAGTATTAGTGGCCATCTCTAGTTTATCAAGCCACCCATAAGGCCTCTGACTTGGTTTTACGACTGGTATCAATTGACAACCGCCGGGACCGTCGGTTTAACGTGCCCTTCGAAGCACGGAACGCTCAGTTGTAATGCCACTTTACGGTCACCCATCAGACATCTGGTCGCATCGAGCGTTGCTTGACAAACGTGATCGAATACGATCAGTTTGTCAAGCGCTCGTGGCACTTCAAGCACGGAGCTAAACGCTTAATTTTTTTTTTAAATATTAATAAGCACATCTAAAATTCCACACGTAGTTCCATGAAATGAAATTTTACAGACGCGTACATATTACTTGTTAATTTAATGTTTTTTTTTTTAACATTTCAGCCAGGGGCCATGGTCTAGGACTGACTACCTGACAGCTGGTTATATCTAAATATATAAAAGAAGAAACTGACTGACTGACTGACATATCAACGCACAGCCCAAGCCGCTAGGTCTAGAGACTTCAAATTTGGCACATAGGTTCCTTGTGAGGTCTAGGGGTGCACTAAGAGAGGATTTTTCGAAATTCTACCCCTAAGGGGGTGAAATAGGGGATGAAAGTTTGTATGAGAGTCCGTCAGTTTCGGAGTTAGGATCTTCAAATTTTATATTTAGGTAAAGGATTAAAAATAAACATTTACCTGTCTCAGCCTTTTTGAAAATTCCATCCCGAAAGGGGTGAAAAGGGGGATGGAGTTTTGTAAGAAAAATCTTTTAATTTCAAAGTAAAAGTGACTTATTTTATTATTATTGGGCTCATGGTTGAAACTTTAAAACAAATAAACAAACCTATATTTTTTGATTTTACAGAAATCAACCCTTAGAATGGTAAAATGGGTCACCTATCTTGAATTCGAATTTTTAGATTACGAATTTCATTTTCCCGAAAACGTTTAGCCACTTTTTATTTTCCATAATTTTCTTTACACCGAAACACGATTGACAAAGGTTTTAAATTCCGATTTTTAGTTGTAATTTTTTTTAAATTTTTAATGTTTTGTAATCTAAATATATAAAAGAAGAAACTGACTGACTGACATATCAACGCACAGCCCAAGCCGCTAGGTCTAGAGACTTCAAATTTGGCACATAGGTTCCTTGTGAGGTCTAGGGGTGCACTAAGAGAGGATTTCTCGAAATTCTACCCCTAAGGGGGTGAAATAGGAGATGAAAGTTTGTATGAAAGTCCGTCAGTTTTGGAGTTAGGATCTTCAAATTTTATATTAGGTTAAGGAATAAAAATAAGCATTTACCTGTCTCAGCGTTTTTGAAAATTCCATCCGTAAAGGGGCGAAAAGAAGGATAAAGTTTTGTAAGAAAAATCCTTCAATTTCAAAGTAAAAGTGACTTAGGCTCATGGTTGAAACTTAAAAACAAATAAAAAAACCTATATTTTGTGATTTGACAGAAATCAACCCCTAGAATGGTAAAAAGGGTCACCTATCTTGAATTCTAATTTTTAGATTACGAATTTCACTTTCCCGAAAACGTTTAGCCACTTTTTATTTTCCATAATTTTCTTTACACCGAAAACACGATTGACAAAGGTTTTAAATTCCGATTTTCAGTTGTAATATTTTTTTTATTTCAAATGTTTTGTAATCCTACTCAACTTTTGACCGGAACCATTATTGACTGATGATTTAGTTTCTAGAAACATATTTCCCATATTATCAATTCATTCAATCTATCTATCTTCTTTATCTAAATATATAAAAGAAGAAACTGACTGACTGACTGACTGACTGACATATCACCGCACAGCCTAAACCGCTAGGTCTAGAAACTTCAAATTTGGCACATAGGTTCCTTGTGAGGTCTAGGGGTGCACTAAGAGAGGATTTTTCGAAATTCTACCTAAGGGGGTGAAATAGGGGATGAAAGTTTGTATGAAAGTCCGTCAGTTTTGGAGTTAGGATCTTCAAATTTTATATTTAGGTAAAGGATTAAAAATAAACATTTACCTGTCTCAGCGTTTTTGAAAATTCCATCCCGAAAGGGGTGAAAAGGGGGATGGAGTTTTGTAAGAAAAATCCTTTTATTTCAAAGTAAAAGTGACTTATTTTATTATTATTAGGCTCATGGTTGAAACTTTAAAACAAATAAACAAACCTATATTTTTTGATTTTACAGAAATCAACCCTTAGAATGGTAAAATGGGTCACCTATCTTGAATTCGAATTTTTAGATTACGAATTTCATTTTCCCGAAAACGTTTAGCCACTTTTTATTTTCCATAATTTTCTTTACACCGAAACACGATTGACAAAGGTTTTAAATTCCGATTTTTAGTTGTAATTTTTTTTTAAATTTTTAATGTTTTGTAATCTAAATATATAAAAGAAGAAACTGACTGACTGACTGACATATCAACGCACAGCCCAAGCCGCTAGGTCTAGAGACTTCAAATTTGGCACATAGGTTCCTTGTGAGGTCTAGGGGTGCACTAAGAGAGGATTTTTTGAAATTCTACCCCTAAGGGGGTGAAATAGGGGATGAAAGTTTGTATGAAAGTCCGTCAGTTTTGGAGTTAGGATCTTCAAATTTTATATTTAGGTAAAGGATTAAAAATAAACATTTACCTATCTCAGCGTTTTTGAAAATTCCATCCCGAAAGGGGTGAAAAAGGGGATGGAGTTTTGTAAGAAAAGTCCTTTAATTTCAAAGTAAAAGTGACTTATTTTATTATTATTAGGCTCATGGTTGAAACTTTAAAACAAATAAACAAACCTATATTTTTTGATTTTACAGAAATCAACCCCTAGAATGGTAAAAAGGGTCACCTATCTTGAATTTGAATTTTTAGATTACGAATTTCACTTTTTCGAAAACGTTTAGCCACTTTTTATTTTCCATAATTTTCTTTACACCGAAACACGATTGACAAAGGTTTTAAATTCCGATTTTTTGTTGTCATTTTTTTTTTATTTTAAATGTTTTGTAATCCCACTCAACTTTTGACCGAAGCCATTAATGACTGATGATTTAGTTTCTAGAAACATCTTCTAAATATATAAAAGAAGAAACTGACTGACTGACTGACTGACTGACATATCAACACACAAATCAAATTTGGCACATAGGTTCCGTGTGAGGTCTAGGGGTGCACTAAGAGAGGATTTTTCGAAATTCTATTCAAATTCGCAGAGCTCAAAGTACTTGACGGATTGAGTTGAAATTTCGCATGTAGATAGGTAAGAAAGGATTTTCCCTTAAGGGGAAAGTAGAATCTACGCGGACGAAGTCGCGGGCGGAAAACTAATACATGTATAAAAGGATTCCACGCGGACGAAGTCGCGGGTAACAGCTAGTTAATATATAAAACTGTTTGTCAAGTAACTTTTGTATCCACAGTCTTTGGAACGGATCTGCAAAGTACCAGCTTGCTGCCTTGGACTCGGTAGAAAACCGTACTAGAAAGCTTATTAGATACTCTGAGCTCCAGGACCTTAGTCACCGAGACGTCAAGCATTTTATACACTTTAGAGAATGTGCGAAGGAATTGCATGACCTAGTTCCGTCAGCCCCCATCCACCATCGGAGTACAAGACGCAGGCTTGCTTACCACCCTTACATCGTAGATATACCAGCCATCCGCACAAAGCGATATGCCAGGCCTGTTTCACTCCCCGTGTATGCTCGAAAACATACCTACGCGCGGCGGCCCCTCCGGCGGGGCCAATCTAGTAGGGACTCACGATCACGAGCGAGCAGTGACGCACGCGCGAGTTTTGTTTGTCACCTACTTTCCGTAGTTAACTACCTTAAAATAAGTTAAATTTTAAATGGCAACACGTAAAAAAAAAGCTCGTAAATATTGTGCAGTGTTCAACTGTTTAAACACGAATCGCGATCCAAAGTTAACTTTTTTTACGCTCCCTAAGGACGATGAAAGGCAAGTTCTACTTTAAAGTGGTTATTATGATTATGAAATTCTCATTCATGTTAGGTTTATTACGTAGGTTTAATATTTAAATAGGTAGGTACCTATCTACTTAGGTTACGAAAATAAGTAGGAACGTAGGTTGGTGTAATAATTATTAAACGAATTTCTGATGTTTGAGACTAACGCTCTGTTTTGTCGTTATAGGTTATAGGTAGGTTTGTTATTTTTTTAAACTTTTGGTAGGTACCTATTAACCTTTAATATATCTACCTTTTGATTATACTATGCATGTGCCGACACAAAGTCTACCTATAAATAAATGAATCACAAAGAGGCAACCCTAGCTGCGTCAGAAAGAATACGAGTTACGCGATAGAAAGAGACGCAGAATGTAGGTGAATATAATGCTAGGCATTTAGCGCAGCGCGACGTGATTTGGACTTTATTGCGTCGTGAGCTGGACTAGCAATTTATTTGATTGGAGTTGCGAAGTGAACCTTCTGTACTTGTACTATTAAGTATTCTGTGGCTATGCGTCCTTTCTGGTGCAAACAGCCAAGGCCTGGAATTCGTTGCCTGCTGATGTATTCCCGGAAAGCTTCAATTTGGGCCTCTTCAAAAGTAGAGTGAATAGGTACTTGTTTGGAAAGCATGCTCCATCTTAGGCCACAGGTTGCTTACCATCGTGGCCAAATGCATGTCTATTTAAATATAAAAATGTCACTTTCATATTTTTTTTGTAGACTTCGAATTTCCCTCAAACATCAGAAAACGAAAGGTTCAAGTCAATATGGCTTAACTTCAACGCCGCACGTAAATATGCTAATCCATAGGCTGAATAATGACGGCAGAGATTTGTACGAGATTTTGTCCATAATAATGTTATAGAAGAAAGTTAACGGTGTATTTACTTATTCATGCCTCAACCACTGAAGCAATATTGGTGATTTTGGTGGAAAAATTGTTGGACTAACGTGGGAGAAGAACTGGATACCAATATTTTGATACTTTATATTTGACTTATCGCAACAACACGTAAATGCAATCATCATTTAAATCGCGGGCAGCACCCGCCTGGTTTCCATTCCCGTGAGAATATCAAGATAAAAAGTACCCTATCTGTGTGTGTGTGCCAAATTTCATCCAAATCGGTTCTGTAGTAAATATTAAACGAGAAAATATACTAGAAAAAAGCAACTAGTCTCATGTCGCCCTGACGGGATTCGAACCCGCATCCTTGGGAGTCCGGCCCAATGCACTAACCAATTATGCTACAGAGAGCTACGAGGACACGTCGAATTTTTCTAGTATATTCACCGTCCGTCTACTCTCCACCCGATCAGGGGCCTTGTGGTATGAGATGGGTGTGGCGATTCAAGTCTTTACTTCATATTCAGCGTGGGTTTTACTGAATATCTGATTTAAAACTTATAACAATAGCGAACCATGACAGTTCAATTTCAATTGTATGGACTCTTCGACAATAATGTAGCTTTCAGGTAATGCGCAGGGCCACACCTGAAGCGGACGGACGAGCGATCGTTCCACCTCTTTTCAGACATAGGTTCACACCGCAAACTATCGAGCTAAGCTATACTACGCGTGCGCCCGTCAGCTGTCAACATAACTTTGCTACTGTTGCTGGAACTACACAAGTTCGCGGACGCAGCAGCCAACGCTCGTCGACAGAAAAGGTCCTTCGCAGAATGTCGTCGTACCGGGCCGAAATGAAGACGGTTTTATCGAGGTTCGAAACAAAAAGCGACGTCGTCAGCGGCTGAGCCCGAATCGTCATGGTACCGCACCGACAGGGCCAAACTTCCTACTGCGAGCTGCCACACCGACCTGTCCCGCCTGCACTACACCACCACCGCGCAGGACGCGATAGAGTATATCAAGCCGAAAACCAACTTTTGCTTGAGAGTTTTGCCTCTGGAGTCGCGCCATAATACCAATTTTAAGGCGTTTGTGGTGCGCATCCCGACATCAAGGCTGGAGCTCTTCATGAAGAAGGACTGCGGCCGCAGGGCGTGGTGTACAGGCGTTTCAGAGGGACGCTGCCGTGTGCCGCCGACTCGACTCAGAAAGTGTCAAAATGTATTTTTTTACTAACCTAGTTTTATGTTATTTGCTAACAATATTAAAATTTGTTAAATGTTTTGTTATAATTATGTATGTTAGTCTGTTACGTATATATTGTATGGGCCTTTAGATTACTAATTTAAATAAATAAATAATAAATATGCTAGCGACTCGAAATATCCGGCGACTCCAGCGAAGCTAACACGAGGGCTGCCTGAGCAATCTGTTTCGTCGTTGTCATGGCAGTCATATTTTCATACTGTATGACAGCCATGACAGCGACGATAACTAGTTGCCAGGTGTTTTTCAGTCAAGTTCACATCGTTCAAGTTAAGTTTTAACCACCTCCGTGGTAGGGGTTGAATCCCGGCTGGATCAAATGTTTGTATCATTAATTTAATTTTCAATTCGTTATACTAGTATCTCATAACACAAGTCTTACAGTGCTTAGGTCTTGCTCCATAATAATTTATTTATTTGTTTAAGTTGCCAGTCTGTTCATACCGAGCCCAGCTCGCCCGCCCGCCCGCTCACTCACGTAGTTTTCGGTGTGAACCCCTGGTGAACGCACATAGTTTAGCTCACCAAAGCTTCGCTTAGCTTACATACGCAGCCCGCTCGCTACTGGTGTGGCCTACGCATAACAATGCACACAGTTTCAATAGGCTTAATAAATAACATTTATTTCCGTTCATTTGTACAGCAACGATGAAACGGCGAATCAAAATAGATTTATAAAGACTTTTATTCTGTACATTAATGGAAAATGATATTCCCTATTAAAATAAAAAAAAAATGTGAGTCAGATAAATTTTTCGAGTAAAGGTTTTTCCCTTTGGTTAACTTTTTACAGTAGCAGTAGCAAACTTTATAAAACTAAATAAAAGTTTCAACATTAATTTGAATTCTCTGCTTTGACTTGATGTCAAAGATACTGGCCGCACTTAAAACGTAACTCTAAATTCAAACACAAACTGCAACTTTGCTTCTGTTTTCGCTGTAAATTGAAATTGGAACTGTACCGGAACAATTTTAAAATTTAAATTCAGAACGCCTTTGAAAGTGGAGGCAACAAAAGCGCGCGGCATGTTACCGCGACGCAAGAGGTCGAAACCCCTTCAGTGTTAGACAGGGTTGCTACTTCTAAAATAGCGATCTTCTATATTTCCACTGGTTTCCACTGTTTCCACTAAAAATTAGCAAGAAAACATGTTGTAGAAGGCGACCTTACAAGAAGTCCTACCACCACCAAACTGAATACAATATGTACCCCTACTGGGAATCGACCCCGGGTCCTCTGGGTCTGATACTGGTGGTTGTTGCCACTAGACCACAGAGGCGTTGAGCCAGTCTGGCAAGAATAACATTCTGCATGTGCCAACTGCCAACCCTGCACTCTTCAATTTTATCAAGAGCGACACTACAATGAGCTATTACTCTGCGCAGATTTCGCATCGCTTTAAAAATGTCGCTACGCTCACGTGTGGAAGCCCTTTTTGATTCTTACATCCACCTTTCAGAGAAAGTTAATTTCTAAGTAGGTACAGTTAAAAGCAGATCTAGCTATCGCTCTCGCTAAAGTAATCAAACTTAAAACTATCCTTTTTCCTTCAACGATAGGGTTTTTTCCAATTCCTACATATTTCTATTCATCTATTGGATTTACTATTGTAATTTTAATATGAAAGTGACAGCGTTAGCGAGGACCCTTGTAGGTGGCTTGAAATATTTATAAATTTAGCAAGAGCGACAGCTAAGGCGGTAGTCCCCCAGGCTGTACAGTTTGTCCTTAAGGGCGCGCTCTAGGCCAAAAGCAAAAGTAATAACTGCAACGGCAAACTGCAAAGTAAAGGCTGCCTTATTTCTATGAGAAATAAGGCAGCATTTACTATATAATTCTCCGGCCCCATTCGGCCGGTCCGGAATGAAGAAATGAAGGAAATTCTTTTTTAAAGGATATTTAAAGGTTATTTACAAAAAATATATAACATAAGCCCTGCCTTATCTATAGTGTAATTATGTGGTTATTGTACTAAAAAGTTCCAAGCTTTATTTTAATGTATTACTTGAATACTAGCAGTTTATCGTGTTAATTATAGTGATTTGGAGGCAACTTCGCATTTTTTTTCTATCGAGAAAATTTTATGCAATCGTGTTTTTGAGTAACATAGTCACTAGTGTTAGTCCTGTAGTTTGCTGCATCTTAATTTGAAATTCAGTTTTTCATTAATATTGATATTACAGACGATCATGTAAAGCAATCTGATTTTCGTTGGCCTATAGCGGGCCCTTAAGTGCGTTTTCAATGCGTACGTTATAAGAACGTTTTTCTGAAACTGGCTTTATCTACTGATTATACAGTCAACAGCACGAAAGCACGTCAGCACATCGACGACATCTCAAGGTCAAGCTGTCAAGCCTTTCTTGCTGTTGGCTGAATTTACATCAATCGATTACACGAAATATAATTGGATTACACATCGCTCAGCGAGCTATAGAATGGTCTATGCTGGGGATCTCGTTAAGGGATATAATCCGGAATGAGGACATGCGGCAGAAGACCAAAGTGACAGATATATTCCGTCAATTTAGTAAGCTGAAGTGGCATTGGGCGGGGCACATCAGTCGTAGAAGCGACCAGCGTTAGAGCAGATGAGTTATTAAATGAAGACCACATCTCGGCATGCATAGTGTAGGACGACCCCCTGCTAGATGGACCAATGACCAGAGAAAGGTTGCAGGTAGTGACTGGATGAAAAAGGCGGGAGATCGTGTCTTGTGGCGTGGTCCGTCGAGCCGAGCGTTACAGCGTGTAAAGCTTACACGCGAGCACGAATTTGGTTTGGACATCCGACGATGTTCGCGGAAGTGGCTCGCATTCGAATGTTCACACAACCATCAAATAATAAAATGAATGAGTTTGTATGTAGGAATATTACTGGCCACTTGTATACTATCGCAAGTGTTTGTGACGTCCATGGTCAATCGTATTGTCGTTCTAGTGAATGTACTTAACTACAAAATCCTCCAAGCTCGCAAAGGAATGTTCAACTCGAACGTTCATAGTTTAGCTTAAAAGTGAATGTTTAGTTCGCTGGGCCGCATTTGTTGCTCGCCGCCGATTGCTCGTTTACAAATGCTCGGTAAAGAATGCTCTCAATGAGGACGCTCCTTTACAAAATAGCGTTGTGATGTGACTGCTGAAACTTAAAACAATATAGTAGCTTAAAGATCAAATATTTTTAAATGGACTCGAATCTAAAATGTTTTTTACTTACACATTAATATAACAAAACAAATCTAGCAACACGGCGAATCGTAAGCTAAACATGTTAGTATAGTTTTAAATTGTGAAGTTGGCAGCCTAGTTCCTAGGTCCCGGAGCGGTTAACATTGTTAAACTTTAGCTTTAGAACGCCCTGCGACAGACATTCAACTAAATGTTATTTAGGTTACCTGTTGTTACAAGTTTTATTGGCAAGAAGAAACTTGAAAGCTCTAATAAAACTAACGACATTTAATTTTACAAATTCGTACTAAAAGTATACTTTTACCTAAATTCAAAAGTAACTCTGTCTTCACCTTTTCGCGCTTTTATTATCTCCAGCATTGCAGTCCTTTTTATGAACAACTGGAAGACGTTTAGCCTATATCCAATCTGATGTCCAGTATTAATAAAGCTGATGTTGAAAGCGGCCCTCTCCCGGAATCCTCAACCACTGAGGAGTGGGCTCTGACTGCCGGAACACAACAATGCTGAAATACTGTTGATATGACGCCAGACTCAGATAAGATGGTGGTAGCTAGCCAAGCGGATTTACAACAAGTCCTACCACCAACTAAACTCGTAAATGTCCACCATTGTGCGTAGTTCATAGTCCATTCCCCTAATTCATCTATGAGGATCCTGAGCCCGAGCAGTCCCCCTGCTAAAAAAAACCGGCCAAGTGCGAGTCGGACTCGCGCACCGAGGGTTCCGTAAAATATTTTTTATTATATGATGTAACATAAAATTTACGGTTTTCGCAATTTTTCCTTTATCTCTACTATATGACGTTACTTCGTACCACATTTCAAGATTCTAAGTTCACGGGAAGTACCCTGTAGGTTTTGATTCCCGTGCGAGTTTCGAAAATTTGCGGTAATGCGGCATAAACGGCTGTATCTTTTGATTGCTTTGGCTTAGAAGTTTGATTTTTTCAGGTCTCCAGTAGGGAAAGTAGACCTGAGTATTAGATATAAATTTCAGTTTGATACCTCCACCCGTTCCTGAGAAAAACGGTCTTGACAGACGGACGGACGGACGGATGGACAACGAAGTGATCCTATAAGGGGTAGTTTTTTCCTATTGAGGTACGGAACCCTAAAAATGATGATGATGACTGTTGATAAAAAATACAGACTTTTTATAAAAAGCTGTTGTTTCAAACAAAAATTAATATTAATAACATAAACAACAACACTAGAGCTTCAACAATTGTGGTCCGCACTTCACGAGATTGAGTCAGTGTACTAAATTAAATTTGAAAAGCTGTTTTCAGAACGGCCTAACATAATATTGACGATAACTCTTTGTTATCAAACAATGGACTCTTGAGCACCGTAAATAAAATACGAAATTAATGAACACCCCGACGAACAAACTGTTTGTTACCCTCAATGGAAGTGACGACATTGTTTCTGGGAAGTGACTTATACGGGAACCGTTAGAAGTTTGGGAAACAAATCTTAACTTTTCAACAAGTCGAGGGGAACATTACGACTAATAACGATGTCACCTTTTGCTGGAGAAGTTTTGGGGCACTTTTGGTTAGTTCGAACGGAATATTATGTAGGTAGGTAATATTAGAAAAGAAGGTTAATTTTCTAGTTCTCAATCGGATATACGGTTACGCTACGGAGTGTTATAAAGTAATAATTAAATGATACTAGCCTTGTATTTTACGAACGAGATTTTGATTCGAAAAGGCGAATAAGCTTGAAAATGTAACAGAGTAATACGGATGCATACATACAGTCCGAATATCTTTGTCTGGTTTTCTTTTACTTAAGATGAACACAATAAATAGCTAACCGATACGAAATGCTTCCTAAATAGAATCCGTATGCAGAGTTAAAACTTCGGAATTTTCTTTGCTTAAAACAATAAGTATAATAAATTAGTATCTATTTTATTCAAGGTACGGCCGTTGGTCCTGACTGCATTTGCAGTCGTTAAAAACCATGGCCCATTCTCTTTATCCATCCAAGGCAGGGCCAGGGCCCCAGCAGTGGGGACATTAAAAATGGCTGATGACGATCCATTTTATTATTGTTCTGCTAACACCAGCATTATTACAGAAGCCGAAACATGTAGATTTAGAATGATGTAGAAATTTCTAAAACACTTTGATTTCAAGTGTTTTAGAAATGTCTACATCATCTACAAGCATAAAGCACCTTTTACCCACGGCAAGGATATTTAAACACTCTACTGGTGTAAGCATTAAGCACATTTTAGTACCCACGGCAAGGATCTTTGACAATAGATCATACTTAAGCGTCGCGCGCAGAAGCACTCTCTTGTTTACGAATTTACTTTCTCAAAAAGTATAAACAGCTTCTTTAATATACATACCAACGTTGCTATAGTCTTCGTATTTATACAAAGCTTTTTCCATAACCTATTCATTTTAAAACTTAGAATATTTAACTATCCGTCCACCCCAGCAGAGAGGCCATAATATGTTGGACGCCCGGCTGGCATGCGGGTCGTCCGAGAAACCGCTGGAGGGTCGTGGTGCATAAGGACCCATCTGAGCTGGGTGTAGATGACTAGCAACAAACATCACAGGATCAGAAGGAATGGCGTCTTTTGGTTTCGGGGGCCAAGAATTCCACTTTGGATACCAAGCAGTGGGTGTCATGTGGCCGAGACGACGAGATCGAGATCTATAGTTCGGTAGATATTGTTTTTGTTTGCATGAGATGCTGCCGATGCATGTTGCCGCATGAAAAGCCTTGGTTTATTGCCTTTTCCACTCTTTATATCTGTGAAGTTGCTACTTTCGTTCATAATCTTTAAGATTTATTTTAAAAAAGCTGGGAATTTTAGACTAAGATGTCCACACTGATTAATATTCAAGAAAATTCCAAAAAACAGTAAATATGTAAATATCTTTCTATGCCTGTGCGTTAGTACTTATATATATATAGATGCCTATTAAATTAAAAGTCTGAACAAGATAATGTTCAAATTAATTTATATAAGTGTCTTAAAGAGAATAATTTCTATGACTTGAAATAATTATTGTATTCTTATCGTGACTAATTTATATAGATTTTTTATTAAATATAACATAATTTTTGTTTCACATTATAAGTACTTATAAAATTCTATCTCTAAGACATTGTAGGTAGTAGATACCAAAACAATAACAAGCTCAGTTTTTTCTGACAGTTGTAATTAACCAATCAATATTTGCATGAGATTTTTATAATCAGCAAAGTATGAGCAGTTTATTCTGTAAAGCCTTGGCTTGCCTATATTATACCATGTTTTTTGCAAGTAAAATATCATTTATCATTTAATTTATATTTTATTAATAAATCAACTTTTACGGATTAAAACCGCGCCGTTTATCTAGGCTGGACAGACCGACTACATCACGTCAGAGTCCAGACGACTAAAAAAAACAAATCAGAGAAACAAACAAAGCAGAGAGTTGAAAGTACGCGCGATAAAATAAAATTAAATTAAATTAAAGTACCTACCTGATCATACCTAATCATAATAATATTAAAAGCATACAAAAAACAAAATCTTTTGTAAACACCTTAGGTCCTTCCCATATACGTGGTACGTCCTCAAGAGCTGGAGCCGCGGCGGAGCAAGCTCTATTTCTCAAGCGCCGCAAGTATGCGCCGCTCTCGGTAAGCCACGAGTTAGCGGCGCTTGCAGTAGAGACAATGGGCCCTTGGTCGTCGGACATAAAAAAGTTTATGAAAGATATCTCCCCAGACTGGTCCACGCCTCAGGAGACCCGAGAGCTGGTGCCTATCATGCCCAGCGGCTGAGTCTATGTATTCAGCGGGGCAACAGCGCCAGTGTTCTCGGTACTATGCCACGCGGCTGCGAGTTGGACGGCGTTTTCTTGTTATAGTTAGTATAAGGTAGGGTAGTATGTTTATATGTTTACTTAATATAATATAGTTAGTTTTAATGTAAGTTTGTGAATTATTAATTTAATGATACCAAATCTTTTTCCCATTTATTTTCTTGTTTTCCTTTTGAATATGCTATTAGCCTAAGATAATCCATCCGTACCTAATTATTGGGAAGTGTATCCAGAACCACAGATAAGCTTAAAACCACCCTGCCCGCCCCCCACCTTACTTCTTTATGCTAATTTTATTATCAACTGAAAGCTTGTAAATTCTGGAAATTATTAATAAACATAGGATAATTTTAGAACTTAAAACAAAAGCAATGTTTGATTTATGATATAACATTAATTTACATCTGATTTTATTTATCAATACCGCCTAATTATTTAATATTGTATGTAAGTATGAAGGTATGAAAAAAGTGTGCTCGGTACAAACAGAACATTTATGTCCATTTAGCACTTTTTAGCGTTTAAATAATTAAATATTACATTCATTTAATTGTATTAGCGTAAGCATATTTTCAGTTCACGTTCGAACGTCATACGTTGAGCGTGTGCTAATAAAACAAAATATTTAACAGTAAACTGTATTGGCATTTTATCATCTCATCAACATATCAACATCAGCATCTCTAAAATTGTCGAATATCTCGACAAAATGATCCATCTGCGTTCCTTTTAGTAAAAGGAAAAATTATCAAAAAAGTTTTAAAAGAGTCTGGTAATTTGTAGATTTTAATTCTTCCTAAATTATTTTTTATCTGACAACATATGACAAATGTTTAAAACAAACAAACAATAAATGTTATCTCCAAACTTGAGCTTAAACATTGACAATCCTAAGTAAAAATCCCTTTGAAATTACTTCCAAAAACCCTCCAAGCCAAAGTAATTTTAAGGTGCCATTGTGTTTTTTAATTAAGACTGCAAATTAACAATCATAAAACAATGGGCAATGGCCCATTGTAATTCTTGATGAGTGCTGTGGCATTTAATTTATGTCGGAGACCAAAAAGCCGGATTTAATCTGGTCAATAGCTTTGCGGTAATGTACCTAAACTTTTCGGAAAATTAGTATAATAGATAAGTATTATACTAATTTAACAATAGCGAGCCAGATATCTGGCCTTATTTATCTAACTCGGTATTTAACTACCTATTGGAAATAATCTTGGGAGTGGCCGCTCACTTTTTTGTCCAGATATTTTAACTTGAAATAGCTACTCAGGTTATGTGGTGACAGGGTTAGGTCCATATAATTTTTTAGGCCTTAGTATTAACTAGGTACCTATTGTAAATAATCTTGGGTCTGGCCGCTCACATTTTTTTGTCCAGATTTTTTAACTTGTAATAGCTACTCAGTTCATGTGGTGACAGGGTTAGGTCCATATATTTTTTTAGGCCTTCGTATGAACTATCTATTGGACATAATCTTGGGTCTGGCCGCTCACTTTTTTTTGTCCAGATTTTTTTACATGAAATAGCTACTCAGTTCATGTGGTGACAGGGTTAGGTCCATATAATTTTTTTAGGCCTTAGTATTTAACTACCTATTGGAAATAATCTTGGGAGCGGCCGCTCACTTTTTTTGTCCAGATTTTTTAACTTGAAATAGCTACTCAGTTCATGTGGTGACAGGGTTAGGTCCATATATTTTTTTAGGCCTTAGTATGAACTATCTATTGGAAATAATCTTGGGTCTGGCCGCTCACTTTTTTTTTGTCCAGATTTTTTAACTTGAAATAGCTACTCAGTTCATGTGGTGACAGGGTTTGGTCCATATAATTTTTTTTAGGCCTTAGTATTAACTACCTATTGTAAATAATCTTGGGTCTGGCCGCTCACTTTTTTTGTCCAGATTTTTAACTTGAAATAGCTACTCAGTTCATGTGGTGACAGGGTTAGGTCCATATATTTTTTTTAGGCCTTAGTATGAACTACCTATTGGAAATAATCTTGGGTCTGGCCGCTCACTTTTTTTGTCCAGAATTTTTAACTCGAAATAGCTACTCAGTTCATGCGGTGACAGGGTTAAGTCCATATAATTTTTTTAGGACTTAATAGGAACTACCTATTGAAATTAATCTCGGGTCTGGCCGCTCACTTATTTTTTTTTGGACCAGAATGCCTGATGTCCTTTTTTAGGTATAATAGTTGATAAGTACATTAATTGGAAAACACATATTGAAATTCTTTGTCAAAAATTAGAAAAATATGTATATGTGTTAAGAAACTTAAGAAATACAACAACGGAGAAACCGGCAATGTTAGCTTACCACGGCTATGTTCATGCTATGTTCATTCAATGTTACGATATGGAATAGTGTTGTGGGGTTTCTCTGTACACAATATAAAAGCGTTTCGAGTACAAAAAAAAATACTAGCGGACAAATGTTTGTGGAGCATAGCCTTTGGATAGTTGCAAGCCCTTGTTTCAATCTAAGGGTTCTTAGAAGTTGATTTCCGTAAATTCACAAATAGGTTTGTTTATTTGTATTTAATTTCTAACTGTTGATATGGCAATGTCCAATTATAAATTCTAATCTGTGCATAATTTGTTTTTACTTTAGATATACTCTGTGTAAGCTCTCCAAAAAAAATTACTGAAAAAAAAATGTGAGAATTTTATTTGGGTGTGGTGAAAAATAAAAGAAGAGTTGTTTAATATAGTACATACCACCTGCGAATCCACCAACACTAACCATAATCCTAATAAAAAAAATAATGACTTTTACATTGACAATAAATGACTTTCTTACACAATTTCATCACCCTTTTCACCCCTTTGGAGGTGGAATTTTCAAAAACGCCGAGATGGATAAATGTTTATTTTCAAACTTCAACGTAAATTCAAATTTGAAGATCCTAACTTCAAAACTGACGGACTTTCATACAAACTTGCATTGCCTATTTCACCCCCTTGGGGATTGATTTTCGAAAAATCCTTTCTTAGTGTACCCCTAGACCTCATAAGGAACCTATGCGCCAAAAGAGTCTCTAGACTCAGCGGTTTGAGTTGTGCGTTGATATACAAGTCAGTCAGTCATTAAATCAGTCAGGACTTTGAATTTATATATACAAATAAGAATAAAAAAAAAAGCAATGATCTGTCAATAATGCTATTGTTTTAACTACAGCCTCAAAGCAGTAGGAAAGGTTCCAGCATTGCCAGCTTATCCCAACAGCTCGCCCAGTCGCTTCAGCCCAGCCGTTATCTCCTTGCCAGAGAGGAGTATTTCGTTGGTCTTCGCTAAGTAGCTGATGCCCCTAGTCTCTATCAGGTAAGAGTGGACTATGTCCTGTTGGAAGGCCCAGTCGATCGGGGTACCTGTTGTCCTCCTTGATCCCAGGGTGGTTGTTGTACCCGCTTTGAAACGCATCTTGTGCACTTTGTTTATGGCCTGTGGAGAAGAATATAAATTTTTAATTATCCGGGATGGACAGATGACCAGTTGAAGGTTGCGAGGAGCCGATGGCTGCAAATCGCTCTTTATGGCTCTCTAAGAAGGAGCTATATATGCCAGTGGCCTCTTTAGGCCAAAAGATGATGATTTCATTATCATCAAGATCTGCTATTTTGATTTCCCTCTCGCTAGAGCACAGATTTTCCTTGTAGATGGATTAGTAGAATAGCGCATTACCCACTACGCAGAACTTATGCGGATTACAAATGCAGCCGAAACCAACGACCTAACGAACTTCCCGAAGTACAGAAACGTGCAATGACACAGAAACACAAAGCAGCACATTACAATATTGAATGACATAGGTGGACAGAGAGAGCTTTATTTCCGTGTGTGTTAATGCAATAAGGTTGAAAAGTGTATATGTCGCAGGATAATTGGATAAACCGACTTTTTGCGAAAATCCTAGGGAAATTGCGAAAACACGGATAATTAGACAATAGTGTAATCATTTCTCAACCCTACTGAAAAATATAGGATTTTTGCGAAAAAACTGGTTGCTCTTTTAATCTTACTAAAGATTGCGAAAAGAACTGCTGGCTATTATGAAATAAGAACACTCATTGGCTGATCGGATCGTCCAAAACAACACCTACTCTGATTGGTTGACGACTTGACGTTTCAAATGTCAAACCATTCTCTCAGGTGTAGTAAACTTCTTCAGGTGAGTTAGCAAGCAAGCAAAAAATTAAGCCAATCAGAGTAAAGAATATCCAATGTTACTAAAGCAACCCGTATTTTTTCAAAAACCCTATCTTTTTTTAGTAAGATTGAGAAATGTCAACACTATTGTCTAATTATCCGTGTTTTTGCAATATTCCTACGATTTTTGAGAAAATTCTATTTATCAAATTATCCTACGACATATACATGTCATTGCTCGTGACTGTACATAGGACCTTGAGATAAATACTTTTGATCACCCTTCCCGTAACCGACAATTGTGAAGGTGACACAATTCCATATCGAGCGAAATTGCGAACGCTGAGAAGCTCGGCCTCAAAGTGCTTGATGTTTGTTTAATGTCCCTACTGCTAAGCTCTTTGGTCTTCTTTATGGATGGATAAGGAGAATAGGCTATGACCCACCACGCAGGCCCAACGCGAATTGGTGGATTTTAACAACTGCAAAAGCTGCCGGGAACAAGGGCTTATCCTGCCTTCCGAAGTACGGAGGAGCTCGAGATAGGAAATGTTTGGTCACCCATCCCGTGACCGACCATTGCGAAAGTTGCTTAACCTTAACAATCGCAGGCTGAGCGCGCGAACCACTGCGCCACGGGCTTCTCAAAGTCTTTATGCGTTGTATAAATGACGGTTATTATTGTAATAACGCTATCCCTTGTTGGCTCAGGGGTGTCGTAAGGAGCCCACAAAGGTCTTATTTTGAGCTTATTTACACCCTTTGACCAATGATACCCACTAGATAATGTCTCACGAACCCAAACGGTACTAAAATGTGGAAGGGACTGCTGACAATTTGAACAATTTCAACCTAACTTATTCTTCATACTAATAGCAGGTACATACAGTATTATCCAAACGCGAAAGTTTAGTTATTATATAATTTGATATTTGGATGTTTGTAACTCAATCACTCAAAAACGGCTGAAGGCATTTGGGTGAAATTTTGCACAAAGATAATTTATAGCCTAGAATATAACATAGGATCCTTTTTTATCTCGACATTCCCGCGGAAACGGGAACTACGCGGGTGAAACACTAATATTAATGGGCGCTATGGAGTAATGTTATGGATCCAGCGGACCTACATCATCTAGAAACGATCATGTCATAAGAACGTTTAGTTTTCGTTTTGTTTTTATTGATGTTGTCACATTTGAAACACTTCACACGTTGGAGGCGATCTTCTCTTCTCTTATCGTGTGAAGATTAGTGACCACCTCTGGTTTCAGAGTTTATCAAGCAGCCTATAAGGCATCTGACTTGGCTTAACGACTGATATTTAATGACAACGGCCGGTTTAACGTGCCCTCCGAAGCACGGAAGCGCTCAGTTGTAATGCCACTTTACGGTCACCCATCCGACACCTGACCGGGCCGAACGTTGCTTAACAAACTTTCGTTTGCTCATCGAACACGAATAGTCTGTCAAACGCCACCACGAGCGCTAAGACGTCACAAAACTTCAGTTAAAAATCAAGCTTACTTTAAAATATTTGTAGCATGGCAAAATATAACAATACTGCTCTTAGAGATGGCTGTAGGCCCCCAGGAGCCGTATTTTTCGTTCGCATACGGAATCGAAAGATTCGCATGCGAATGTAATTTGAATGATTCAAAATTACGACTCCAGACTCGATCCCCATTCAAGATAAACATTTGTGTCTGATGTGTTTGGTTGTTTATTATATATACTTTTTAGGGTTCCGTACCGCAAAAGGAAAAACGGAACCCTTATAGGATCACTTCGTTGTCCGTCCGTCCGTCCGTCTGTCAAAACCGTTTTTCTCAGGAACGCGTGGAGGTATCAAACTGAAATTTATATCTAATACTCTGGTCTACTGTCCCTTGGAGCTGTGAAAAAATCAAACTTCTTAGCCAAAGCAATCAAGAGATACAGCCGTTTATGCCGCAAATTTTTGAAACTCGCACTGGAATCAAAACCTACAGGGTACTTCCCGTGAACTTAAAATCTTGAAATTTGGTACGAAGTAACGTCTTATAGTACAAATAAAGGAAAAATTGCGAAAACCGTAAATTTTTTGTTACATCATATACTCGTATTAAAAAATATTTTTGAAAATTTTAAATTTTATTTTGCAATAAAAATACCATAACTATGACTCGATTGTCGTGATGGGTGAACTTTTACTTATATACCTACAGGTTTGTACGGAACCCTCGGTGCGCGAGTTCGACTCGCACTTGGCCGGTTTTTTTTTTATGAACGACGGGAAGACTCTTATCTTAAATCTTAACATACATGTATTTTGTAATACCCTCGTTGGTACTGATATCCGCGACACGAATGCTTTAAGCTACTTACCTATCATGGAATCTGAGTGCTTAGTGTGAGTTTTCTCACCTTACTCGCTTTTAGTTTAATTCTCAACCAATCGTATTAAGGCTATCTGTCAAAATTTTACGCTCACGCGTTAGTAACCTTTGGACATTTCGATTTCGATTCGATTCGATTTATTAGTAAGAATATTATTTTATCCTAAGTATTTCAACTTCAATAATTTAATTTTTCATTAAAGTCGCTCTAATGTATGACGGCTATAAATATTATACATTGTAGCTGAAAATCAGTTTCTTTTCTATGTCGCTGAACTACTATCTTTTTTATACCTTTGCGGCACACACACACGCACACACACACACACACACACACACATACACACACATTATTTCTGTTTTTATTTGTAGTTCTTTGTGTTACAATGTGTGATATTTATGTGTTTTTATCTATATAGGTAACTATGATACAATGTCTGATATTGAATTTGACTCATCATCCCTTCTACTGAACACGGTAACTACATACAATAAACGTAGTCGTAGGTTGGAATATTCGTTATTACTAATATTATAATTTTGATAGCAGATACACGGAGAGATACCCACATTGATACCGCAATGTCACGGAACAATGACACATAATCGAGATACGAGTGTCGATAGCCGCTCATTTTAAGCTACTGCCCCCCAGCATGAACACTGCTATATCGCGCGATATGATATAGCGCATCATGCTGTCTTGTTTACTCTGCTAAGACGTGAGTGGAAGAGTGACACGTTATCGAGTTATCGAGTCGATAAAAGCCGCTCATGCGAGGCGTACTGGTCCATATACTGTAAATTCATCCATCATCATCAGCCTGTTGACGTCCACTGCTGAACATAGACCTCTCCTAGCTCACGCCTATTGTGGCGTTCATAAAAGGCTATTAGCCTATGGCTACCACGCTGACCAGACGGGTTGGTAGAGGGTTTGTTTCAAGTTTTCTTTCTCTCGCACAGGTTTTCAATGCGTCGAGCCTCTTAGTCGACTCTTACGACATCCCAGGCATGTAAGGGAGTGGTGACACTTGTATTCTTAGGCTGTCACTACACGGTACTGTAAATTCATCGTTACGATATTTTGTTGCGATTTCCGATATCGTCTTCGACTAAGTAAATCGTTAACGATCTTGACTACTATCGATTCGTCGTTTCGATCGGTCTGAAACGACGGATCCTGACGATCAATCGTGCTGTATGTGGGGTACTAACAATTATGAAAAAGCTGGTGCGTTGGGTTGCGGCACCTACTCGTACAAATAAAACTTAAACTACTAACAAACCTTTACGATTTCGTTGCTTATATGTTTATGTATTTTCAAATGTCGAGTGACTTTTCCGGTGCCAATCCAGGGATACATCAACCTGGACCCGTAAGCATGGATAGATACGTACGCCGTAAAGTGGACTCCATGGATTAAGTCCTGGAAAAGTATGTATGGTCAGTACAGCCACTCAAAAGCGGCATCAACTCAACTCATAAGAACGTTTTGTTTGCGTTTTGTTTTTATTGAAGTTGTCACATTTTGACATACTTTACACTTTGGAGGCGACTTTGACTTTGACTTTGACCTGTTTTGCGCAAAATGGCGGCAATGCGTGATAGATTCTTTCATCTTGTTCCAGATTGTTCTTTAGTATTAACTTACCCTTATAGCAATAGATTCCTGTTCAGAAAATGGATGAGGTCCACAGTACTCAGCCGAACATATATGCCGAGACGTTCCTCTGGCACCAAAAAATTTTCTGAAAACAATTTACTTGACAATTTATCTATCACACCTAAAGTAAATCGGTAATGTGTAGCAGATTGGACTGCCTAAGTGGAGTTTAAAAGACTAGTCTACTCCACCCCTTAAGTCACCAGCTACCCTGGAATATCTGAAAATCTTCTAATAGACTCCAAAGTAGTGATGCAAGGTGTGGCGGGAGTTGGAGAAATTGGGATTTCTTTAACAACGATGCGTCCGCCTCTGAACTGGTCCAGACCAAATTGTACTTAAAATATACGAGTACGCCTAGGGGTACGCGAAAAAATTTGCGTAATAGCAGCCAAAGTTGAAATTGACTAAAATATTTCCTCACATCAACCTAAGCTGTGATAAGAAACAAGACCCACCCTGCTCATTAATACTTATTTTTTGTTGACACTCACTATAATTGTTAACTCTCATTAAACTTCCTGTGACTACAGGTAGATATTTTTTCTTTGAGGGGGCCTCAAAGAAAAGAAAATCTACCTGCACAAGAAAATACGGTACGGGTCACAGACATAGATCTACTGTGGTACGGGTACTGGTCACAGACATAGATCTACTGTGGTACGGGTACTGTTAAAGTTCCCAGACGACAGCGAATCATTTCTTTTCTTTGTGAAGAAATAAATTTGAGTAACCATGGTCCAGACTATGCAATGCAGCACATGTTCTCCTGGCTAAACCTCCCAATGATTGCAATCAACGAGATCTGATACACCAATCTGGAACTGGAAGCAGTTCATGTCGCACAGTAGTTACTAGGGACACTTAAATTTGATTCTTAACTTAACTAAAGATTCCTAGTCTAGTAATGTTACTAATAAATAAGAAGACGAATATAATATATGTGGCCAACAACACATAATAGATTATATTAATTAATATAATTATAAATCAAAGTTACTATTAATTATTAGGTAATGCGGTTTTGTGGGTCTCTCAAACAATTTATATAATAATAACACACATATCGAAACTAATGGATTTAATTAATACTCAGTACATAATTAACATCTTAAACTCCAGAGTGAGACGTAATTATAGGTTACATATTGTATTTAAATATTAATAACTATTACATCACATAGGTTGCTCTTATCTATTTACTAGCGGATCCTCGCGGTTTTACACGCGTGGTGCCCGTTCCCGTAAGAATATCGGGATAAAATATAGCCTATGTCACTCGGGAGAAATGTAGCTTTCTTATGGTTTAAGAATTTTCTAAATCGGTCCAGTAGTTCCTGAGATTAGCGCGTTCAAACAAACAAACTCTTCAGCTTTATAATATTATAGTATAGATTGTGTTGGCGATCGGAAATAACGTCAGTAGCCTAAAGATAAAGCGCCCAGTAAACGATTGTCAAACTTCTGTCAGATTTTCGTGTTTGTCGCTGCGGCCATGCGTTTGATGCGTTTTAGTTCCGGAAAGGACAATGGGCAAAAATGTATGGAGCCTTTTACCCGCTTCAATAGCCATTAATTATATATCATTGAAAAGGTCTTTTAACAAGGATCAATGATAACCGAGTCGCCTGTCTCCACTCGCTGTAGGAGCGAAGCTATTTTGTGTTAAGTTATTGGTAGGGTGTATGTTTATAACCCTTACACGCATATTTTTTTTTATTTAAAAGATCTTTAGTTTTTCTTGTGTTTTTTTATTAAAATAATGGTGCTATTATATCGTTGCTTTATAGAATAATGTGTGAATGGTTACTTTGGTACCCATCCTAATCCTAACTAATATTTTAAATGCGAAAGTGTGTTTGTTCGAAAGTTTGAAAGTTTGCAAGCAACCAATCGACATGATTTTTGGCATAGAGTAATTTAAAAGGACGGACAGTTACATAGCCTACTTTTTATCTCTATATTCCCACGGAAGATTTGTTCCACATTCGCCCCACTGAGTTTCGCCCCTTATAAAAAAACCGATTCACCCTAAAAGGGACGCTACTTCGCCCCAAAATAGACGTTATTAAAATATTTATATTTTATTCCTATTTTGCCCCATTTCATATTACCGTTTCGCCCCACATGCTATTTATACTGCCAACTTACTTTTTTGTAGGTACAATCAGCAAACAAGGGTTTGTATTATTTTAAATAACAATCCCACCCCGTGGCCGGTTCCTTGCGCACCGCACATTCCATCCCGAGGCTAGTTCCCAATCCCAATCCCCGCGGTCTACCGTAGAAACAATAACACAGGAATCTTAAAAAAAATATAATATTCCTTTTTTGTTTAAAAACATATTCACGATAATTTTTAATCAATTAAATATACTAGAAAAAAGCAACTTGTCTCATGTCGCCCTGACGGGACTCGAACCCGCATCCTTGGGAATCCGGCCCAATGCACTGACCAATTATGCTACAGAGACCTACGAGAACACGTTGAAATTCTCTAGTATATTCACCTTTTTCTACTCTTTCCCGTTTTTTTTATATGTTTTTCATAAATATTTGTTTTTTATTTTTTAAACGAACTGTTAATTTGGCTCGCAGTCCCACCAAAACGGTACCGACGGAAGATCAGCGCTGGCCAAAAGCCCTGCATTATGCTGAGTCGGGACCGTTTTGGGACAAACGGTTTTTAGTCTTATAAGTAGGTGTTTTTATTTTTATTCGTATGTACTGTCTTTTGTTTGTCCCAAATAAACTTACTTTTCTTTCTTTCTTTCAAATAGACAATTACACAAATATTTGTCTTCTCCGGGGATCGAAACCGGGACCTCTGGCGCAGACGGCTGGTTTAGTACCCCTGCGTCAAACGTGTCGTCAAATTGTCAAATCTCAAATGGTTTTGAGATTTTGAATGAAAAATAAAAGAACTTTGCATTTATTTGGAAGGTCACTTCAATCGATATTTAGAGATTTTTGGAAATATTGTTTTTTTCACTCTTATTTGACGGTGAATACAGAAGTACTTTGAAGTTCAAACCGTAGATGTGGTGGGCTAAATGTTACTTTGAGGTTGCATGGCAACTTTACGACTTAACCTTATTTCTCGGTGGACTGGACGTTATTCCGACTTTATGGGGTAATCTCACAACTCTGGACTAATAAAGTAAAATAAAGATAAACTCTGGTTTAACCAAAGTAACACTTTTGATGTCCGTTTGCAGATTTTGTCACTGTTTACTTGGATATAATTTAAAAACGAAAAAAAAAGAGTTTGAGTTTGAGATGTGATACAAAAGATAGGAAATTATAGAATATGTTTTCTACATTCTTCTTCTTTGATGTCATATTTATTCAGTAAAATTTTGATTAAAACCACAATGAAAAGATATTTCACTTATAAATCCTTTGAATGGACTACGACAAGGGTCGTAAGAAATTGCATTGAAAATGCAAAATCTTAAAAATAATAAACATTTATGTAAGCATTATGTATTATCTAGATTATAATGTGTCGGAAAAACAGTTTACAAACTGTTGTTTACAAAGGGCGGAGTTGGTTTTGGTCTCATGGGTTGTTCCCATGGCCTCGATCGCCGAGAGCAGATCCAACCCCAGTCTGCCTACCTTTCCGGAGAGCAGGCATGGCGAATGGTCATGGGAGAAGCGCAACAGTCGCTGATCCCCGTGGCAAGTCTAGCTGATTATCCTTCTCGTGGTTGCTGCCTGTTATTGGTCTGATTCCCTCTGAAACAGACGTAACTGAAACGGCTAGACGCAATTCTCATCCCGACCTTTCCCATCCTTCTATCCTATCCTAACACCTTTACTGCGGGTAATATGTGGTTGGTACTTGCGGCCTCATCATCAAACACGACTGACGGTGAGGGGGAGGGGGGGAACAACCTCACACGGGAGGCCCAGGACTAGCCAACCTAGGTCAATCGGCTGGGACATCCCGTAAGAGGGCCGTCAGGCGAGAGTCCTGGTATGGTAGGTGTAGACGATGGGCGAGACGACCTGGTCTTCCTGGTCTGTTCGGCCTGCTTCCTGCTGTACTGGGGCTCTATATCCTTGCTGTATTTCTGGCGTTTGCGTGCCTTCTGCCGCAACGTCCCCACTTGAGGGCTCCATGGAGGGTGGAAAACAGCAAGGACGAACCTTAACACCAACATACATGGCATCTAAAAACCTTGGACGAATTAACCACTGGACGCGTAACGAGGACCGCGTTCGCCTTTACCCCTCTGTCACTTACCCTGCCTTTTAGACACAGTAAGCAATATGGCGTTGTCAGTATGACGCGAGATCTCGAAGTGGAACATTATCTCAAAAATAAGTAAATGCGCTGTGTTAATTTGTAAAAATCATACCGGACAATCAAAAAATGTTTCTTTTCACGCGTAAGTACAATTTTAATCTATTAGAGCAGCAATTTTTCGAAAAATAAATAAAATTTGGTATGTAAACAAAATGTAATACGTCATTTCAAAAAGTAATCATTGTACATGTAAATTCTTCAAAGATTTGCATAAGTAATTTGGTTGGGTTATATGTATCACTCATTCATTCAATTGTCATTTTTATGTCGTATAGGGCTTGAACATATCGATAAACATATCGATGTATGTAAATGAACGAACGAATCCAATTTTAATGTAGGAACTATTTAAATTAATTTCAGATTTACAGTTGAACCCCTAACAAGAAGAATTGGCTGGAAGCGGTACGCAGGGAGATAACATGGACGTACTCAGGTCTTAGATAACATCTAAGGTCTGATGATGGAGCCAGAAGATGGCTATAGGAACTCTGTAATTAAACGACGCAACCCTACGAACTTTGAGCTCGTTATATTTGAAATATAGCTTCAAACTTTAAAAAAAATGTTGCTTATTTCACCCGCATGGTTCCCGTTCCCGTGGTAATATAAAAAATCCTGTCTTAGTGCTCGCCAACTTCGTTAAAAGAACCTGTATACAAAATTTCAGTTTAATTGGTTTAGCCGTTTGGGCTGTGCGTTGCCTTGCCTGTAAGTCAGTCACGGTATTGTTTTTTAGTATTAGACTTATGTTGTACATTATCATGGTGTGTTGTACATTAACATTGAAAATGTATCATAAGTATAAAAATAGCATTGACAACGCAAAAATTAATGAAATCATAACTTATTAGCTGTTGCATCATAATATTGATCGTTAAACATTTGTTTTTTCTCTCTTTCGAATGCAAGGAAGGATATTCTTACAGCGTATAAAAATATAAAAGTATCGGAGAATTTCGACAGTGGTCCGCAAAACTCGGTAGCTCATTGGTTAGAGCAGTGGGCCAGATTCCCAAAGGTCGTGGGTTCAAGTCACATCTGAAAATTCACTTGTGGCCGAGTTCATTTGGTCCAATATTTTTCTTGTTAAAATTTATCATAAATGGTGGTTACATTTATTATTTGTTTCTAACATAGACCTTGTTAGGTCACAGCAAGAATAAAATAATTATATTTATGTATGTACGTAAGCTATATTATACTATTTTTTAATCTTATAATATTTTAATTTTAAGATCGTTTTATTATATTCAAGTAAAACAATCTTAAAACTACAATAAACTATTGGTTGAAATATTCTTGCAATTAGTATTTTAGCTAGTAATTCCTAGAAAGATACTGCCTTGGCTTTTTCTTAAATATAGGTAATTTATATGCGATGTTTTGTTGATAACTTCTGGGAGTTTGTTGTTTAAAACTGTCATAGCGTATGCTGGACCATACGCTATCCAAACGCTAGTCTACTATTTCTAATTTGGGTTTAGGTTGTGCTAATTTCGTACGGTGGCGTAAATTTTGAGATCTTTAATAAAGTGAAAACAAGTGTAAATGGATACTAGAGTTGAAATTAAAATGTTTTAGTCTCAACGATCTTCTAATGTCGATGATTATTTTCAATAAGTTTTAGTATACTTAGATTTTTGGCTCCAAAAAAAATGTAGAATACGAGATATCACAGCTCGAGAAGCACACAGGGGGTTTATTGTCTAATTTTAAGTCTATCACAATCCCTTTAAATTTTTCATTTAAAAGGTACATATTATTCACATCGCATCACATAGCATCGCGCCACAACTATTTGACCTATGAAAGGGATTGCATTCGATTATAAAATTTTATTTTATTTTTATTTTTGTTTATTGAAAACCAACAGTGTTACAAATATAATTGACAAAAATTGTGTACACTATAATAGTAAGACCAATTACAGGTTTCCTTAAAAATTTAAGCCAATAACTCAAATAGAACAAAAAATTAAACACTTAAGGAGGGGTTGCTATTGTGTATGTCCTATACAATGGTTCTGTAATGAACTAATAACCCATATTTTGTTTTATATAAAAAAGCTCGAGTGATTGAAGAAGTTAATGTAAATAATGAATTATATTATTATATAAACCAAATATAAATGTTTTTTACTCACTTAAAAAGTGTTAGTAAGTAAATTGTAAGTCCGCCTGGCTAGCGACTACCATCTTATTCAAGTCCGTTCCGGCAGTTAGAGGTAAGATAGCTAGTTCCTCAGAGATTGAGGATACCGGGAGAGGCGCGCTTCCATCTTAAGCCTTATCAGTACAGTACTAGTATCAGGTTGCATGTATCTACCCATTTTTCACAAAAAAAACCCAAACACAAACGCTTTGGAAACCATATTGTATAGTTTTTATGAATTTGAGGTATTTTTTTAATGAGATTTTCATATTATTAGGTGCTTTTTATTTTTCCACGAAATAAACAATTAACTTACCTACTAATTTCTTTAAAACACACATGATTTATTAAACTCAATAGGTTCATTCATTCACTCCTTACCTATCGTGCTATTTATTTTTCCACGAAATAAACAATTAACTTACTGATGCGAACACCATAAAATAGATGCGGTTGCAATAGCCAGATGGGATGCAGTGGACTGTTAATAATTTTGATATCTTCTCTTAAAGGGGCACAAATATGAACACCACACTTTACTATTCACGTTTTTAATTTTATTGAATTGCACACACACGTCACGTCGGTACAGAGAGCAGTGTTGCCAGACTTAAAATATTAACTTAATAATTTATGTTGCCAACATAAGCTGCGGCCTAAGAAATTGAAAAAATACGTATTTTCTTAGAAATAAAATTACAAAGTTTATATGTTACACAATCTTCTAACTGTTATATAAAACATTCGATAAGCAAAGTATAGGTATGCTTATTAAAATTCTTATCATTAACAAGAAGAAATAAATGTAATTTTTTTTTAATATTTAACAAAGATTTGTAAGTATATGCATTTGAAACATGCTATGTATTAAAGTAACAATGGAATAAGATTTTAAACTTAAGTCTTAAGTTTAAGGATAAGTTCTTACTTCTAACTAGCTAATCTAGCTACTTAAGGTAATACCTGTATTTTAGAAACATTTTTAGTACATTTCTTATATTTTATAGATAAGTTTCACACACAGCAAAAAAGTATAAACACCACAATTTCATATAAAAATTAAGTTTCACTCTATTTTCAATATACTATTACAATTTATGACTTTTAGTTTTATCAACAGAGTAGGTAGGTAAGTTAGGTATATCCTATTAAACCAGATAACAAATTAAAAATGGTCTTACATCTCTATAGGTAATACACAAAGCTTAGTCACAGACCTATTGTGAATGTGGCCGTTAGGAGTCTTTACTTCGACCGCACGCACTTTACCATCTTTTCCAGGGAAAATGTTTGTGACTCTAGCCATGGGCCATTGCAAAGGGGGCGTATTATCGTTACGCAGTATTACAAGGCTGCCTATTTTAATATTAGGCATTACATTACGCCATTTGGGTCTGCTTTGCAATAGACATAAATAATGCTTACTCCAATACCTCCAAAAGTTCTGTTTCATTTTAATAACAATAGACCAAAACATAAGCAAATTAGTGGGCCTATCTTTGATATCATGTTCAGGATATGTGTTTAGTGGTGAACCTGTGAGGAAATGACCTGGTGACAAGTATGAAAAATCGTTCGGGTCTGCAGATACAGCAGTGAGCGGTCGGGAGTTCAATACACCTTCTATTTCTACTAGTACAGTGTTCAGTTGTTCATATGTAAGTAAAGCGTTGCCTACAATGCGTTTAAGGTGGTGTTTTGTACTCTTAACTCCACTCTCCCAAAGAGAACCAAATACAGGACTATAGCAGGGGGTGTAATGAAAATTTATGCCCCGGGAGGACGCATAGGACTGTACTTGTTGTACGTGGCTCTGAGAGACCTGCAGGCGGTACAATTCATCCAATTGGTTCCTTGCCCCTTTGAATGTCGCAGCGTTGTCGCAGTGTACATCGCTGGGCAAGTTTCTTCGAGCAATGAATCTCTTAAATGCAGCAAGAAACGTCGCGGTGGTCATGTCCGAGACAAGTTCCAGATGGATTGCCTTTGTGGCAAAGCAAACAAACAAAACTATGTAACCTTTTCCTATGATTGGTTTCCTGATGCGACTGTTCTTAACTAATACTGGCCCAGCGAAGTCCACTCCAACCTTCTCAAATGGTCGGCATGCGTTGACACGTTGCGCAGGCAAGGAACCCATTAGCTGAGTTGCAGCTTCAGCCTTCATCCTGAAACAGATTACACATCTGTAGATAATCTTTTTTATTGTTCGCAGTCCATCTATTATCCAAAATCTTTGTCTGAGGGATGTTAATAATAGTTTTTGTCCTGCATGTAATAATTTGATATGCTCATCTCTAATTATCAAGGCAGTGATATTTGAATCCTTAGGCAATATAGCAGGATGTTGGTTCGCGTAGGGGATTGAAGCATTTTGTAAGCGGCCACCTACTCTCATCACACCATTGGCATCAAGAAAAGGCGTCAATGGCAGTAAATTGCTACTGATCTTGTCGTTACACTGTAGAGATTTGATATCACTCGGAAAATATTTTTGTTGTTCATGTTTTACTAGAAACATTAATGCTTTATTTAATTCAGAAACCGTTAAGAAACCCTTTTGCTTAACAACATTTAGTTTAGCATTGTTACAAAATCTTAATATAAATGCAAGTACACGAGTCATTTTGTGTATACTTGAATATTTATTCAATTTCTCATAGAGGTCTGAATCAGTTGTGGCAGTGGTGGTGGCACATACAAGTATTTGTTTATCAGTATTCACTTTCAATTCTGGTAAATTTATTGGAATTTCAATCTGCGATTCGAATTTATGATTTCTTTTGTGCAGAAATGATGGCCCATTCCACCACATACTATGTTCTTTGAGCTCATGAGGTTGAAGACCTCTGCTGAGGCAATCTGAAGGATTGTCCTCAGAGATTACATAATGCCAATGACAACATTTTGTTTGCTCTCCTACAGCCCTGACTCTGTTCGCAACGTAGGTATGTAACTTTGCTACATCGCTTTTAAGCCATGCTAAAACTATTTGTGAGTCTGAGAAGAGATGTGTGTCACTGACCTGTATTTTGTTACCGAGTATGGGGAGTACCTTCTTTGTCAGCCTGGCTAGCAGTAGCGCTGCGTTCAACTCCAGCCTTGGAACTGTTAGCTCCTTATTCAAGGGGTTTATTCTAGACTTGGAACATAGCAGATGGACATGAACCTTACCATGTGTGTCAATGGATCGTAAGTACAGACAGCAGCCGTAAGCCACAGCTGACGCATCGGCGAAACCTATCAGCTGATTTGTGACGGAGTCGTTCGGTCTTACGCAGCGTGACACACTAACTGGGTCCATCTGTGACAAATCCCTAATAAATTCTATCCATAGCTGTCTGATATCATGTGGAGGAGTTGAATCCCAGTCTACATTGGTGGCCCATAACTTCTGCATAATCACCTTTGCGCGAACAAATACTGGTCCAATCAGACCTAGGGGGTCATAGAACTTTGTTATGTAGCTCAGTATATCACGTTTGCAATCATTGGGACTACTGTACATTTCAGGGCAAGAGCTCGTGAACACATCGTGTTTTACATCTAGATTAACGCCTAGTGCTTTAAAGGATACTTCATGTTTCTGCAGATCTAGTTTAGAGATACTGATTGTGCTAGCCTGCTGTACAGTTTCTAAGAGTTTATTGGAGTTTGAAGCCCATTTGTGCAGCTGAAATCCACCCAGAGCAAGTAGTTCTTCTAACTGTGACTTCATTTCTAATAACTCTTCTTCAGAAGAATTGTTAGACAAAACATCGTCTATGTAGGTATTATTTTCTAATATTGAAGCTGCTAATGGAAACTGATTCCTATATCTTTTTGCCAGTTCGATAAGACATTTTGTAGCTAAATATGAAGATGGCTTTAAACCATATGTAATCGTCTTAAGCTGTATACATTTAATATCATGGTCAGGGGATTCGCGCCATAATATATTTTGTAAGGATCTCTGACTAGGATCTAACTCTATACATCTAAACATCATTCGAATATCGCAAACAAAGAAATATTTATCTAGTCTGAATGCTAAGAGAGTGTCAAATAGATCTTTTTGCACTACTGGACCATTTAAAAAAAGATTGTTTAATGAAACTTTCTTGTTGGTAGGCATAGAGCCATCGAAAACTGCTCTTAATTTAGTTGTGCGAGCATTTTCTTTTATCACTGCATGGTGAGGGAGAAAATAAACAGGGTCCTTTGACAGGTCATAGCTGTTAATATCGATGTACTCACCATGATTTAATTCAAGATATTGATCAATAAATTTTTTGTACTCGTGGAAAAAAGCTGGATTTTTATGCAGTTTCTTCTCCAAATTTATGAATCTTTTATATGCTAAATGAAATGATTCCCCTAGCTCAGAGTTAACTTGTTCTAATGGGACTTTAATAGGCATTGAAACTTGAAATTTATTATTCTCAAGCTTAACAGTCTCATTAAAAAAATTCTCACAATACTGATGCTCTGGCAATTGATCTGGGTAAATTTCAGGCACTTGTTCAGACTTCCAAAATGCACTTAATGATTCATTTAAACTATTATCACATTCTTGGCAAAATAAAGATACAACCTTTTTTATAGAAGTTGCTTGAGTAGCTTCATTACCGCTGTGGCCTGCCACTATGTACCCGAACGAAGTGTGAACTGTGAATGGCTGCTTGGAGTATGGTGTGCTCACTGATGCAGGACCCTGACTGCTCCGAGATTCACTGCTCTCAGGCTGTGGCAGGAGCACCTGGAAAAATACATCAGCTCCAAGCAATAGGTGCACATCTCCAGGCGTGTTGAAGCTGTCATCGGCTAGTTTATAGTGCGCAGGGAATGTGAATTGAGACTTATTGAAATGAGTTTGCGGCAATTTGGAAGTAATTTTTTGAACTATGTGGCAGTTAACATTGATTTTGAACGGATAAACAGTGGAATGGACTTCCAGATTAATGCGTTGGTTAACGGCCTGTTCAGTATTAGTGATACCTATAATAGTTGTGTTGCTTTTGTTAGGTGTTATACCTAAGAGCTCCACAACTTTTTGTGTGACAAACGAAGCCTGCGAAGCGCTATCTAACAATGCTCTGGCATAAATTGTTGTGCCTGACTGAGACAGTAATTTTACTCTTGCAGTAGGCAGCAAAACCTGACCTTGAGATGCGCTTGAAAGCAAAGTGACAGATGGATTGGCTTGCTGTGATTCAGCATAGTGCAGCAAGGTATTATGTGATTTTTTGCATTCATCACACCTAAAATGGAATTTACATTTGCCCTTGTGTAGCGATAAGCAAATGTTACACAAGTTGTTTGTGTTTGCAAAATCTATGCGTTTCTGGGGTGCAGCCATTTTAAAACTCGGACACTGAAATAATCTATGTGCAGACTTACAGTAAATGCATGATGGGGAGGCTTGTTGTGCAACTACAGCATGAGTGACTAAGCGCTGTCCTTGCGGCTTGGGAGAGTATTCTGAGTTCTCAAGCGCAAGAGCACGGTGTTCCAGATAGTCCAAAAACTCCTTTGTAGTGGGACGAGATTTGGTATCACGCTCCATTTGAAAGCCACGGCTGGTCAGCATATCTAATTTCCTAGACAATATGCATAGAACAATACTATCCCATGAATCAACCGGTTCTCCCAAGTTCCGGAGAGCTGCTAAATGTTGTTTCACCTCTGAAATAAATTTTCGCAGATTAGCAGGCGTTGAACGAGTTATGTTGCTTAAATCCAATAGTGTGTATATGTGTTCCTGCACTATTTTTGATTTGTTGTCATATCTTTCTTTCAAGAGATTTAGGGCTTCTGTATAGCTATCGTCTTGAAGTGGTAAATTTTGTATGAGTGCTTGAGGTTCACCACTTAAAAAACCTTTTAAATAATAAAGTTTTTGCACTGGGGAAAGTGTAGTGTCATTGTGTATCATGGCAGTAAATATATTTAAAAACTCATAATATTGTGTGTAATTACCTGTGAATGTTGGAATTACTACATTTGGAAGCTTTATTTTGGAGGTACATGGGACTGCTTGCATTTCATAAGCAGACTTGTTACGGATTAATTTCTCTAAATACGCAATTAGATCGAGATAGTTATCTTCGATGGTGTTTGGATCCTCGGTGTCTTGTGGATCCAGTGCCTTAATCTGCACGCAATATTTGTTATAATCATTAAACACGGTATAAACACGATCCTTGGTAGCTTTTAATTTTTCTATTGAGTACTGCAGGAATGATTCGGATTCCATATAATTTATCATTTTGGTAATGGACCCTTTGCAATGGCCCCTCCCGGCCACTAAAACTTTTAAATCGGCCATGGTACAATTTGTCACAAATTACACTAAGAAGGACAACCTTTTTACTATTATTAACTTAATTTCAAAAATTCAATGCAAGTGCGAACAAGAAACAACAAAATGGCTTCTTTTAAATTGACAAAGAAAGAAATTGACAATGCAAAGCGTAGATGGCGTGGCATCCCAGTAGGTGGCGCATCGATCGATCGATTCACGACGATACAGGTAGTACCAACTTTCACGACGAGAAAAAACTCGCTATGCGCGAAGTTCATACAATACAACCTGATACAATATAGCGACGTGAAGTTGTTGCGATCAACCCAAACGAGATGGGCGCAGCAATGGTACCAACATGAAACTTCTTCTTTCTTGTTTCCGTGTGCTCGTCTTCGCTGTGATTGGTGCGTGTGGTGACGTGATGCGATGATAACGGTGGCGCGGCGAGTTGCGATGATTGGTTCGATTCCTCTTGACCTTTTGGCGCGAAGTTTGAATCGTGCCAATGGGACGATTTTGCTTGCAAAATGGAGTCGGAGAATAAAAATTGCTTGTCTCACCGAGCGATGATGATTTCTAAAATGGCGGATTAGCAGCTTTGTTGCAGGAATGACTACAATGATGAGCTTTATGCAATTTCGAACAGCTTTTTCGGTAGAAATCCTTGAATCTTTTTCTTGTCCCCTTCTTCTTAGGCGTTTTTCTTGGTAGTTAACCGATGTTACACGCTGATGAAGTTTCGCTGGCGTTGCGATGATGGACCAATTTATGATGCGAACACCATAAAATAGATGCGGTTGCAATAGCCAGATGGGATGCAGTGGACTGTTAATAATTTTGATATCTTCTCTTAAAGGGGCACAAATATGAACACCACACTTTACTATTCACGTTTTTAATTTTATTGAATTGCACACACACGTCACGTCGGTACAGAGAGCAGTGTTGCCAGACTTAAAATATTAACTTAATAATTTATGTTGCCAACACTTACTATTTTTTTTTAAAACACATGATTTATTAAACTCAATAGGTTCATTCATTCACTCCTTACTTATCGATAAAAAAATTATCGATTACTTCAAGCACTACTGTCATTATTTGACATTAGTAATCGCCCCTCACCCCCGCAAGAATTGGTTGATCGTGTTTTCATACATTCTTCTCGGGTTTCGTGTCCAGTGGTTAATTCGTCCAAGCTAAAAACCCATACAAAAAAACTACACGCACTAAGACTGCATCCCAGGGTGTAAACCCAGGCGGCGCGTCAAACACCAGGCTGCACCTCAGGTGAATAACCAGAGTGTCGCGCCACACAATTCACCGGCAGCTCCTCAGGTGCACAACCCAAGTGCAGCGCCACAAAGCACACCGGCAGCTCCTCAGGTGCATAACCTAAGTGAAGCGCCAGCACACAGGTTGGACCTCTCCTCTCTCAAGGCAGCAATGCCGACGACTTCCGAGCCTCAACAGGAGGAATCCGGTTGGAACGAGGTAGTCATAAAGAAGAGAAAGCCCCAACAACCACCCAACCCGCCTGGCCAATCACGCAAAGCCAAACGGGCGGAAGCCCGAAAGGAAGCGAGGAAGGCGCGGCGACAGGCTGCAGATGGTAGCAGGCCGCGTGAAGCTGCCGAAGGGACTGCAAAGCCCCGCGATGCCCCCCACAGTGATGCGCTGACCCCTCAAGTGGACAATAGTCCTGCTGAGGAGAAAGCTGCTCCTCAAGGGGCACCATCTGTCGCCTCGAAGCCAGCTGCCGCTAACGCATCGGAGCAGCGCAAACCGGCCAGGCGGGGATACCGTGGGAAAGGGAAAAATGCCACGCCCACCAAGCCCGTAAAAAGGAATCGCCCTGACGATTCCTTTACTCCGCAAGGCGGGGGCAAGCGCAGTAAATCCCATCCCACCACCACCAGCTCCATCGCATACGCCGACGCTCTGAAATCGGACCTTAGCGTCGCGATCATGGTGGAGCCCTACCACGACCTTACCAAGGAGCAGGCTGAGGTCATCAAAGGGCAGGTGGATGGCTTGTTGGACGACGAGATCTTTGCTCCGAGACCGTCAAGCCATCCATATGTCGCGCCAGCATTTAAGGCGAACGCCTTCTATAGTGAGGGCGTCCTTAAATTCTGGTGCAAAGATGACTTCTCGCTCCAGTGGCTACATCGCACCACTGCGAGAATTGGTTCGCCACGACCAGGCACCAAACTCGTTGTCAAGCGACAACGGGAGATCCCCAAGCGCATTAAAACGGGGATCCTGGTGCCACAGTACGGACCGGACGACACGTTAGACAGGGTACGCCAACGTCTAACGTGTCAAAACACCCATCTCGGCGTGTCCAACTGGGCCGTCTACCACGCCGAGGAGCAGGAAGATAAAAAATGCCTGTTCCTCGTGCTTGGTGTCCCAGAGGAAGACGCTGAGAAACTCAGGGCAAGCGAGCGTAGAATATATTACAAGCTGGGTAATATCTACGCCCGCTTCCTGGAAAATACCAGTACGCCCCCGCCGAACCCCAACGCACCTGGGGAGGTCACTAGTGACCTAGGCAGCGGCACAGTACACCACACCGCACAAAAAAACCCCACACTACCACCACAAACCACCGACGACGCTAATCCGCCCAAAGAGGACCCTGGGGTAGCCCCCCAGGAGGAGGGGTTGAGGGATGCCCCTATGGACGCTAAGAGCGGAGATAGCGACGTGGACGAGGAGGCCATGCTAGACAGCGACGATGGCGCTGCCAGCACCCCTCAAAAATAACCTCCCCGTTCTCCAAACCAACCTCCAGCACAGCCAGACTGCAACGGCTAACCTACGCAGAAGGCTGGAGGTCAATCCCAAGACCGTAGCCCTAATCCAGGAGCCGTGGATTAGGAAGGGCAGAATATGCGGTCTAAGCAACATCGGAGGTAAGCTACTCCTAGACACCACCGCTGACAACCCGCGTACATGCATCTTCGCACCCAAACACGCAAACACAACCCTAATGACCGAGTTCTGTTCCAGCGACCTGACCACTATCAGGCTCCGCAATGACCCGGTATGAATAATAATGAATCCCGGTAGGGGCAAATGTTTGTGTAGGGCTCTATATTATTATTAGGGGGTTGTGTGTAATGAAATAGTCCATACGTGAACCGTATTTATTTGCGGAATTGATTTCAAAATTACATTTATGACACGGGTTAACTAGGTGACTCGCGTGGGACGACTGTCTGTCACGCGCTTATTTCCTTCGTTACTGAAAGCTTACTTGGCAAAAATATTTTTTTATGATGAATACGAGCATTTGTACCTGAGTCATGGACATTTATATGTATTTCTACACTTTTATACTTATATATGTATATATATTTTATTGTTTAGTTTAATATTGTTGCGCACCTGTCCCTTCTGGGCTACGTTTACTTTAAGATCAAATTCTTTTGAATACTACATGTGGTAGCTTGTCAATAGCTTTTAGTTTTATATGTTTGTTGTTATATGTATGTTTATAAGCTGTTAGCTATCCATAAACGATAAATAAATAAATAAATATATCCGTTACCTTAGTATCCCATAACACAAGCCTTACAGTGCTTACTTTGGGACTAGGTTAATTGGTGTGAGTGTAAAAAATATTTATTCATTTTTTATAAATTTTTCATAAAAAGTTTGTAAATGCTCCTAAATTTATATGGTGTAAGGGTGTAATTGTTAAACGAATCGGGAAAGTGATGTACTTAGTTATGGACAGTAACTCTTTGAAATGTGTTAGTAAACACAAAAACCAAATTATAGCCTATAGGGGACATAATACGAAGCTCGCTTCAGAACACGAGACCTTGGCATAAGTGTACAGGATATTCCATCTCTCAAATCAAATTCATTAGCGGCTAATATCGGCCAAGGCAGCTCTGAGCACAGCGGAGGGAGGAATGAAGGTGTTGTCTTGTCTTCACCAACCGATGTAGTAACTGGCAGCTCTCCGGTACCTGAAGGCGATAACCTGTCTACGCCAACTGGGACATCAGTTTTGACAACAGACATGCCTCCGGCGCCAGAAGACGACAATGACTTTGAAGAAGCTCTGTCAGAAGGCGATTTCGGGGCAGGAAATAAAAGCGAGGAAATGCCCCAGTCAACGAACAGCGTTCAGGCAGACACGCCAAAACAGAATAGTTCATCGTCACACCAAAGGGTTCGTAGATTTCCCCCTGTCAATTATAGGCCATTTTACAAATGAATGTATTAGTTCATTAGGGGTAGGACTGTTATGTATGAACTATAGTTATAATTATGTATGTGACTGCTTCACTACTGTATTACGTTGTACGAATAAAAGCAGTGTGTTTCTAATCGTCGGTCTTGTCACTTGCCTCCTTGTCCGCATATATAACAAATTTAAACTAGATTCTCGGACAATTTCTGAAAAAATACTTAAGAGGAAAAGCTCAGTTTAAAAAGTAGAGTATGTACTCTACATCTGACACGTTTGTGGCCACTCTGAACGCCAGTGGCGGCCATTTTAATTTGATCTTTATTGAAATAGCGGTAATTTTCAAAGAGTATACAATTGGGACAGTTCTACTTGGGACATTCTACTTCTATCTCCTCAATTCTGATTTCGTCATCTCTCATCTCAGCCACATGACCCCCCTCCCCCCCCCCCCCCCCCCCCTCAGCTGGGTAAAGGCCTCTCCCAAGTATCTCCACCACGATCGGTCCTGCGCTGCCCGCATCCAGTCATACTTACTCGAAATTGCTCATAATATCGACTCCATCGCAGGAGCCACTGAACCTTCGTCTGTTTTTCCTCCACATCCTATCTTTAAGCCTGGTGTACTCATATCCATCTGGATTTACCAAAGGAATAATATACCTGAAATAATACACAATGTTGTTATATGTTTACTTACTCAAAACCTCAAACCATTTGTAGATCAAGTTTTTGTACGGAAGCAAACCTAAAATAAACAGCTACATCATAAAAAACAATTAAATGATGTATGTACATACACATACATACATCATCAGCCTGTGGACATCCACTGCTGGACATAGGCCTCTCCTAGCTCACGCCTATTGTGGCGTTCATAGGAGGCTATTAGCCTACTGCTACCACGCTGCCAGACGGGTTGGTAGAGGGTTTGTTTCAAGTTTTCCTTCTCTCGCACAGGTGTTCAATGCGTCGAGCCTCTTAGTCGACTCTTACGACATCCCAGGCATGTAAGGGAGTGGTGAAACTTGTATTCTTAGGTCATCACCACACGGCACATGATTGAAAAAATATCGGTCAAGATTTACCATAATAATCCCCCTACGAAAATAGGTGTTTTGTATGAAAATCATTGAGTGATCGATTACAAACTTTTTTGATCAGTGTATGTATGTAGGTATGCATTGCACCATACCAATCCTTCTGTCGAAGTCGAGGAGGTAGACCGGAGAAATTCGCAGTCAATACATCCACGAAATACAGTAGGGTAGTAATAGCCAACCACTCGCGGCCGTGTATGCCTGTTTCGATCAGTATGGCCATGTTGCCTGGCTTCCCGTTGCTTATTTTCATCATCTGCAAGTTTTACAACAACATACAATATGAAGTAAAAACAACGCACGCCCGGAAGAAGTATGTACTTTTGATATAAAATTATAGGATGGTTAAAGATGTTAAAATTCTGTATATACATTTCTTCATACTAATGGTATTATACTAGATTTGTAAGGTAGCAGAAACATGATTTTATGATAAATTTTAAATAGAAAAATATTGGAAAAAAAAATTCTATTTAAAATTTACCATAAGTATAAAAATAGCATTGAAAAATGCAAAAATTACAAAATCATAAATGATTTTATGATTTTGCCTCGACACTTTTTCTTTTCGAAATGACCCCCTAAAAATACGAAAATTCAAGATTATTCTTGAATTTTATGTATTTTTGGTTGTATGATTATATCTGTAAAAACGGTCTCGCTCTCGCGCGCTTTCATTTCTCATTACTATCTCGCTTCAGTCGTTTCGTATAGCGCCTAAAAGCTCAAATGGTCGGTTACTTCTCTGAGTATTTGAAGTTGATATAAAGGAGAGCAGCCATTCTCCTTTATAAAATTCGGGGGCGTTCGCCACAGAGGCGTCGGCAACTAGAGGCCTCAGCCACGGACCCGTCTCAAATCTCAATTATGCATGAAATACCATGTAAATATTGAACTAAACTTTATATTCTCCATTAAAAAACCAACCAATTATTCAAAATAATAAAACAATCAGCGTGGCCCGCAATTTTCAAAATAAAAGAGAATCTCACAGAAAAATAAAACAATAATTCCTGGGTCATATTTAAATATGACAAAAGATTTGGAATGGAAACTTTTATTGCGAACTCTTCGACGTTCTATAACAATAGTACTGCATTGTGAGTAAACTCCCTTAGGGATAAAAGCCAATGCTGCGCTTTCATTCAATGCAATTATCGGCTATCAATACAAATATACTTTAGTATATTCACCTTTTTCTTTCTTTTGCGACATGAGACAAGTTGTTTTTTCTAGTATATTTACTTGATTAAAAATTATCACATAAAAATAGCATTGTAAAATGCAAAATTAAAAAGTTATAAGTAGATGGCAGTTTCATCTTAATCGATAGTCAAACATCTGTAAAGATGTTTCTTTCGAATGCGAGGATATTTCTCTCATTGATGAAACGACGGTGGCCAACACCGTAGAAAAAGGTGAATATACTAGAGAATTTCAACGTGTTCTCGTAGGTCTCTGTAGCATAATTGGTCAGTGCATTGGGCCGGATTCCCAAGGATGCGGGTTCGAGTCCCGTCAGGGTGACATGAGACAAGTTGCTTTTTTCTAGTATATTTACTTGATTAAAAATTATCACATAAAATTAGCATTGTAAAATGCAAAATTAAAAAGTTATAAGTAGATGGCAGTTTCATCTTAATCGATAGTCAAACAACTGTAAAGATGTTTCTTTCGAATGCGAGGATATTTCTCTCATTGATGAAACGACGGTGGCCAACACCGTAGAAAAAGGTGAATATACTAGAGAATTTCAACGTGTTCTCGTAGGTCTCTGTAGCATAATTGGTCAGTGCATTGGGCCGGATTCCCAAGGATGCGGGTTCGAGTCCCGTCAGGGTGACATGAGACAAGTTGCTTTTTTCTAGTATATTTACTTAATTAAAAATTATCACATAAAATTAGCATTGTAAAATGCAAAATTAAAAAGTTATAAGTAGATGGCAGTTTCATCTTAATCGATAGTCAAACATCTGTAAAGATGTTTCTTTCGAATGCGAGGATATATTTCTCTCATTGATGAAACGACGGTGGCCAGCACCGTAGAAAATAGGTGAATATACTAGAGAATTTCAACGTGTTCTCGTAGGTCTCTGTAGCATAATTGGTCAGTGCATTGGGCCGGATTCCCAAGGATACGGGTTCGAGTCCCGTCAGGGCGACATGAGACAAGTTGCTTTTTTCTAGTATATTTACTTGATTAAAAATTATCACATAAAAATAGCATTGTAAAATGCAAAATTAAAAAGTTATAAGTAGATGGCAGTTTCATCTTAATCGATAGTCAAACATCTGTAAAGATGTTTCTTTCGACTGCGAGGATATATTTCTCTCATTAATGAAACGACGGTGGCCAACACCGTAGAAAAAAAGTGAATATACTAGAGAATTTCAACGTGTTCTCGTAGGTCTCTGTAGCATAATTGGTCAGTGCATTGGGCCGGATTCCCAAGGATACGGGTTCGAGTCCCGTCAGGGCGGCATGAGACAAGTTGCTTTTTTCTAGTATATTTACTTGATTAAAAATTATCACATAAAAATAGCATTGTAAAATGCAAAATTAAAAAGTTATAAGTAGATGGCAGTTTCATCTTAATCGATAGTCAAACATCTGTAAAGATGTTTCTTTCGAATGCGAGGATATATTTCTCTCATTGATGAAACGACGGTGGCCAACACCGTAGAAAAAAGGTGAATATACTAGAGAATTTCAACGTGTTCTCGTAGGTCTCTGTAGCATAATTGGTCAGTGCATTGGGCCGGATTCCCAAGGATACGGGTTCGAGTCCCGTCAGGGCGACATGAGACAAGTTGTTTTTTCTAGTATATTTACTTGATTAAAAATTATCACATAAAAATAGCATTGTAAAATGCAAAATTAAAAAGTTATAAGTAGATGGCAGTTTCATCTTAATCGATAGTCAAACATCTGTAAAGATGTTTCTTTCGAATGCGAGGATATATTTCTCTCATTGATGAAACGACGGTGGCCAGCACCGTAGAAAATAGGTGAATATACTAGAGAATTTCAACGTGTTCTCGTAGGTCTCTGTAGCATAATTGGTCAGTGCATTGGGCCGGATTCCCAAGGATACGGGTTCGAGTCCCGTCAGGGCGACATGAGACAAGTTGCTTTTTTCTAGTATATTTACTTGATTAAAAATTATCACATAAAAATAGCATTGTAAAATGCAAAATTAAAAAGTTATAAGTAGATGGCAGTTTCATCTTAACCGATAGTCAAACATCTGTAAAGATGTTTCTTTCGAATGCGAGGATATATTTCTCTCATTGATGAAACGACGGTGGCCAACACCGTAGAAAAAGGTGAATATACTAGAGAATTTCAACGTGTTCTCGTAGGTCTATGTAGCATAATTGGTCAGTGCATTGGGCCGGACTCCCAAGGATGCGGGTTCGAGTCCCGTCAGGGCGACATGAGACAAGTTGCTTTTTTCTAGTATATTTACTTGATTAAAAATTATCATATTTTGTACTCGTTGTATTTCTTTCTAGTTTGGAGCTAAAAATCGGCTTCTTTTAAATAACTCGCTGCTTTACGCGGCTTATTGGTGTTAGAAGCAAAAATATTCAAAGTAGTAAAACATTATCGGAGAACATAATGAAATGTAAGCTTGAACAAGTCCTCTTATTTTGTCTGGAAGCGTTAAAGCGTGAATGCAAATCCTATTTGGCTGATGTCCCGATTCGATTATCCACATTTTCATCGGCTGATCATATAAGCGTTCAATCTAGATTTCGTCGAGGGAAGGCCGTTTTTTGTACAGTCAGCAGCAGATACGGCTTTATATAATATGTCAAATTTCTTCTATCGATTTTGAATTTTAAAACGTAAGACGTTGAATTCGGAGGGCGGATTATGTAACGAAAACTCGCTTCAGTTTCGCCACTTTTGTGGCTGTCATACAGTATGAAAATGTGACAGTAATGACAGCGATGAAACTGGTTGCTTGGTGATTTTTTGTTAGATAATAAGCCTGCGGATTTTCTGTAAAAATTTGACATCGTAACTTATAATAATATAAATCCGAAATTGGTTTGTTTGTCCTTCCTTGGCGATCTAACTAAGCAACCAATCGACTTGTATTAGGAATAGAGTTTGTTGAAAGGACGGAAAGTAAGATAGACTTTGTACCCCTATATTTCCACTGGAGCAGGAACCACGCGGGTGAAACCGCGGGCGGAAGCTAGTTTTGCTTAAACCGTAGATTTTTTATGACTATCGGGGAGACTCTTACACTTCATCATTCCTCGTCGTCTCAGCCACATAACACCCACTGCTGGGTATAGGCCTCCCCCAAAAAGGGGGGGTTTGCCATAATCGCCACGCTTGGCAGGCGGGTAGGCGATCGCAGTATGGCCAAGTTTGGCTGCTGCCCGTCTCCTGAAGGCAGAGTCTCTTAGTCGCCTTTTACGACACCCACGGGATGAGAGGGGGTAGCGCTATTCTAAGCCGACTCTACACAGCTCGTAAGTTGTAATGTTAAGTATTCATAAGGCTGAAAATGGAAGCCAGCCCTCCTGGTCGGCCATTGACGAGCTACCGTTGACCGTACACAAGAAGACAGTAAATCTTGACAGTTTGACCTTAAAAGCGTTCTTATATCCTCGTAATAGTGGCGATTTTCGTTGCGCAGGACGAGTGTGAAGCCTGACGTGCTGTTGCCTGTACCTTTGTTTGCTCTTAATATACACTTGGCAGCAAATAAATCGACCCACTGCGTTATTTTCATACAAACATGCTCACTTTACTGTCTTGTCACTCTACGTTTAAACTTAGTTATTTATTTATTTATTTATTTATTAGGACTGCCAGTGAAAATTACAATGAATCATACATAGGATTAACAACGACAATTGGTAAGTTCATGCAAAATGTAAAATTCTATTAAAGGCTGCCACATCATGCTCCTAAATACGGACGGTATTTTTTTTTTTTTATTTTAGCAAAAAGTTATGTAAACATTAAAATTTGTACGTCGATGTATGAGTCAAATACTCGAATTGCGAACTGAAGTCCCAAAAATTCAAGAAAACTTTCAGTTTTGTGCAAAGTAACTCACAAATTCACTCAATCCGGTTTCCTACAACTTTATATGGAATGAAAATTAAACATTTGCTTCACTAAAATATTAATTGGATATCAGGTGCTATAATTGCTAATTTCAACATTTGACCTCACCATCAACACCCAAATCTTTACAGAAATACACATACTTCTTTAATTATTAGACCGTGAAGTGAACATGTTTGTATGAAAATAACGCATTGGCTCGATTCATTTGCTGCCGAGTGTATATTATTATCGTAACTCGCAGTGGAAACTTAATGGTGGGTCCAGATATGTTCTGAATTCTGAGTGCTTAGTGTGAGTCTTCTCACCTTACTCGCTTTGCGAATAGAGTTTAATTTTGAAGCTCAATCTCATGTATTAAGGCTATCTGTCAAAACAAAATTTAACTTACGCAATGGTAATGTTTGGAAATTCTTAACCCCCGAGCGATGCAAAAACTACGGAGTGTTATAAGTTTGACGTATCTGTGTGTGTCTGCGTGTGTGTCTGTCTGTGGTATCGTAGCTCCCAAACGGATGAACCGATTTTGATTTTGTTGTTTTGTTTGAAAGGTGAATTAGTCGGGAGTGTTCTTAGCTATGTTTGATGAAAATCTGTCCAAGTTGGCCGCCGCCACATAATGGCGGAATATATATATATTTTTAACAACTCCCTCAATATGGATTTCAAATGAAAGTTCTTGAATAGTAGAATAATGTACACTATACTGAAATGGAATGAGGTGTATTAACTAACGAAATGAAATCTAAAAACTCGAAAAATATTTTTACTAACTGTTAGCAATAGCTATAGCTATTACTGTTGTGACATTCTCATTATGGCATGGCACAAATAGAATAAAGAAGAAAAAATGAGGGGATCTGACAACCTTCCATATGTATTGATCTTATTTAAATGAGTTTTTTCAGCTCACCCCAAGAAGTGATACAATAACTAAAGATTGTCTAGCACAATGCAAAATATACGGATTTTATCAAGGGCCGGCCGGCAACATGACGAAGTGTTTTAAAAATAAATATGAGTTTTATAAATCTACCAGCTAAGAGCTCAATATGGGGGTAAAAACTAAGCGTAGAGTCTATCATCACAGCCAGATATTTAATAAAATCAGTTTGAAGAAGCTTAGGGCAGGAGCAAACAGACATTGACGAGCAATTATGAACGTGCAAGGATAAATTATCAGGTAGGACCAGACGCCTCGGGGAGAAGGTAATAAATTTGGTTTTATCTACATTCAGGGTTAATAAATTGTCAGATAACCATTTTGAAACCATATTCAGTCCCCGCTGGGCAATATTAAAAACTTCAGTCCAAGAATCAGCACAGAACAAGAGAGCAGTGTCATCAGCAAACGCAATGATCTTTCCATTGGCAATACTCAGTTGGCAAAGATCATTTATAAAAAAATAAAATAGCTCTGGACTAAGGACACTGCATTGTGGAACTCCACAAGATACTGGCAACTCTTCACTTATCCAATCCCCAATTTTGACCAGCTGGTGGCGGTTATTCAAATAGTCACTAAAAAGCTTGAGAACAATTCCTCTGATGCCAATTGCTTCGAGCCTGTGCATTAAGATTGGTACAGAGACTGTGTCAAACGTTTTGCAAGATCTAGAAAGACTGTCAAAACTTTTTTGATTCCATCCAAATTGGTAGAAATTAAGTCAGTTAGCTCATATACAGCGTCATCCGTAGATTTTCTCAAACGAAAACCAAATTGTGAGGAGGATAATAAATTGCGTGACTCAAGGAAGTTAATGAGATGCTTGTTCATGATGCGTTCTAGGATCTTGGATAATACAAGAAGCAAAGAGATCGGCCTCTAGTTGTTGACACAGTCCCGGTCACCACCCTTGTGCACAGGCAATATAAGCGATTTTTTAACACCTCGGGGAAAATACCCTTTTCAAGACATAAATTACTCAAAAAAGTCATAGGTGTGATAAGCAAGTTAATGTACCGTCTAATGAAGGGGGTTGAAATGTTGTCGAATCCTACCGCAGAACTAGATCCTAGACCCTGTATTAGCGTTTTCATCTCATCTTGATCTGTTGGTAGAAGTACGAAAGAATCACAACAAGAAGATGAAGAGAGCTTGGCAAGAGCAGGACTCTGCATGCCAGATGTCAGCTTCTTTCCAGCATTAACGAAAAAGGAATTGACGTTATTTACGCTAACCTGGGGGTCGTCATCGACAATAAGTTTTAAAGGGTCACTTGTCATCGGTTTATAGTGAGTTACATTTTTGATAGTTTTCCACAATTTTTAGCAGTTATTGCCCGCCAAGAGTATTTTAGATTTATCATAAGCCCGCTTCACTTTTTTGAGCAAGGAATTACAAAAAATTCTGTATCTCCTATATACAGTCTGAGTTTCAGTGTCATCTGGATTTCCCTTGGCTTTCCTATGCAGGAAATCTCTATGGCGCATACATCTTAGAAGTCCATTCGTAATCCAGGGCTTTTTAATGGATTTACGACGGGAGACCTTTTTTTGTTTAGTGTGGACTTGAATGCATTTCTAAGAGAATTTATTAGAAAAGCAGCAGCAAGGTTAGGGTCAGACATTGTGTATAAAGGCTCAAACTTTAAACTCAGCATTGAGATATAAAGATTAGAGTAATCAATTTGCGGCAGATGTTTAAGAGGAGGAGGAGCATCTTCAATTAAAATTAAATTCCGTGCAACACTATCATGGTCAGTAATGGATGATCTTACAACAAAACAACTTGCCTTAAGAGACAGTTTGACCATCGCATGGTCAAGACAAGTTCGAACATGAGTAGGAATAGTATGGACAGGCTGAACATCATAATGTCGCCAGAAGGTCAAGGTAATCCCATGATAACGTGTTTTTAGTGTTCGATACTATATCGATATTTATATCTCCCATCAAAATAATATTTTTGTAATTAGAAAGCTGCAAAACAATTGACTTTAGAGAATAAAAAAATTACAGTATGTCCTTAAATAACCAGGTGGGCGATATATAGCAACAACAACTGTTACAGCATCAATTTTTAAGATCAAACAATTAGCATTAGGGAATTGGGGATTTTCGATTGTAGGGTTCCGATATTTCTTATAATAAACCACAACTCCCCCATTTTGCGTCAGGTTAATACTTGTAGCAGCGCTGTTGTAGCCATCCAATTGTGAAATCAATTTGGACAAAGGTAACCAACATTCAGTCAGAATAAGTAAATCCCAGTCAATGTTAATCCTCGACAAAAGAGTGGAAAAATTATCAAAATTACATGCGATGCTCCTGGGGCCCAATTCTGCTAATACTTAGTCACAATCGTATTCCAATGGTGTTTCAATGGTAGTCCTGTTTTACACAGTTCTTGTTACAACAGTGTAAATAAACACTACTATTGAAACACCACCGAGAGACGATTTTAACAAAAATTTTGCAGAATTGACCCCCTGATGTTGTGATATTACATTAAAAGATTGGTGATTCACGTTAGGTGAAGTGAGAACAGTGTTTTGACAATCCTCTGGTCCGCAAGAAAGCAGGGATCGTTCTGTATACATCAAGGTCTGAGAATAACGAATTTCGATCAGGGTTAGGGTTGTCGTATTTTGATGATAAAAGACAAAATAATATCCCGAACTCAGTCTAAAGATAAGACTCTTAGTAACTAAATAAGAAGTGCAACAAGAAAGCAAATAGTAATCGTTAAACTGTAAGTCCACAGTTGAACCTGTATAACATGTGGAAAATACTTGTGAATGTATATATATGAAAATGAGTGTAGATAAAATATAATAATATAAGAATACTGCTTTTTCTAATGTGTGATTATGATTGAGAAAAAGTATGAAAGGATTCGTGTAAGCTGCTGTAAATAGTAAGTATGTAGTGTTGTGTTTTTTTGTTTTTTTGTGTAATAGTAGTAAACAACATGCATGGTGAGGCTGTAAATTAAATTATATTTTAGCGATACTAATACTAGTCAATCTTTGGGGAGTTTTTTTTTCAAATCTTCCTCGCATTCTATTCTAATGAAAGGTAGGTTTTCTTTCTTCCTAAGGTATATCTTCCCATAATTAGTCCAACAATAAGCATAGTTGTTGTTTCTAGCAAAGTCCCTCGTAGTTGAATAAAGTTTCCTACATTTGTAGGTAAGGCTGTCAGTGACGTAAATTGGTAAAGCGGGACTATCAGCCTTTATATGCATGTAGTTTCATTTGTTGTCCTTATGTGTGTTGTAATATTTTCTGACCGATTTTACAAAATGATCGCGTAGTATAACACTTGTAAATTCAGTAACAATAGGTAAGTTTTCTGATTCTTTTATTTTGATCCGATAGCCGTCCCGAATATCCGCGGAGATAATAGGCACATTCACTGATTTCCCAAAGTGTTGAACTATAAAAACTAAATCTTGAGAAGTTTCATTTGATTGCTTTGGGATATTTCTCTCTAGATCTTCTAACACGAAGATCTAGTCTTACGCTCAAACTGTTCCAACTTCTCTTCTAAATTTTGTATGTATTTATTCGTAGTCTTCTGCTCCACCTCAAGCACGTCAATTCTCTTCATTGCTTAATCATACTTTTCCGACAAATAATCCATCGATTTGCGGATTTCCATATTTTGTGCTTTCACTTCCTGAATCGCCGACAAAATAACAGCAAGCTTCTTATCTTGTTCCCCTTTCGACTCCAAAAACAGTTCCTTTAGATCATTTTGGACAAGCTCTAGTTTTCGTTTACGCGTGGCTACATTAATGGTAGAAGATGACTTCTGTTCAAATTCCATACTTAGATTCGGTTCCGATTCACTATGAGTCAGCGTAGAATCGGTTGCATAAGTTTGAGGTGGAGTGCGTTTTAGAGGCATTGTAGCAAAGTTAAACTCAATAAGATCCAAGTAAACGTACCGATCGGTCGATTTCCGTAGTGCAGAAATAGTTCCGTAGCAGCCCCGTAGGTATCATAGTCATAGCACAGAGTCGGAGCGCGCCGTAGAAACGGATCACTAATTTTGCCGCGGCGAGTTACTGCTTCGATAGCCGAGCCCGACCAACGCAAGGTCCAACAGCCGCAATCACAATTCAAAACCAAACAAACACAACATTTTTTTTCTCTTTTATATTTATTTAAATTGTCAATCTTTAACACAGTTTCCAGTGAACACGTCCACTCACAGTGGTATCCGAGGGGGAGAGGGGGGTAATATACAGGTTTCATTCAAATCTACAAATCCTTGGTACGAAATTCATTAAAGTGTTTTTTATTACTTTTAATTAAACTATAAATATTTCTAATAATGATGTCGACGACGATGATGATATGAGTGAAAAAGATTTGCTAAGAAACATTTATTATGAAAAATCGTATGAAAATCATATGAAAAAACATTTATTCGCATAATGTCGATTGTCCTAAAGTCGTTTGTCATACATCAATTGGCATAATCATCAAGTAGCATAACACTAATGTCACAAAATTTTTCCTTCGCATAACTTTTAAGTAGCATAACTGTCTAAAGGCATATTATTATGAAGCATAACAAATTAAATCTCTAATTTTATTTGCCATAACTATAGAAAAACCTATTTTTATTTGGCATATTATAGGTAGTCGTAAAATTTTTGACTTTACTTTTACGTGTCATAATGAATGAAATCTCAAGTTTTGTATGGCATAAATTATTTAATCTTATTAATTAAATCGAATTATCGCCCAGATTCTATATGCACAACCCGACTCCACGTGGCCCGACCTTGCCCTACACAAGAGTGTAATTTAAGCCCGCGTAGGCGCGGAGGGGCGAGGCGACCCGCGAGCTTAGGAGCAGGTGGTTTGAAAGGTCGCCGCCGCGGTTGCGGCTGGCCGGCGAAGTTATTATTTAAGTTAGCGTGTTTGGTAGGGAATTAGGTCCCGATACCGATCTGCCGTGGTACTTGTATGCCCCTCGCTACAGTGCAATTTAGAGCCCGGAGGCGCGGAGTGAGAGCAGCCCCCGCCCGCCATAACAAAACGCTGTCACCGTGGAGGCGGAGGGGCTGCACTTCTCGTAGCGCCGGAGACGTGTATTTCCCATTTGCATGCTTGCATGTTTGCTTACTTGCATGTGCTTGCTTTGCTTGCCTGCTTGCATGCAGCATGCCTGATTTCATAGCAAAGTTGTAAAAACTATGTTAGATACTCACAATTTACAAGGAGCGCCAGCAGTCAAATAATAAAAATGTATCTTATTACCTATTCGTTGTGTTTATTATTGTTACAGCAACTATGCTTTTAAAAAAATATTTGTTATTCTGTTATTCCTTGTGATTATTATGCTATACATTCATTATGTTTAAACAAAATATGCGTTAAGATATTATTCGTTGTGATCATTATGATTTACATAAGTTATGCTTTTAAAAATTCTGCTTAAGCTATTCTGCGTTTCAATATGTATGCCTTTTAATACTTATGACAAACAATTTTAGGCTACACTATATTAGGACTTTTAAAATTATGCGTTGCGATAATATGCAACATGATGATTATTGGTCTTAAAATTATGGAACATGATATTATGACAATAAACGTTAAAATTACAGAGCCCAGCGAACTATTAGGCATTTCTTGACGTTCCGCGTCGATCGCGATATCACTGCGCGATTATTGCTAATTTTTAGGTAATAACTACTTGACGCGTTCGTCGCTGAGATATAAGCATAGCGCGTTTAATTTCTTTGAACGGGCGAAAAGCCTCGCGATGGATCGGAGCGTACCTGTGGGCCTACCATGGAAGACATTAGTTCGTTACCGAAAGGATACCACCATACCGTACCAAACGGGCGTCCAGACTAGCGTTATTGATCGCGACGCGCTGATACAAAAAGAACCTACGTTACGAATATTTGAACCTACCTTAAGGCAGACGCTTCATGTTTTTGCCAAATTATTTAACAAAAATCCTAATTTCCTACTCCTCACTTCCTCAATTCTGCCGTGATCAAATCTGTTGCGATTTCAACGAAAACGTAATGAGAGAGATAGTTTGTTTTAAGCTGCCTTGTATTTGGGCTTTCTGAAAAGAGTAGGTAGTCGAAGATAAAATTATTTATAGTAATTATTATTTGCCATTAATGATAAGATCGTATCCTCGTCATATTAAGTTAAAAATAAGTCAGATAGGTCGTCGAAAATTTCAATTAAATATTCTAAACACGTAACACAACCTCCCCTTGACTTTGGGCACAGAAAAAAACCAAGTATATTTACATATCCTTGCTGGTTTTAATACATTTTCAATAAATTAGGTATTTGAATCGAACAAAATATTTGTATCTATCATTATATCCTACTAATATTGTAAATGCGAAAGTATGTCAGTTTGTTTGTTTATTTGTTTGTTGTTACTCTTTCACGCTAAAACTCCTAAACGGATTCTTAGGAAATTTGGTACACAGATAGTAGATAGCCTAGACTAAAACTTAGGATACTAAATATCCCGATATTCCTACAGTAACGGGAACCAAGCGGGTAAGACCGCGGGTGGCCGCAAGTTAACCATATTTGGCAACTAGTTATTTAAATTCAGCAAATAACTGTATCATGATCAGTGATCGGATACTCGTATGCATCATATTTACCTAAAGCTTTTTTAACCGCCTCTGTGGTCTAGTGGTACAACCACCGGTATCAGACCCAGGGGTCCCGGGTTCGATTCCCAGCGGGGGTACACATTGTATTCGGTTTGGTTGGTGGTAGGACTTGTTGTAAGTTCGCCTGGCTAGCTACCACCATCTTATCTAAGTCTGACGCCATAACAACAATGTTTTCAGCATTGTTGTGTTCCGGCAGCTAAAGATAAGATAGCCAGTTCCTCAGTGGTTGGGGATTCCGGGAGAGTCTCGCTTCCATCTTCAGCCTTATCAATACTTAACATCAGGTATGATGAAGGCTAAGAGTCTCCCCGTACTTCATAAAAATAAAATAAAAGTAAAGCTGAGGTGTTGGCCGTTATGGTATGCACTTTTGTATCGAAAAAGTCGATCGATTTTGTATGGGTCAGCGACTTTGCCAAATTTTTAAGTGAAATTACTATAGAAAATGGACTAGACTTTAAAAAAATTTGAGCATTTTTTTATTTATTATAAAGGGGAATAAAAATTCCTTATTGTGTTACGATGACCAATTTCTGAGATATATCGAAAATTATGTAAAAGTCAATTTTAACAGCCCTTAATATTCATTAATAGACATGTTTTAAGACGCAGCTTTCATAATTTCCTAGCCTTAATAACTTAATGTAAATATGCATCCGATTATTCGATCACTGATATATATACATGATACTGGTACGTCACTGATACATATTTTATTTTCCTTAAATTTATATATTAACTAAACTACAACAGAACGATTGTGAACCAGAACCAGCCAAAAATATTACTAAAACAAACCAATTAAATTTGTTCAATTAATTATTGTCCTCTTCACTAGTGACTATGTATCACTTTACTACATCTTATTACGAGTCCGAGTATAGGTAGTCGCTGCCTTCGAAACGCTAAAAAAGCTAGTAGTACCTACAGCACAGTCACTATAACTAAGTACCTTTATTTCCTTATTGTAGATAGTTTTTCCAATAGTCCTTAGAGAGCAGTGCACTGGATCAGCGTTGGCCTTACTTTTCAGAAATTCATCAATCTCATTGAGATTTGGAAACGATTCCCAGTCAACTGAAAATAGGTTATCTTTATTTTCTTTATATTCAAACAATTCTAGTAAATTCTATAAAAAGTAAGTAGGTATATAGAAATAGCATGTTGATCGTATTCCGTTTGACACTTTGATTGAATTTTAAGACTCATCGCGCACTAGGCAGCCTGCTGCGCAGCCAAGCTGTGGCAGCCAAAATATTTGAATAGCCAGTTATAGCAGCTAATAGACATTTGGCTGCCACAGTCAGGATTTCATGGCTGCCTAATGCGCGGGCTCCCATACCCCGTCAAATGTTCGACTGGCTACCGCAGCCAGGTCACCTAGTGCTCTATAGGTCGGAGTCATCAATTGCTAGTCGGACACCGCACCGGTGTCCTGTACCCATATTACGAGTTTGCTTAACATGACATTTACAGGAGCGTAGACTATCGGATACACTGCTCATGTCGGTAAAACAGTCGCTAAATATGAAAGAAACAGAGCTACATTTTACGTTAACGTTTACTGTAACGTCAAGTTTGCCAAACTCGTAATAAGCCTACTGGGCATTAGACAAAGTAACATCGTTGTGTATCGAAACGATAACTAAATTCTTCATCGTCTATATTGGAACTTGCGGTAGGACCAGGAGACGTATTTTTAATCACTCGCATACGGAATCGCAAGATTCGCATTCGAATGCTAAAAACCTTATTTTTTAAATTCCAATTCGCATTCGAATCTGCAACGAGTTGTCCCGACCACTCTTTTTAGACTCGAGCGATAGAAAGTTTGACGTTTAGCACTTAATGTGATTTCCAAATTGATATTGACATGACGGATAGTTTGACAACTTAAACGTTTTTGAAAATCTATGGAGAGTTCGTTACCGGTTTTTATGAATTCTGCGTAAAATGAACTAATGTCAAAGGAGTTAACACTGTATTCGAGTAACAACCGTATAACCAACTGCGACTCTTAAAGAGACATGGCAACTTCACTAAAACGGCGGAAGAGAGCCTGGATCTCGTAGCGTCAGCTCACTTCCCTGGATGGTGGAATTATCAGGGGGGTTATTAGGGTAATTATTAGGGTCTTGACGGAATCGCGTTGAGATCGACATTGTCAACAATTATGACTGATTTTCGACTTTAATTCGATTTTGATTGGCGCTAAAATCGATTTCTAGAGTACAAAATTACTTTATTTACTAATTTCAATTATTAATTTTTTGTTTAATTACTTATTATAACTCATAATGACTGACTTTTGACATTAATTTAATCTCGATCTCAATGCTATCGCGTTAAGAGTAAGGGGCCAGGTCTAAATAATGTTCATCACAATCAATTAACTACGCCTACTAACGAGGACTAGAGCAGAGCAGCCAGGAACTTCAGACCAAATAAGGTTGGAAGGGCAATAGGCTCATTCAAGTCACTTTTGACCAAAACTTGACTTGGAATGCGCATATTAGTAATGTGATCCAGAGCAGGGACAAAATGCCGATGATTTAACCGCCTCTGTGGTCTAGTGGTACAACCACCGGTATCAGACCCAGGGGTCCCGGGTTCGATTCCCAGCGGGGCTACATATTGTATTCGGTATGGTTGATGGTAGAACCAGATGTAAGTCCGCCTGGCTAGCTACCACCAACTTATCTAAGTCTGACGCCTCTAAAAAGGGTGAAAATGTAGAATGCGGAATATACGGCGTCAATCCTCGATTCAGCAAGAGTGTGGACTAGGTAAACACGCCACTGCCCCGGTAGTCTCCGTCCGTACGCGAGGAAGGAACACCCAGGGGGTTTTAGTGGGTCCGAGTCCCACATAACCTCTCTGTCTCCCGGGACGGGGGGGTATGCGCGGGCATTTCCCCTGGAAAAAAAAAGGTAAACACGCCACTGTATTCCCAGTAGAGGTGCCATCATAGAATGCGCGGAGGCCTACTACATAAATCAAAGTATTCTTATCTTCTTAGATAGGTAGGCAGCCCTCAACGCTATCAATTCGAATATCATAAATTCGAAATTGGTTAAGGGCTGTGAACGTATGTGCGATAGCTAGGGCCTTAACTGGACACTGCAAACTAAACAGGCACCAATTTCACATGAGGTTGAGTGTCACTGACGTTTGCCGTCACTGCGGATTGGACAGAGAAACGCCCAAACGTCTCCTATGTGACTGCAGCCCCTAATTCACAAACGCAGTTACCACCTGGGCCGGCATATAATTCGGCCAGAAGAACTAAAATCTTTCAAAGTCAGGAAGATTTTAGACTTCCTGGAGGCCGCCAGGCTAAAAGAGATACTATAACTAGGTGGCGAGTTACATAACAATAGATCTTTTAGGTCGCAAGGACTACAGTCCCGGCTGGAGCTGCATAGCCCCTATATCAAACACATAATAATAATAGGATAAATAATATGCCTATACCCAGCAATGGGTGTCATGTGGCTGAGAAGACGAAATAATATTAGAGGTGAGTCAAGTATTATGGATGCTTAGGATTGTTTTTATCATCGTATTCGGGACTCGAACCCGCAATTGGACGATTCGAAAGCACTTCGGTATTTATAAGTCTATTAGTCTTAAACCACATCCTGTTTATTAAGCACGACGGTGGTCAAATGCCTGCCAAGTTATTATAAAAAAATTAAAAAAAATACTTTGACTTTGACAATACCTTGGGAGTGATATGAGCCAAGTAGTTTTTTTTTATAAATTGAGTACCCAATAATAACCTAATAATGCACATCGTCAATCAGTGCACTCAGTGTCGTCGACATCGCCATCGACTTCAGCACATGGATGTGACACATTGCTTTTTGACACAAATGAAAACTTACCAAAGATTAAGAGCAATATGTCACATCCATCTGTCAAATGAAGTCGATGTCAATGCCGACAACACTTGCGCGGTAGGGGCTCTGAATCATTATTATTCTTGTCATAAGCAAATCGGGCACCCGATTCATCTATTGAACATAGAAAACTTAATTTCTTACGGAAAGACAAAAGTATCCTAAACAAATAATATCTCTCTATTTTATGTAAGAGAACTAAATAGGTACTCAAAATCAACATCGGTTGTTTCACAATAAAACAGTATTTTAATTCGTCATTTCGTCAGCAGGACACCCGTGTCCAGTGAACAATTAAATATCAATGGTGTCTCAATATAAAGGGCTTGAGAGGATAATTAATACTTCATAAAACCTGACGACCTCCATGATAAAGTGGCGGAAGGCTAGTATAAATATTGACCTGAGACTGTCAGGTCGACACGATGCGAGATTTCACGCACGAGGAGCATACTTCTCGAACGAGACAACTAGCATTCGTGAAGCGTTCACGCTGCGTTCGTTTTCGTTATGTTCGTGCATAAGAGCTTTCGAGAATCGTCTAGAAGCATTTCCCGTGCGTGAACTAGCACCGTGTCAACTAGTCATTATGCTTAGGGCCTAGGGACATCTTGTTTTGTAAACGCGCCGTCGATGCGCGTTTATAGCGATACAAACGCGATACGCACGCGCGTCAGTACGCCTAGCATTGGCTTGGCTTTTATCGACTCGATAACTTGATAACGTGTCACTATCTCGTGATCATATCGTAGCGGAGTAAGCAAGACAGCATGATGCGCTATATCAAATCGCATGATAAAGCGATGTTCATGCTAGGAGGACAGACTGCTTTGTATTATAAAAGCACATAAAAAGGATGCAGGCGCCGCGGGCGCGGTGGCGACCCGCGTTTCAGAAACGTGGTGTGCCACAAGCACACAGCACATAGGCCCTTGGAATTTACGTTCGAGGCAATTACTAATATTATAAAGAGAAAAGATTTGATTGTTTGTTTGTTTGCACTGAATAGGCTCCGAAACTACTGAACGGATTTTAATGAAATTTTGTACACAGATAGTACTTGGCCTGGTTATGAACATAGGATACTTTTTATCCCGATATTCCCACGGGAGCGAGAACCACTCGGGTGAAACCGCGAGCGGCCGCTAATACTTAAATATTTTTATTTTTTAAGATAGCCTCTTTACACTCTTATTTCTTAACGAAACAAATAAAAGTCAGTAATATTATCACCTCTTCGAGAACCTCGCTTTTTCAAAGGCTCTTCCTTTTCAATAGAATCCTGGACGTTATCCAATAAGACGGTGTAACTGATATTGTGGGAATTAAGGAATGTCGCCCAATATTCCGTCTCAGTGCTGTTCAAGAGGAAATCAATACTGTTTTCATCTGCTCGCCAAACATCTGTGCTGAAATGTATTGAATAAAGTCGACAAATATCTCAAAACGCCCTAACTTACAAATTGGCATTGTGTTTGTTTGTTTGAAGTATTTATTTATTTTATGTTATAAATATTAAACAATAAATACTAAACAAGTACTAAAAAGCAACTTGTCTCATGTCAAGATGAGACAACATGAGACAAGTTGTAAATTGTGAAATTTTAGTTCGCGCATGTCAAACTTTTGGTTCTCGAAACTATTCTTTTGACACATGGGTTTGTAACTTGATAAAAGCCATGGGAAAGACGTTAGTGTCAAGAATTCTGTTATTAATTATTGTTTATTGTTTGTGACGAGAAATAAAGGAATTATTTATTTAGTTTTAAAAGACCATATTTTGTTATTTTAACTGCTGCACTTTTTGTTGGAGAGCAAAGATATGGACGAAACGTACCAACGTTTTTATAATTTATGAAACCCTTAAAATATTCGTCATTGCAAGTAGTGATTTACATTAGAGACTTGAATATTTTTACAATTTTTATCTCATAGCGTCACAATACCATTTGTATTCCGTACCACGACTCTCTTAAAATAGGCTTATTTTCCGACAGAAGTTTTGTGCCTTAAAAGTGTAAAGTGTGTCAAATTTTACAACTAACAAGGAACAATGATTATAGAAGTACCTTTATGGAACTGAGATAGTTGTCTTTAGAAACTTACATTATTCAAATAATATCATAAGCATTTCGAAATCCATATTTTCCTTACGAATGTTCAATAGCTGACTGGTTAAATCCGCCATTACGAAGTATCATCGAGTGTAGATAAGGACGTTTTTTGTAGGGATTTCATAACATAGATAGATATATCTCAACGGAATTTCGCTTTGTGCAGGGTCATAGTACGAATTTGAAGAGTATTGAAAACAAAACGCAAACAAAACGTTCTTATGACATGATGGATTCTAAAAGATGACAGTAGGCCCCCGGGTATGATGAAGGCTACTAGCTCATTAGTTGTAAATTAAAAAAAAAAACGTTGTGCTGCACTAGGCTGTAATACTTAATTAATTAATTGAAATAAAACATCAATATTAATTACCGTTTTTATACATTGCATCAATAATTTCCGTAGACACATTCCTGCCTCTAATATTGGCAGTCCATACTTGATAGCCTCCATAACTTAATTTGTTATTTTCATCATCACAAGCAACACACGCTGAAACAGCGTAAATTTCGTTAAATTTAAAACTAATTTTAAATTTAAGCAAGAATTTTATCCTGTACCTGATAATCTTAACAGTAAAACAAAAATCAACAAACTCATAGCTAGAGATAGCAAAATTTTAACGTCAACGCTTTTGCAGGAAAAAATTGTTTTAATTTTATGCAATGGGCGATAAGAAAATACAAGTATTAATGGTTCATGGAATTGTATGATAAAGTTTATAGTTATCCAGTTCTTAGTTTGTTACGCTTGCATAACGACACTGAAACAAAATAGTTTTTAACTATGTTGTTTATTTTTTTAATGATTCAGCAATTCATCGAGCTATCTCAGGACCACAGAATAAGCGACACAGAGAAACCGATTTACAAAGCACTATACCACGTAATTCGTCAAATATTTTAATTACCCTAGATTTTACCGACAGATAAGTATTTTTTGTTCTTTTTGGACGAAGGGGAGAAACTAAGCTTTCATCATACCTGGGGGTTAATTCTGCTAACTTTTTGTCAAAATCGTCTCTCAATGATGTTTCAATAATAGTGTTTATTTACACTGTTGTAACAAGAACTGTGTAAAAAAGGACTACCATTCAAACACCATTGAAATACGATTGTGATTAAGCATTAGCAGAATTGGGCTCCTGATGTTAAGTATTGATAAGGCTAAAGATGGAAGCGAGCCTCTCCCGGAATCCTCAGCCACTGAGGATTTGGCTATCTTATCTCGAACTGCCGGAACACAACAATACTGAAAACATTGTTGTTATGGCGTCAGACTTAGATAAGATGGTGGTAGCTAACCAGGCGGACTTACAATAAGTCCTACTTCCAACCAAACCGAATACAATATGTACCCCCGCTGGGAATCAAACCCGGGACCCCTTTTTTTTTTTTTTTTTGAGTAAGGGGGAATGCATTTACGCATACCAAACGGTTATGCTGGGCTCGCCTAGAATACCGGATTCGCAAATCCGGCACCCTATCCCCCGTCGCTCCCCGACACACCGTCGAGCCTAGTAGGCCCTAGGTAGGTAGTAAATAGGTGGCGAGTTACAATAGATCTTTTAGGTCGCAGTGACTACAGCCCTCAACAGGGTTGCAAAGCCCCTAAATCCTCAAATAATAATAATAGTAGGCCCGGCGGGGGCCCGAGAGAGAAGGGAGGGACCACCACCTTCCGGTCCCCCACTCAGCCTCATAAGGCTGAATGGGGGGCCGGAAGAGGGGGGGGCACTACCAGCTAAACCCCTCACTACTTGCCCTCTCACCGCCGAAGGTCATGGAGGGCCATTTGTGATATTCTCTCCTGTGACCTCCTGTGATTCCCGGGCCTCTTCGCGACTGAGAGATGGCCGAGCAAGTTTGGCTATCCCTCCAGGTTGGTGAGGGGACCGTGCGATCCGGGCGACAGTTCAGCCGTCATCCGGATCGCACGGCCCCGCTAAAGGGGAATGAGGTGCGCATAGCGCCGCCTCCTTCTCCCCTCCCGCCTCCTTCGGAGCCGATCCGCTTGAGCATCCGCCTCACGTATTCTCTCCGATGCCTCCTTTTGTGAGATGACCTCCTCACAAAAGGAGACTGCCGCCTCCCAGGATCCCTCGGTGGCCAGCATGGCGCGCGCCACGCCGGTCAGCGAGAGATCACCCCCTAACGCAGCCACCAGAGTACTGCGCCGCGGAGCCCAGGCAGGGCACGCCGCAAGGGTGTGCTCCGCGCTGTCCTCCGCAGCACCGCACTCGTGGCACTGCGGGGTCGCTTCCCTTCGAATCCGAAACAGATACTTACCGAAGCACCCATGCCCGGTAAGCATCTGCGTCAGCCTGAAGGTCAGCGATCCAGACCCACGCCTACACCATTCCCTGAGAATGGGACGAATCGCCTGCACCGTCCTCCTCCCTGCCGTATTCGTCCCGAGTTCCCTCTCCCATTCCCTCATAAGGGATTCATCCGCGCTCCTTCTTATCTCTGCTAGCTCCTGTGGGGCCAGTCTATCTTCCCTTTGCATTGCAGTGCGACGCTCCATATAGGCCTCCCTGAGCACCTGGGAGTCCAAGTCCCAGGGAGGCATTCCAGCCAGAACGCATGCTGCCGTGTGCGATACCGAACGATACCCCCGTATGAACCGCACAGCAATGGCCCTCTGGGGCCGTCGGATATTTCGCCTATTCGTCGCGTTAAGGCGATCTGCCCACACCGGTGCCCCATAAAGGGCCATGCTGCGCAGGACTCCCGCATATAGTTTGCGGCAACTTGCCCCCGGACCGCCGAGATTTGGGAGAAGACGCCCCAATGCCCGCGCCGCATTTGTCAGTCTGGGCGCCAGCTGTTTAAAATGCGCCTCGAAGTTCCAGCGCCCATCTATAACCAGCCCAAGGTACCTGATGCTGGGCTTCAGAGGGACCCTTGCCCCATCCACCGTGATTGCTGCCCCCGCCGGAGGGCCCGTTCGAGGACCATGAAGGAGAATGGCCTCGGTCTTCTCTATGGCCACATTGAGACCCAGCATCCGAATCCTGTCAATCACCATAGACGCTCCAACACCCGCCAACCTCTTAGCATCCTGGAACGTTTTGCCTCGGGCCGTGACCAACGTGTCATCGGCATAGCATAACACGTTCATCCGGGGCAAAAGGATGCCACGCAGCACCCAGTCATACCCCATATTCCACAGGAGCGGCCCCAACACCGACCCCTGTGGAACGCCACACACCATTTCCCTGGCTATCAGGTGCCCCTCTCTGGACGGGTACACGACTTCCCTGTCTTTCAGATACTCTTCAATTATGCAGACTAGGTACGGGGGCAGACCATGGTATCTGAGGGCCTCCTTTACTACATCAAAGGGAAGGGTGTTGAAAGCATTACGGATGTCTAACGACACCGCAATCACCACCTCCCCTCGTTCCGTCGCCTGCTTTGACAGCTCCCTGAGAGCCAGGACTGCATCCACCGTTTACCGCTGGCGTCGAAAACCGTACTGATTCTCCGCCAGATTCGGCCCTACCGTCTCTAAATGCTGAACAACCCTATCCGCAATTATCTTCTCGAACATCTTTGCGGGTTCGTCCAGCACCACCACGGGTCGATAAGCTGTCGGGGAATCAGCCGGTCTTCCCTGCTTCTGTATAAGAACTAAGCGCCCACGTTTCCAAGCTTTAGGAAATGTACCTATGTCCAAACAGTCACTATAGATTGCCCGGAGAAGTTCCCCTAGGTACTTCAAGGCTGCAGGCAGCGCCCTTCCAGGTATGCCATCCGGACCGGGGGCCTTCTTCTTGGCTGCTAGCCGATCAACTAGAGCCTCCATTTCCGCCTCTGTTACTGGCGTGAAGCCAGAATCCGCTGTCAAAGGCCCTTGAGGAGGCAGCAAAGGGGCTGTTAGGGGGGCTACGCTAGGGAAAAGACCAGCGACCACATTATTAAGGAGTTCCGGCTCCATTGTTTCCATCGGGGGCGCCTGGTGACTGAGCTTGTTCCGCACCATCCGGAAGGGACGCCCCCATGGGTCTCGATCCAAGCTAGCGAGGAACTCATCCCACGCTCGAGACTTTGCCGCCGAAATGCTGGACTCGAATTCCGCCTTTAATGCCAAGTATGCTGACCGGAAACTCTCCTCTTCGCTTGGTGCTCTTCTTCTGCGCCTTCTGCACCGCTGGAGCGCGCGCCTCGCTCGGAGAGTGGCGGCACGGAGGGACTCCAACTCCTCCGACCACCAATAAACCTGCGACTTCTCCGGCGGGCCGTATACCCTTGGCATGGCCGCATCGCAAACTATCGTAAGAGAGCGGCTTATCTGGCTAACCCGCCCTTCGATGTCAAGTGTCTCTTCCCGAGCCTCAATGCACCATGCTTGGACGATCGCCGCCTCCTCCGCTAGGTTCTTATTGAACCTGGTGATCGCCCATCGCGGAAAATGGTGACCCGTTGGACGCGGGGTAACAACAGGACTGTCTGCCCTTGGTATAACCCTGAATCGGACATACCGGTGATCCGACAGAGTCATCGGTTCCGTTAGAACGCTCCACCCCTCCACTCTACGGGCCAACGCAGGAGTTGCAAAGGTGAGGTCAACTATTGACCCCACATTATGCCGAATGCACGTAAAAGTGGTGCCCCTATTACATATTTCCAGCCCAGCCGACGTTGCCCACTCCTCAACCACCCATCCCTTCCTGTTAGTAACGGGAGAGCCCCATGCCGCATGTTTAGCATTGAAATCTCCCGCTACCAACACTTGCATAGGTGCCAATCGCCGGATCACCCCACTCACTATGTTGATCCAACATTCCAGCTGTTCCACGAACCGATTTGGGGAGAAGTAGGTGCCTACAATGGCAATATTTCCCCAGGTTGCAGCCACATAACCCGGTCCTCTCTCCCTAATCGAGAGAGGAGGGGAGTGAGCAACCCTTATCGGAGCCAGGATGGCGACGCAATCGTCCTCATCTCCGATCCAGTTATCACGAGAGGGTACGCAATAGGGCTCCCCTATGATTAGGAGGTCCGACCTATATTTCACAGCCTGCTGCATAAGGAGGTCTTGAGCAGCAGCGCAGTGGTTTATATTTGCCTGGAGAAAACTGAGTGACATTGTGAGAGACACAATTCGCTGCCTTATGCCCATCCACTCCACACCTATAGCATGTTTTAGTGTAGTCCACGTTTGACGGGCACATTTGACGTACGTGGCCCTTGGACATGCACTTAAAACAGCGCATTGGTAGAGCTTCCATTGCCCTGATCTGAGCGCAGCTCCACCCTACCATCACTCTACCCATCTCTACCAAGACTTTAGCTGCTGCCGTGGGGACCTTCGTCATCACCACACCCAGACCTCCCGGACCAGACCGAATAGGACCAACTTTGATTTGCTCCTGCGAGCATCGCCCCTTTTCTGCCAAGGCGGTGCGGATATCCTCCGCCGTGACAGAGTCATCCAGCCCTGAAATGCGAAGGTCTACGCATTTCACAGGCCTGGAGACTGTCGCTATTCCCTCCAGCGCCTGTGTCAGCTTAACCGCCATCTGGTCTGCTTTTTCCGCACCATCAGAGCCCGGTATCTCAATTATTTTAGCCCCGGTTTGCGCCGTCTTGACCGTAATTATCTCCAGTCCTAGCTCTTGCAGCTTCACCGACTGCCTAGCCTTATTTAGCGTTTCAGCGTACGTGACTCCTCTTTCTGCCGCTTCTACTGAAATGGTTAGAACCACTGCTGCAGTTTTGGGGTTGGTCAGCCTCGGACCTTTGTTAGGCTTAGTTGCCGGCTTAGCTTTAGGTGTCTGAGGCTTCTCCGTCACCTTGTTCTTGTCCTTCACTGGCTTTCCTCCCTTACCAACTGTTTGCCAGGGGTTTTCCTTCTGCGTCGCCTCAACATCGTTGTTGCGGGAGGGTCCAGCTGTTTCGGTCGCACGTGAGGTTTGCGGCGCTTGCTTCTTTGCAGATGTTGCAGCCTTTTCTGTGTTTCTCCTATCTGCCTCCAACGGTGGCCGCATCACAGGAACTGGCGGTAAATTAAGCCGTTTTTCGAGCCCTTCGATTCGCGCCTGCACCATGAAACCGACAGAATCGATAAACGACCTTGTTATTTGCTGCACCAAGTCCCCCGGTATTGTGGGTTCCTCTTCCTCTCTACCCATAACAAGAACCTGCTGCTTCCCTTCCGCTCTCCTGAGGCGAGCAGTTTCAGCGCTACTCTCCTGGAATGCTTCGCGGTACGCCTTCATCTCCGTCCTCAGTTGTCGCAATTCTTCCCCCATTCTATTATTTTCGGCCTTAAGCCGCTTTATCTCATTTGAAAGGCTCATGCTACTGAAGCTTTCCATGATCTTTCTTAGATTGTTGTACATTTTCAGGACTTCGTCCTTTTTGGCCTTCAGCATGTTCTTGGATCCCGATACCGAATTCAAAATATTTCTGAGATCCCTGTCCGCGTCCATGTACAGCTCCTCAGGGCTCTTCTCCTGCGGATCATACTCCTCTGCCGTAATCCGAAATTCAGCCGAATCATGCACTGACTCCTCGTCCGGTGGAAGATAGTCTTCCGAATTACCTCTCTCTCTCAATCTCTTCTTGGCCATAGCTTGTGCAGAGAGCGGCTCCCTTGCCAGCTTTCTTGCCCTTCCCCTTGGACGTTGATTTCGTCTTGCGGCCCGACCTTAGAACCCTTCGATCTTCCTCCGACTCCGATTCCATCTGAATTGGCTCTGTAGTAGTTTGGACAGTGTGGGCAGATACCAACAATTTCCCATCTGCTGCTGTCGTATTTTTACTACCACTCCGACTTCCACGAGCACTGTTTTTAGGCGGACACTGTGCGCTGTCCATCTGGCAGTTGGTGCCCCCCCCCCCAGAATACGAGGGGCAGCCCGCAGCCGAAGCCACGGGGAGGGATTCTCCGACGGATTGACCGTCGGTACCCTCCTGGGGTATTACCTTGTTTCCACTTGCCATTTCATTGGTGTTCGTTGGCCCTTTATAAAGGGAGAAAGAGCCAGAAAATCCCACGAATTTGGTTTTTTAGAGTATCCTTCCACGCAGCCCCCACATGAAGTGGCGGCCCCCAGCCCCTGCACTATGTACAAGGGTCCGGTCTGCTCCACCCGACACGCTCGCACCGCCGCTACCCAGACTGTCTAGGACGCCGGCCGAGCCCGAACCGCATCGCCGCTACCCAGATTACGTCTGGGACGCCGACACGAAGCCAACAAAACTGCCAAAGCGGCTGGGACCGTAAAGTCCCCCTCCTCCCCGACGGCATCGGGACAGAACCGACACCGTCACCGTCTGCCAGATCATTCGCCGTCACTGCAAACGATAAAAGCTCGTTTACAGTGACGCCCAGGGTGCACCACGTGGAGGTTATCTGGCGCGCACCCCAAACCCGGGACCCCTGGGTCTGATACCGGTGGTTGTACCACTGGACCACAGAGGCGGTTCTGGATAGCTTATGGAATTAGACAGTTATTATACGAAAAATATGTCCAATTATCTGCCGGAAATCCAGAACATAGCAGTCGATTGTGACAGCTGAATTAGCCTACTAATGCAAGAATTTTTTTTAGACTCAAAGGACAGTCATCACTGTCGGCAGAGCTATCCGAAACACGGCCACGGTTAGGACAGGACATCGTCTTCCTTTTCTTCTTTCTGCTTAATTTTCTTCTTCTAGTTTATTTTTTTGCTCATAACCGAATAAAATGCGGACTAATCTAGCATAACATCTAGATATTAGTTATACTCGTACCAAATAATTAAAAATGGTTCACTTCCTGAAAAAGTTACTTCTTTGTACAATAAAGTTAATATTCTTTAAGGAAAAGACTATTATTATTTCCCAAAAAAAACATGGTTGCTAAATAAATATCGGTATTGGTTATTTTAAATGGAAGTCCATCCGCTCTGAACAGCAGAAAGTAAATTGAAAATGTCTTATAGATTTTAATATTCCTTTATCTGGAAGCAAAATACGTTGAAGATTCCCTGAAATATCATAAATAGGCAGCAATTTAAAATTCCTACTTCTACTAATATTATTAAACTAGCGGCCGCCAGTGGTTTCACTCGCGTGGTTGCCGATCCCGTGGGAACATCGGGACAAAAAGTATCTTATGATACTTTCCGTCATTTTAACTAACTCCATGCCAAAAATCAAGTAGATTGGTTGCTTAGTTATTAAGGCGTGAAGGAAGGACAAACAGACACACTTTCGCATTTTTATATTAGTTAGTAAGTTACGATTATAATTAAAGCTTGTTTATTCGTTTAAGCGTAAACGGTTGTTTTTTTTATAATAACTGGGCAGGCATTTGACCACCATCATGCTTAATTTGTTGGCAGATTAAAACCGATATCAAAAAGTAAAAAATAAAACTTTTGGAGTGGGTGCCAGCCAAGGCATCCGACATTGCACTTCATTTAACTATCTATATTTTTATTTTTCTTGCCTTGGTAACTTATAAAAAGTTTTTTATTTCTCAATTTTTAGTTACATCATGTGCCGTTACTTACACTAAAAATCAAGCCATACACAACAATGATGTCATCTAGGTAAACGACTACTTGCCAAAACGTAAATTATATTTCTCAGGATTATGAAAAACTACTAGCCAGATCTTCGTAAAAATTATATGGGACCACACTTGAACTTGAACTTTTAGCTGTGTAGTGTCGGCTTAGAATAGCACTACCCCCTCTCATCCCGTGGGTGTCGTAAAAGGCGACTAAGGGACTCAGCCTTCAGAAGACGGGCAGCAGCGTTTCCTACAAACTTGGCCATACTGCAATCGCCAACCCGCTTGCCAAGCGTGGCGATTATGGCAAACCCCCCCCCCCCCCCCCCATTATGAAAGGACCCAGTAAAAAATCGGCCCCCAGTTCCCGGCAGCCCTGCTATTCCTGGCTATGACAGCGGCCATGGTAACGGCAGGGCAGGGGGTGGGAAGAATCCCCGGGCTATGTTAGGCTACGCTCCGTGGGTAGGCCTCCGACAAGGTGGACCGACGATCTGGTGAAGGTCACGGGAAGCCGCTGGATGCGGACTGCGCAGGACCGATCGTTGTGGAGATCCTTGGGGGAGGCCTATACCCAGCAGTGGGTGTCATGTGGCTGAGACGACGACGACACTTGAACTATGTTCTTTCACATTGACAACTAACCACGTTATAAACATACATAAAAAAAACAGTCGACTTGAGAACCTCCTCTTTTTTTAAGTCAGTTAAAAAGGATATATTATGATAAATTTTCCCGATATTCCTACGGGAACGGACACCCCCAATTACCACTATCGCGGTCTCCGGTGACCGCGCTCGACTTAAGTTGGGTGTGTATAGCAATCTGGATCACCTCCATCCACTCCCTGCATGGCCATTATCAGATCACACCTCGGTCAATCCTTGGAAGAGAACCAAGGCTCCAAAGTTACCTCGATTGTATGAAAATCGGCTATTGTCGTTAATTATGTGACCACCACTGTATATAATGTATTCATACACAATATTTCGTTAAAATCGTTTATTTATTTACTTGAGAAGAAATATCTCTACCCAACACACGCGATTTAACAAAGTTTCACAAGCCAAAAGTACAACTCTAACTTCCAAATTTTATGCGAGTAATACCGAAGAAGTAGTTTACTTACCCTGTACGGTCAAAAGCACGTCAAACTGAACAAATGCAGTACGAAAATAACCCTTATTCCGAAGTGGAAAGGTTGCGCTCAAGGTCAAAATGTACGTCACTACCACAGAGTACGTAAGGTGTCGGATCAAGCAGAGAGAACACTCAGAACATAGTTCCATGTCTCATCATCATCATCATCTCAGCCACATGACACCCACTGCTGAGTCCTGCCCCAAAGATCTCCACGACAATCGGTTCCGCGCTGTCAGCATCCAGTGGCTTCCGGCGACTTTCACCTTATTGTTGGTCCACCTTGTCGGGGGCCTACCCAAGGAGGTCATTTCTAGCACGCATACATTGACGTCACGTATATAGAGGCATTCTCAAACATTTTCAGATGAATTCAGTCGTCATTGAATAAGTGGAATGGTATTGGTGAATTCTATGACAAATAGAAAAAAATTGTTAGAAGCAACTAGCAAGTGTGAATTTTCCATAATTCACAAATGAAAACTGCAGAGTCAATAGTAACCCAGTCAGGTAAGTTATGTCAAATATGACGGAAGCGATCCTTCTGCTAACTTTTTATTCTGTGACGTTGCTGTTGAATGTATTTTGTACTTAACCAAGTTTACTTAACTTCTTCGTACAAGCCCCATCTTAGCTGAACGAGACTCTGAACAAGTATTGCCGATAGCTAAAATAAGTATAGTTAGTATAATACTTGCGACAACTACAACTTTTTATGATGAACCACCAAGAAAAGTTGTTTTTTTACATTTCGTACTATTTGTAATTGTAGGTACCCGCAACCCGCGTCATCGATCGCACCACGATCGCACCTTTCGGATTGACAAAAAATATTGTTTTTTGGTCGAAGTGTGAAAAGAAGCTAAATTATTTGAATCGGCATGCAGGCTGATTATCTAAAAATTAGTGACAGATCGCGGTCCCTAAAACATTTCGAAATCGTCACACTGATTTGGTTATAGGTAGGCGATCGCAATAGTCTCTCGTTGCTATGGAAACAGTCCATACATAGTTATTACCTATAATTAAAAAAAAAAAAAATCTAAAAAAATGCGATAAACTTTTTTCCCCAATATACATAACTCACAACAAGCGTATGTCATTATAATTAACGCAAGTTGAAGTATTTTTGAATCATTCGAATGCTTCAAAAATACTTCTTCATCTATTCGCATACGCATAAGGAATCGCAAGATTCGCATGCGAATACTTAAAACCGTATTTTTGAAATTCCAATCCAACTCGCGTGCGAACCTGCGACGAGGGTGGTACGAACCACTCTATTTTGATTCGAGCGATAGAAAGTATGACGTTTAGCACTTATGTCATTTTCAAATTGACATGACTGATAGTTTGACAGCTACTGAACGTTACGTTTCAAGTGATTGAAATCCGATTCTATATCGTTTTTTTTTTAATCTATGGAGATTTAGAGTCCGGTTTTTTTTATATTCTGCGTAAAACGAAATATGTCTAAGGAGCTGAACAAAACGGCAATACCGTATACGAATGATTCAAGAGTGTGACAAAATGGAGGCCAATAAATTTCAATTCCGCGTAGGTAAGAATTTCGTTTGATTCAAATATACGTCTCGTGAATAAAAACATATGCTCTAAAAGTACACACACATTGGTTATATTCCGATAAACATAAAAAACAAAATTTAGACACGGAATAAACACAACTATTCAACTCGTGAATGTCTGTGATGGAAGTATGATATAAATAGATTTTTGCTTACACCGAATAAATATTTTCATAGCATACAAAAGAATTTTAATAACAAACTATACCCGAAAAATGAACGAGACATGCCAACTATGAAAATAAAGGTAAAAGTTAATACAAAATTGGAATTCCGTTCTCTCATTCTAAATTTATGCCGTATCGTACCAATATCACAATTTAGGTATTGTCTGGTCGTTTGTCTGGTCGTCTTGGAGTCAGGTCGAAGCAGCAGCTTGGTAAAACACCGTTCTCTTCAGGTTGTCGATCGTCGTCGACAGGTTTTCTTTATTGCTATTGTAAGTATGTGAAAACAAATAATATAACTAAGGATACAAATTCAAAATGTTGTTTATGATGTTTTCGGGAAACATGACAGATTTTTAACCGCCTCTGTGGTCTAGTGGTACAACCACCGGTATGAGCCCCAGGGGTCCCGGGTTCGATTATCAGCGGGGGTACATATTGTATTCGGTTTGGTTGGTGGAAGGACTCGTTGTAAGTCCGCCTGGCTAGCTATCTTGTCTAAGTCTGACGCCATAATACCAATGTTTTCAGCATTGTTGTATTCCGCCAGCTAGAGATAAGATAGCCAGTTCCTCAGTAGTTGAAGATTCCGGGAGAGGCTCGCTCCCATCTTCAGCCTTATCAATTCTTAACATCAGGTATGATGAAGGCTAAGAGTCTCCCCGTTGTTAATAAATAAGAAGAAAAAAATCATAATGAGAGGTCTCCAGCCTAACGCCTATATTAGTTTTGAACATACCATACATCTTCACTATTATCTAAAAAAAACTCACATAAAAATATTTTCACTAATATTTCCTTTGCAGCTTCTCACAATACATCACAGCTGTCACCGCGGACACTGATCGCGATGGCCCCTATAAAGATAGAGCCTTTACGAAGCCTCGAAGATTTCCCTCTGAGATAGCGAAATATGTTTTCTTAGTTTATTTGCTATGAGGAAAAATAAAATATATATTTTTAGTTAGTAAGGTACGTAAAAATACGTAAGTACGTTGGAGGAGCGATTGTGGCCATTAAGCAACCTTCGCAATGGTCGGTCGCATGATGGGTGACCAAAAAGGACAATGTTCCGCGCCCATTAGTATTGTTAGCCTAAAAACCAACAGCAGAGGAAAAATATATAAATTATATTTTTCTAGTAATAGATTAGCCGTATTAGCCCATAAGTAAGAACAAAGTTATTTCACGGAAACTGCGGGGAACATTTTTATTTACTAAAAACGATCAGGTTTTGAGGCTATGTATTATAAAATTCCATATTAATTTCCCCCAATTAAAACGCGCCCTGACGCCGCAACACCACCGTAAAGTTATAACGGCCAATCAGAGCGAAGAACTCTCGCGCATCACGCCGAGCGTCATCGTCGAAACGCCATCTTTATCTCCACGTACTTTCGTCGACAATTCACCGAACGCGGCGAGCTAGTTCCGGTTCCGTTGACATTTACAGCAAAATTACTAAAATAGGCACAAAAAACTTAAATTTTGCACAACATAAATTTTTTCTGCGTAATCATTTTACATTTTTAATATCAATATGATGATGAACTGACTATCGATGCAAATGACAATTGTCATTTAATATGGTATTAAGAATTAAAGTACTTTTAAAAGTGTATTAAGTGGGTACTTAATGTCTAAAATCATAATATCTAATGGTTCAAAATGTCCAGAAGAAAGAAAAAAATCCACTCAAACCCTACTCCTCGAAAAGAAAAAAAAAGGGGATGGGACCGATAGTCCGGGAGTCTGAAGCTAAATCGAGACGTAATTTATTTATTTATTTATTTATTTAACACACACATAACGCCAAGCCTACGGTCTTGACCCAGGACAATAAGACCCGTCCATCAGGAACACCGCCATCGAAACGGGCCCTAGGTCCCAATCGACGGGACGTGGCGGGAACCGACAAACCCAAGGCAAGCCGGTTCGAATAACGCCGTCTAACACTTCACAAACCTTCACCAAGACGCAATTGGAATGGTTGATTTTCTTCTGATAACTCCATTGCCATTACTTCGGTCTTGCTCCTTCAGTGAATGACTGTATTTAAATGTTTTGTTGTGGTGGCCGAAACTGCTTTTCGAACCTTGTTAACTTTACAGGTTTTCATTGTTCAGAGGTAGCATCAGCTTTGGCTTTGATTTTGGCCATGTTACATCAGTAATATTATCTTCACTGATTTACGTTTTAATTCAGTGCAAACGCACGTAACGCACCATCTGACAGACTGACAGTGACAGGTATGACACTGACAAGAGATAGATTGTATGTGATTGATATGACAGAAGGGAGTTTCACCCGAGTTCTTTTCGTAATAATACGTGTTGTGAGGCTCCATTTTTAACTCAATCTACCGTACAATGTCTGTATAATAAAAACTATATTTACTTGACATTGGCCAAATTCGCGTATTAAACGCGAGCACGCCATAAATTAAGAAAGAAGAAGAAGAAGATATGACAGAAGGGACCTTGCTTTTTGAGGTTATTTTAAACTTACAATTACAATAACGACAGTATTATGTATTGTTTATAATATTAATAGTTTCGACTATCTACGTTTATTTCCTTTATGAGTGAATAGCTGAAGCCGCAGATTAGTGTCAGTGCACTTCACACCAGAATTTGATAGTCTGTGTCCCTACTTGATTTTACTATTTTACTTGCCTAATCCACCTAAATTATCAAGTAAAACCTTGTAATTGATACAAAGGGACCCCATAAGGGTGTTACTTTCTCTTTTTATTAGTAAACTTTCATAAATAATTCACTTAAATGATGATTTCATGAGTGCACACCATGTGGCATGAAAGCCTTCATGTAAACATAATCTTGGCTAATCGCTGTAGCCAGAGCTTCACTGTAATATAAACAGAAAGGCATTATACTGTGGAACATAATTTATTCACAAAATAAACATTTACTTACAAATAATAAATATTAAAAATAAGTCACAGCATCATAATATGCAAGTGGCCACTTTAGAGGTTAGGAATCAACCTTCCCCTTGCTCTGATGATTTTTATGTTGAAGATGGCCCTTCAGGCTTCGTTGTTAGGACATTATCACATTACAGTACGGCCCCCTTTGTGAGAATTCACCGGTTACAATAATATCTGAAAATTAAATTAGTAAGTAAGCACCTCCGTTCATAATCCACTCTCGCAGGTGACGAGACGCGTACGGCGCCCCTCCATTACACCCACTCCGCCCGCATCCGATAGTAGCGGACGCTTCTCGATTTAGCGGCTGGTTACGCCTTTTGCGTGCAACAGCCCGTACTCTAAAGTGCGCTAATATTTTCATGTCGAGTCGTAGAGTAGTTTTACCCCCAAACCGTGGTCCCTGTTCCCCTTTAGACCTTTCGGCCCTCGCTCCGCTTACTTCGGAAGACCTGGAAAAGGCCGAACGTCTTCTTCTTCTCCGCTCCCAGCTCAATACATTCGGGAACGCCTTCCGAAAGGAAACCGCTTCCGACGGCTAACGCTGCAACTGTGCCAAGACGGCCTTCTCTGCCTTTCAGGTAGAATCATGACCGCCGAAGATAGAAGCGTGTCCAACCAACCAGCCATACTAGACGGAAGAGAACGGATCGTCCAACTGCTCATAGCGTATCACCACAAGCGGGCCGCGCACGGATTCAACGAGCTGATCGTGAATGAGCTTAAGCAGAAGTACTACATCGTCGGACTTAGACCAGCCGTCAGGTAGGTGGCCAGTAGGTGTATAACATGCAGACTTGCTGAGGAACAGCCGTGCACGCCACCGATCGGCGATCTACCGGCAGAGAGATTGGCCTCCCACTGCAGGCCCTTTACTTTCACCGGGCTTAACTATTTCGGACCTCTTACCATCACGGTAGCACGCCACACTGAGAAGCGATACGTGGCATTGTTTACATGTCTCACAGTACGCGCAGTCCACCTAGAAGTCGTCAACGATTTGTATGCGAATTCCGCAATAATGGCTCTGCGACGCTTTATCGCTCGAAGAGGAGATCCGAACACAATCTGGAGCGACAACGGAACGGCCTTTGTTGGTGCCAATCGACTCTTGGCAGTTGCTTTAGCGGAGTTTACAACAGAATGCGGAATTCGGTGGAAGTTCATCACCCCGGCGTCACCTTTCATGAGCGGAGCGTGGGAGCAGCCGCTCATGAAAGGTGACCAGCCGGTCCGGACAGTCAAAACTGCTTTGGCGGCCACCCTTCAACAGCGCTCTCCCAAGGAAGATGTTCTCACCACCTTGCTGGCCGAAGCGGAGGGCCTTGTAAATTCTCACCCGCTGACTCATGTCGCTGTCGATCCGGAAGCACCCGAGGCGATAACGCCATTTCATTTTCTCCTTGGTGCCTCCTCACCGCATTCTCGGGTCGCTAATGTGACCGATGACGATTTGATTCAGCGGGATTTGTATAGTACAAAGCCGCGTTTCTAGCCATCCGGCGACTTAGTATTTGCTAAGTCGTCAATATAAGGGTCGGCATATAGTTATTTCGGTGTCTTCGACACCGGGGGCGGCTGTGTTGCCGACGCAAACCTTTTTATGAATTTTACTCTTTTTTACTTTTTGATTGTTTACGTCTTTTCATTGTTTGCTGTCTGTCAAAGAAGAAAATGTTATAGCTACGTTGGTAGTCAATTAAAATTTTATTAAAAAAGAAATATTTTATTATTATTAAGCCCCGTGCTTAACCGATATATTGTCCCACCAAAGTTAGTATATTAATCTCTTTAAACAAATCCTTAAGAGAATCTCTCCGTCGAAGGTTGTGAATGGCGCGCACAGCTCTTTTTTTGAAGTATAAAAACATTTTCTATATTAGCTGCTGAGCCCCACAACAACAAGCCATAGGACATTACACTATGAAAATAACTAAAGTAAATCAGTCTTGCCGTTTCAATATCAGTTAAGAGCCTTATTTTTCTTATTGCGAAAGCCGCAGAAATAAGTCTACTCGTCAAGTTTTGAATCCAATGTAATGCCAATAAAATTTGTACTCTCAACTAACTCTACTACATCCCCATTCAAATTGATAAGCATATCGACCTACACTGCATTAGGTAATGAGAGTTTTACAAGTACTCCAGAAATCTCTAAACATCATCAATAAATGGTGTAAGATGGGTGGATTATATCGGTAAACCCGAGCAAAACTACAATAGTCCCCTTCACTAGAAGGCGCAAGCTAGAGAAACTGGTTACGCCTACTATTAAAGGGATTCCGGTTCCATTTTCCAAGGAAGTCAAATACTAGGGCGTCTCTTTTGACCAAAAGTTGACTTGGAATGCGCATATTAGTAATGTGGTCCAGAAGGCTAAAATAGCCTTTGGAATATGCTGTCGCTTAGCAGGGACGAGATGGGGTGTAAACGCCAAGATCGCCTTGTAGATGTATACCACTATTGTCAGGCCGACAATAACGTATGCCTGTGTAGCATGGTGGAAAAAAGCATCCCAACTGAAAGTCATCAATAACGTACATCTTTTGTTTTGGCGCGCACTGTTCATTGAAATAAAACAACTTTTACGGATATCAAACGCGCTATATTTCCACGAACTAAGATGTAATTGTCCGTATTTTTAGGTTTTTTAGGGGTTTTTTGATTTTCCCGACGTTTCGGCACCTTTACAGCTGCCGTGGTCACGGGATGACATCCCGTCCCGACAGTCATCAATAAGCTTAACAGCTTGCAAAGGTTGGCTTTCCTTATGGCAAATTGGCAACAAGGGCCCTGACTACGACCCCAGGAGCTGAATGCTTTTCTGAACTTACCGCCTCTTCATATATTTATTGCAAAGGAGGCGAAAGCCAGCATGTATAGAGCTAGCATCATTGGAAAAGTAAACTGGCACTCTCAAGCACTAAAAAAGAGGCACCAATTTTACATGAGGTTCAGTGACACTGACATTTGCCGTCGATTGGAGAGAGAAACACCCAAACATGTCCTATGTGACTGCGGCCCCCTAATTCACAAACGCAGTATCCACCTGGGCCGGCATATAATTCGGTCAGAGGAACTAAAATCTCTCAAAGCCAGGAAGATTTTAGACTTCCACTTAGGCATCCAGGCCGCCAGGCTAAAAGAGATACTATTACTAGTTGGCGAGTTACAATAGATCTTTTAGGTCGCAGTGACTTCTGTCCTGATTGGAGCAGCATAGCCCCTATATCAAACAAAAAATCTTAACATTGGATAATTTGAACTGTCGTGTCGATTTACTCATTTCCTGCGTGACTCGTCGGTCGTAGTCGCGGAGACACTCTTCGGCGTGAACACTTACAACTTAGATTCAAGTTCAAGTAGTTCCAACTCTATAGCTTCTAATTTCGTTCGCGCCATCTTAAGTTTGGCTTCAGCTGTTTCCATTTCCCTTCTGGCCACCAAAATCCTTGCGTTGACCGCTGCTCTATTCTTGGAGATGGCATTGGAACGTATGCCGACATTACTCCCCCGCAACCACCCTTCGTCATTTAGAAGTTGCGGTATGAGTTCACCGTCAACTTTTGATAATTGAGCATTGTCTTCAATGCATCGCACTTCGTCACTTTTATGTTGGGGGTTGAGCTTCTCTTCAGGTGTTGATGAAGAAGAATCCTTTTCACGATGCTGTATAACTTCGTGATATGGTGCGGCACGAATTGACTCTTTAGCTCTTCTTTTACTTCTTGAACGCTTCGTAATGGACGTAGACTTCGGCATGCTCTTCGTCTGCAAATCCGGTTCGAAGGTCCAAAAATATGTCGTGGACGAGCGCTTAGTCGCACAACTGACGCTTAAATATTGCTGGTTGGAAAAATGCCACTACGTCCGATGATACGCTGAAGAACCGTTGATCATAGCAGTAGCAGGGCTACGGAGCGCGCACACGACCGACGGCGACAAGGCACGAGAAGCAAAGTTGTTCACTGCACGAAAATCACCACAAGACTATGGTGTACGCTGCGCTGCGTGCCGCTTTTATACCGCCCGCGGAAAGCGAGAATTGCATGGGATATTCGCGACGTGTGCGTCTCGAACGTTCCCGACAATCCACGAGCGGCCGAGAGAGCGGGACGCTATTTCTGTATCGCTCACTCGCTTCCGCGGGAGAAATTTCTCGCAATATTCGTTCTTATTTAATGCAGCGCGACTTTTTTTACTAACTTTTTGTCTCTCAATGTTCGCGCGGCGTTCAAACAACTATTTCATTGTTCGACGTCGGTCACATGAACATTAGACATTTTAAGTTTAGATCATTTGTATTTGAATTATGTTTTTTTGACCATTCGACATTTTCGTTTAAAGCAGTGTCCGCTTTCAATTATTATACTCAAATACTGTATTAAGATCTAATACAAATTATCGTACATTTCAAATGTTTGTTGGTTTTAGGCCATTTATAACTATCTCCATTATTATCTCCAGCTCCTCCGAGCGTCAGAAGGCACGTTATGCCGTTGGTTCCGATTGTATTTACACTCGTCCAAACCCACCAATCCGTATTGGGCCCGCGATTATGGCCCGTTCTCCTTATCCATCCTTAAGGAAGGCCAGTGCCCCAGCAATGGGGAGGTTAAAATAGCTCATGACACACGTAAAAAAATACATTCAATACATCCAGAGCAAGATAAACAGACATTTTCATACATATTTGTATTGTGCGGGAATCAATCCTATTTCTGAGCAGAAGGCTAACAGGTAAATAACTATGTAATGAAGATTATATTTTTTTGCTATATTACATAGATAATAGCATTGCATTTTAATATCCCAATTAAATGGCTGTTTCATCAATATTCAGTCAACCATTTAACATTAACATAACATAACATTTAACCGCCTCTGTGGTCTAGTGGTAACCACCACCGGTATCAGACCCAGGGGTCCTGGGTTCGATTCCCAGCGAGGGTACAATTTGTATTCGGTTTGGTTGGTGGTAGGACTTGTTGTAAGTCCGCCTGGCTAGCTACCACCATCTTGTCTAAGTCTGACGCCATAATAACAATGTTTTCAGCATTGTTTTGTTCCGGCAGTTAGAGATAAGATAGCCAGTTCCTCATGATTGAGGATTCCGGGAGGGGCTCGCTTCCATCTTCAGCCTTATCAATACTTAACATCAGGTATGTTGAAGGCTAAGAGTCACCCCGTCCTTCATAAAAAAATAAATAAATAAAAACATTTGTATAATGCTAAACTATTACTATTTATTAGGAAAAACGGGATTTTTATCATGTTTGTATTTTCTTTCGTAAATCAGTGATCAGGGGTCTAATTGTCTAATTTTAAATCTATCGCAATCCCTTTCAATTCGTAATTTGAAAGTTATTCAGGCCGTCACTATTTGACATTTGAAAGATATTGTGATCGGGACGCGTTTTAAAAGGTATGGAATAAACGAAATTGAACTGTCTAAGCAATATGGCAGACGAAAATATCACAATCACAATACCTCTGAAAGGAATTACGATAGATTTTAAATTAGACAATTAGGGGGCAGATCATGGTGCATGCAACTGCGTCGAAATAGCGCCAAAATATGTTTATTTTGAATGTGAGAGACATTCTTTCCTTGATAAAACGACGCGACGCTGGCCAACAGCGGAAAAAGTTCGTGAATATACTAGAAGATTCAGACGTGTCCTACGAGTATGACGATTTGATAAGTCTCGGTAGCTTAAAGGTTAAAGCAGTGGGCCTAATATCCAAAAAATAAATTGCGGATGCAAGTTTTTTTTTTATGTACGACGGGGATACTCTTAGCCTTCATCATACCTGCTGTTAAGTATTGATAAGGCTGAAGATGGAAGCGAGCCTCTCCCGGAATCCTCAATCATGGAGGAGCTGGCTATCTTATCTTTAACTGCCGGAACGCAACAATGCTGAACACATTGTTGTTATGGCGTCAGACTTAGATAAGATGGTGGTAGCTAGCCAGGCGGACTTACAACAAGTCCTACCACCAACCAAACCGAATACAATATGTACCCCCGCTGGGAATCGAACCCGGGACCCCTGGGTCTGATACCGGTGGTTGTACCACTAGACCACAGAGGCGGTTAAAAGACTTTTAGTATATTTTGTAGTTTAATTGATTTTAGTGATAATGTAAATGAATCATTAAATGAGGAGGATAAAATGTAAGCAGATAAAAATAAATGTACAAATACATATAATTTACATACATTTTGACGACCTGTTTGGCGCAGGGGTACTAACCCCGCCTTCTGCACCAGAGGTCCCCGGTTCGATCCCCGGACAAGACAAACATTTGTATGCATGAACATGTCTATTTGTCTTGGTCTGGGAGTTTAATATGTATATTAAGTATGTATTTACAAAAAAAAAAAGTATGTTTATCCGATAATTAGTACCTATCCATAACACAAGTTCTTTATGAAACTTAACGTGGGCTAGATAATTGGTGTGATTTTATGCAAATATTTATTTATATATTAAATATATTATTTTATATTAATATTATAACGATTAAGATAATCGTTATTTAAGTGCCGTTGTTCCCGCTGTCCCCAGACTGTCCTCCAGGGATGGCCAGTGGCACATTTTTTTTATAATATGTGCCGCATTCCCCGCCTTGTGGACAGTGAGAAACATCCTAACTAAATAATTGTGCATGCTGTGTACGCTATTATTGGATTAAAGTCTTGGCTCATATATTTAGCATAGATTATAAGTTTTGTAATGACTTTAATCTGTAAGTGTACCTATAACAAATAAATAAATAAATAATTTATGATTTTAAAATTTTTGCATTTTTCAATGCTATTTTTATACTTATGATAAATTTTAAATAGAAAAATATTGGAAAAAATTTACTTGGCCACAAGTGAATTCTCAGATGGGAATCGACCGGATTTCCAAAGGTCGTGGGTTCGATTCCCATCTGAGAATTCACTTGTGGCCAAGTAAATTTTTTCCAATATTTTTCTATTTAAAATTCATCATAAATCCTAACTAATGTTATAAATGCGAAAGTGTGTTTGTTTGTTTGTGTTTTCCTTCACGCCCTAAGTAACCAAACCCAGCGACTTGTTTTTGGCATAGTGTTAGTTGAAAGCAAGGAGAGTAACAAAGGCTACTGTTTATCCCGATATTCCCACGGGACGCGGGTGAGGCAGCGGGTGGCCGTTAGTATCGAATATCTCTCTTTAGCTTCCCCAGCCCCACGATTATGTAACTTGTTTCTATCAACGTTTGATTGAAAGTGCTGTCACATTGGTGCTTTAGTCTTCTTATCGTATGAGGATAAGTGGCCACCTCTAGTGTCAGAGTTTATCAAGCCGCCTATAAGGCCTCTGACTTGGCTTAACGACTGTTCTCAGATGACAACAGCCGGGACCGACGGTTTAACGTGCCCTCCGAAGCACGGAAGCGCTAGCTATAATGCCACTTTACGGTCACCCATCCGACACCTGACCGGGCCGAACGTTGCTTAACAAACGTGATCGAATACGATCGGTCTGTCAAGCGCGGCCATGAGCGCTTAGTAAAAAGCAATGTGACAACTATCTTGCTAAAGCATCAATGTAACTGCACTTTCAATCAAAATCTGTTAGCAACAGACTTAGATAATCAACTAGCTTGTGTATTCCGACTATTTCCGACGGGAGCCGATAGGAGTATGTCCAATTAACATAAACGTCGTAGCTCTTCCTAGTATTAATTTCCAATATGATCTAAATCCAGTGGTCCAGCTTACGAACTAATACGGCGTCCCCAGCCAATAATTGGATTGGTATGCTACTTGAGCCATCTTCAAAGGGCTGCTCAGTAATGAGGTTGTACGGTCTGCCCATGTAAATTAAATTGATTTACATAATAATTGGTATCGCATAAAATGTTAAGCGAAGTTTAATTGTCAATCAATTAATGCTAGACTGACCCTTGTGGCGGATTCAAGGTCAGACGCTGACCTTGGAAATTCAAAAGTTAACGCTTCGGAAGTTTGAAGGTCATTAGTCGTTATGGGGGATTTTTTCTGTCTTTGAAGTTTTAAGTCGATCGTATTAATTAACAAATACAAACTTTGCTGAAAATATATGATAATATGCACAACGCTATTTTATTTGTTTTTCCAGTGTAAAATTAAACTTTAAACTCTTAGGTCCCGGATTATGAGACACATACATATTCGGTATTCCATTGTTCTCGGGACACCAGTGTCCTGCTAGCAAATGAAACTTTAAAACAGGTGATCGATCCCACTGTACCGAGTACGTTACGGTATGGCTAAACATCAACATTGGATGTCAGACGATACTTAGCTTCTCGTAGAGCGTCATTGAGAAATGAAAAGGAAGGGTACACCTGTTCAAAATCTGAACTGCTGAGATTCAATCATCTACTCGAAAAGATCGTAATAACTATCTCAAAAACATCTGTCTAGAGTTGGAGAAAAACACAAAGCGCCACGAAACCGCAGACTTATTTAAGAGAATTCGATGCATAACTCGACAGTTTAAGCCGAAAACCTGGGCTATTCAGAGTTCAAACGGAGTAGTTGTAACGCAAATTGAGGATATTGGTGAAGTGTGGAAGGGCTATTGTGAAGAACTTTTTGCCGATAGCAGTACAACACCATCGTGCAGTGCATTTTCCGAAACAACACACTATGCCATTGAACCAGCGATACTTAAAAAAGAAGTTCGAGCTGCATTCGATCACCTGAAAAAGAGGCTGTCACAGGCTATGGGAGCTGATGACATCTCAATAGATATCTTCAAAGCGATGAGGGAATACGGAAAAGAAGTCCTACATGTTATCTCCAATCGCATCTGGAAAACAGAAAAATGGCCTCAGGATTGGGCACACTCGGTGTTTATTCTGCACAAAAAAGGGTCAATAAAGAAATGTAGCAACTACAGACTCAGTCTTTATTTCACATGCCAGCCATGCCATTTAATATATATATAGAGTGCGTCATGCGAATTATGTTGGAGCAATAAAGACAAAGGGGTTTCAGTGGGAGGTCGGAAGACATCCAACTTGAGATTCGCCGACGACTCAACTTTTCTCGCCCACACAAAAGAAGACATGGAACAACTACTGACACGCCTAGAGACAGTAAGCCTTTCCTTCGGACTAGCGATTATCAGAGACAAAACCAAGATGATGATCGTGGACCGAGCTGGATCAAATCAACCTGATATAGTCATGATTGGCAACTGTGAGGTGGTCCAAAATTACGTGTACCTCGGCTCGACGATCACGAACACTGGTTCGAGGGGTTGGACGGGGGGGAGGACGAAATTGAAGCAACTACAACATCACTAAAGCCACGAAAGTTCGCCTGATGAGAAGCCTAGTCTTCCCAACATTTCTATATGGCTCGGAAACGTGGAATGTTCGCCTGAAAGACAGATGCAAAATTGATGCTCTTGAAATGTGGTGCTGGCGACGACTGCTGCGTATCCCTTGGACAGCACTTAGGCCCGATGTGTCCATTGGAAGAGCTAAAAATTAAGGGAAGATTGTGGGAACGACTGTCCAATTACGAATCCTCAAATACTTCGGACATATTTTTCGCAATTAACACTTTATAGAACGATTTGTTGTCCAAGGACAAGTAGAAGGCTAGCGGTCGCGTGATCGATCGCCAACGCGTTGGATGGACTCCATTAAAGCTGCTACAAAAACCTCCATAGTCCAATGTTCCCACAATGCAGAAGACCGCAACAAATGGAGGCGCATCGCGAGAAATGAACGCAGAAAATGCTACATTAGAAATCACGACCAGTCTGTCAAGAGTGTACGACTGAAAAGGAGGAACTTCTGTCGGAAAATAAACATATCATAAGGGGGTCGTGGTACGAAATAGCAATGGTATGATTGAAATAATATTGCGCTAAGAGATGGCGGTAAGCACCCTGTAATTCGTCACGAGAACAAATGAATATCAGGGCCCCTAGCCAAAGTAACAATTTAAAAAACGATGACGAAGTTCGAAAAGAATTAAATGTATGGCATTTGCGGATTGGCTTAAGCCGCGTTGAATCACGTAGTCTTACCGCAAGTTAATAGGCTTATCGTTTCGCTACATAGCGATATTACTTTGTCTACGTGCCCTGATGTGTCTCATAGTCCGGGGCCCGGCGGCGGTTGAATTTAAAAATAATACAAAAAATTGTGTATTTCTATCAACAATGTTGAACATCACAAGTAACGGGTTGTAACTGTGTGTTGTGTAGTGTTATTATCAATCTTTTTATAACTTTCTTTACAAGCCATCAGAGATGTGCATTCCATATAGGCAATTAGGCAGTGCCTACCCAACTAGCAAAATCAGTTCTTATAACTATTTTCAAGACTAGTTCTATACTCTCTTTAAAGATGTTATAAGATGTTGCACGTTATAACCCTGGATTTGGGCGCAGATATAGGACTTATTATTTCTGTAATTATCTTATAACCGACTTAAAGAATGTTACTAAGCCCTATAACATACTTGGAGAAGTACAATTGCTTCTATAATGTTCTTGGACTACACATTTTAAACACAGACACTCTTATTAGTAACTAACATAAGTATCCTACTAAAGCAATCATGTTTATAACGCACTTGTAATGAACTTAGTTATAAGTTATAAATACGTTTTTGATGCTTCGGCAGGTTGATGCAGTCGTTTTGTAATAAAAAATATTAAAAAAAGGCTAGCATGATTCCTATTAAATAAACATTATAGTAATTTGGTATTTGTAGAACATTAGTATGACAAAATATTGTGAATGTAGTGTGTGAAATCGCCGGGGAAGTCATTTTTATTGTAAATGTCTACCAAAAGTTGGTTAATTTCACAACGCCCTTTCAAAAATAGCGCATGTTATATTTATGATTAGACAAAAGGTTCGACAATTCTTAGGAACAGTCGCCATGTTTTGTCACTAACCTATAAATGTCTAATAACCTATAAACTAGCTTTGATATGATTTAATGACGAAATTGATAAATGACTAGCTTACAACTTCTTCCTAACATCTATGACAAAGAAAACTCATATTAAACAATTTTCTCACGTCGAATTAGGCCAATTGAATCATAAAAAAATGGCTGAGATTAACATACTAATAAAGTGATTGATCTAGTAGCTTATACGGTTGTTTGATCTAATATCGCTCTTATTAAGTAGAATTGCATTTATAAGAATCTCAAACAAGACTAATCCTATGCAAACTTATAATAATCTCAGCTTAGTGTATTATAATACTTTGTTAGGATCAAAAGATTATTTAAGACTATTTAATCTTTCTGTAAACAATTATAGGATATTTATTCTTATAATTATCTTATAATATAATATTGTAGCTAACTAGAAGACTGTGAAATAAATACAAATGCTCTTGAGAGTATATAAGCTTGTGAAATGTTACTATGAGTAAAAGTATCCTATAACTGTTCTGTTTGTTAGTTTTATAGAAAACTGTAAGACTGATATATGAAAACTAATGCACTTAAGCATGTTACCGCTTGTAGAATGCTATTATAAGTAAAAAAGTCTACAACAAGGCCTGTAAAAGAACGTTATTAGTAGAGATATGCTTATAACCTTTCTTTATAGGATTACTTTGCTTGTTGGGTACCTCATTCAAAACCTAAATAAATATACAATTAGTGTTAAAGTTTTTTAATTTACTTAAAACTTCTATTCAACACTCACACACTAAGATTTTCCTTACGCTAAATACTGAAAACCGACCGGTAGGCAGTCTCGAAATTGCCTAATCGAAGCAAGCAGCGTTTCATTCAAGAATACAACTTATTTAGAAAAAGTATTGCTCTAGTATAAACCGCCCATGGCAAGAATTGGCGCTATTTGTACGTCTAACGGTCTAGCTTAAAGGTCCGGAATATATCAGTATAAAGTAAGCAAGCCTACCTGCCTAATGAATTTGGCCGCGAATTATTTTGTTAAGGAGTTATTTTAAAACTATGATATTTCCTAAAATATTCATTTAAATTAAATGAAGTAAAGGGCAATTTTGTTGAAAATTAAATACTTGTAATGATTAACGTGTTTATTTAGATAAGGATTAATAGCATGTTTATGAAAACAGCTTCTCAAATAATACATTAGTTTGGGACAAATTTTATTTTTGTTAAAGGGAGTTAACCATAATACATAGACATATGCTGTCGCGGACTTTTTTTTTTAACTTTTGATGGGGAACAATTTCGTCATACATGATTTTTACGTAACTTTAACCGTTTACACACCTTCCGCAACGGAAGCTCCCAAAAGTAATATTTTTTCCCCGCTTTTGCAACGTTTTACATTAATGCTCTGCTCCTATTAATCGTAGCGTGATATTAAATACCTTATAACCTTCCTAGATAAATGGACTATCCAACTCAAAAAAAAATTTTCTATTCGCACTAGTAGTTCCGGAGATTAGCGTGCTCAGTAATATAATATTCCTACTAAATATAACGAATTTAATAATTTATGACTAGCGGCCGCTCTCGGTTTCATTCACCCGCCGCGTGGTTCCCGTTACCGTGGGAATATCGGGATAATTCGCAGCCTTAGTGAGCTGATGTATAAGCTACATTGCTGTAAAATTTCATCTTAATCAGTTCAGTAGTTTTTGCGTGAAAGAATAACAAACATTCATCCACCCAAATATCCTCACAAACTTTCGAACTTATATAAGTAGCAGCATAGGATAAGTACAAAGTTACTAGTTAGATCTACAGTGCCTACCACGTTGGAAAACCAATGCACGCCCCTGCAAGCCAGTGATAGATATTGTTCAATCGAGATCACGTCATCTAGTTTATCGTTTTCGCAGTCTTTCTTTCTTTCTTATCGTATGAAGATTAGTGGCTACCTCTGGTGTCAGTGGTGTCAGAGTTTATCACATTTGACTATACAATCATCTATGACTTGAATTAACGATTGTTATCAGATGACGACAGCCGGGACCGACGCCGACGGTTCAACGTGCCCCCTGAAACACGGAAGCGCTCAGTTGTAATGCACCTTTACGGTCAACCATCCGACACCTGACCGGACCGAACGTTGCCTAACAAACGTGATCGAATACGATCAGTTTGTCAAGAGCCGCCATGAGCACTTCATTTTCGCAGTGAAACTGAAGTCCTTTGACTGTACCTGGACTGTACAGATTGTCAGATTGAAGGCGACCATGATGATATTGAGTTACACAATTAGGGCCGGGTCAAAGATTCATTGTTGTACATTTATTATCCTTACCCTTCGATGTCCAGATATCTGATATGGAGTTCATCGATCATCTGGCGGATGACACCGATAACGAGACAGTGAAGATTCTATCTTAAGAAAGGGAAATGTGGAAGTGAAGCTAACGCATGACTACTTTTAAGAGACAGTACGCCGAATGTTGGATGCCATTTCGTTCTAGCCTTATGGATGGATGAAACCTCCATAATGGCTGCAAACTCCGTAGTTTCACTCTATGGTAATCAAATTATATTTTTATCTGTTCTGTCTAAATTCAAATTTTCTCCGTTCCACGATTCCTGTTTAGCTCATTTTGACGTAATCTTACAGAAACCAGCAAGCTAAACGCTACTATTTAACCATTTTTATCTAAAGTTGTGTAAATAATATATTTTTCATATTACATCAGCGACCCGTGTATCGGGGTAAGCATAACTACCTACTTTTTTACTCATTGTTTAGATTAAGTATTTATAACTAGGACTTTTGCTATATTTATGTATTTTCATATTGTTACAGTTCCTTATTACCATTATATCAAAATAAAAAACAAGTCTCCTGTGAACGATACTTTTATTTCGTTTCCAATTAATTAAACGAGTGCGGCGGTTCCGACGTCCCGGCGACTGTAGTGCTGCCGGACTAGGAGCCCCGTCACAACTATATATTTGAAGAGCAGGTTTCACTATAGATTGATAAGTTCTAGATAGCTTATCTGGCAGATAAGTTGACATATTTTTCTTATATAATTAAAAAAATATATTATTACCAACTATGTATTTTTATCTGTTAATATTCTACTATCCCATAACACAAAAGCCTTGCAGTGCTTACTTCGGGGCATTGCTAATGTGTGTGAGTGAAAGAAGTATTTATTATTACAATTACATTATTAGCGGCCGCCCGCGGTTTCACCCACGTAGTTTCTGTTCCCGTGGAAATATCAAGATAAAAAGTAACCTATTTGTTAGTCCACTACTTAAAGTCCCTACATATCAAATTTCATCCAAATCTGCTCAGTAGTTTTTGCGTGACGAGGAAACAAACCAATTTGTTTGTTTCCTTTTCACGCAAAACATAATGTTAGTAAGCTACAAATGGCTTCAAACAAGGCATTGTAACATCCGCAACTGAAAGCAGCTTGCGAATATTTTAATTCCCTTTAATATTGTTCTAATAACTCAGCTTCAGCAGAAGTATGCTCAAGGAATCCAGTTTACCACATAAAGGCTGGATACATGCAGGCAAAGTGAACGAAATGAGCGAGGCAATTTTGCTTTAAACGCCTGACACCACTCTGCTTGATTTTGCTGGAATCTGGGGTGTTTTGCAGGAACCGTTCGAGTTGATCAATCGACAATGAATCTGGAATTCAGGATAATATACAATTTTATAAGTAGGGAGACTTTTTTTTTATTTATATAGACAAAATCACGTGCATTCATCTGAATCCTAAAAAATAGTACCTATAAACACTATGGATATCAGAAATAACAAAACATGATTTAATGAGGCTGATTCTGTTTTTGTATGAGGCCAATATTTAATGAATTTAAAAAAAGTCGCTCTTTCATGCTGAAATGCGATTGCGATTTTTATATATACTGAAACCCAAAGACTGATGGTTATCACGTTAATCACTACCCTTGGGTCAGCAGGCATGATCATGGCCAATGCGCTATCAAACTAGTCTAAATAAAAATTAATCCCACCAAATAGTATGTATCACATCACAGTTGTTAAGCGGCCCCGAGACAAACAATAGCAATTGTCAATGCTACGTGATTTTCAATCGCAATCGACCGTTTATCAGCCGAATGAAACCATTGTCAATGCACCATACATGATTGAAGAACATTGATGGAAAGAAGGCGAGCGTATACCCACTATTTCAAGCCAAATGAACGCGAAAACATCGAAGACTGCATCAATTGGCACATCAATCGCAATTAGAAAGAAAGAGAAAGAAAATTATATTTATTTGATACAAACACGATAATGGTACATAAAAATAACACAAAAAAGGCACAGGTTTGTCCCAAAACGGTACCGACTCAGCATAATGCTTGGCTTTTTGGCCAGCGCTGATCTTCCGTCGGTACCGTATTGGTGGGGCTGAGAGCCATGTTAACCGGCACAGCAAAAAATACAAAAAAATAAATATATTATTATTTAACTAAACAAAAAACAAAATAAAATTAAAATCAACCTATCAGCCTTTTTGACAGATCACACAATTAGTAATCATGTAGCAAATCGACAATTGCCATTGATCGTCTAGGGGCTCTTTATAATATGTATCAACTTTCGAGCGACGCAACAATAAGCCTTGTTCTTTGCAATTCGCCTCACAAGGATATCTCGGTAAATATGCTTTGGCTTCAAGGATGGAAATCTTTCTGTGGCATCGTAATGCGACACTCTTGCCATATAATGTTGCCTTCAGCATAGCGTTATTTATCCTCTCACCAATATTATAAATGAGCAAGTAACCTTTGTCTGAGATAAATAATAAAATAATATCTTATACTCACACCAATTAACCTAATAATAATAAATAAATAATTTATTTTCCTCCATTTTACATAATTTGTGGCACCTACGAATTATCCTACTTATTCTAGATACTATAAAATATATAACTGGTACTTAAACTGGGAAAGCCCGTGCTATAAGTACCTTCCATTTGCACTGATTGGTTAGAATGTAAGATAAATCACACAAAAAGAAGTCTATGATAACTGAATGCTACTCTTGATAATTTATACAATTTATCTTAGTACAGAAAATTTTAAGAAAACAGAAAACAAATATTCCCTTTTGAACCAATATACTACTATCATCATCTGAATTATTCATAAAAAGTGTTCTGAAATATACAGCGTGGTGCCTAGAACCGGGGATAATATTAAAAACGGAGACTCTAGGTCACTAGTAATTTAATCATTATGGCCCCAACTAATTAAAATCAAATCTTTACTGTTTGTTTTTTTCTAACAAACTTAAAAAGTAATGCAAACAACAGTACCGCTTTATTTTATTACAAATTGTGTAAACAAATCCAATTCAAATATTAAATTTAAATTAATTTAAACTGAAACCAAAGAAATTCTCATGACAATATTCTGACTTTACTAATCAAAATTATTCTTTCTACAATCTTTTTACACTATGATCTTCTTTTTATAAAGATCATAACGTAAAAAGCGTTGAATCCATGGAATTAATAGGTTACGTACTAGTACTTAAGAATTCCATGGTTTGGAACAAAGAGTATACTTGGTATTGGTTGACTTGTCTTGTCATGCATTATGTACAAAATTGTAAACAGAAACTGTCTTTGCAATATTTAATAATGTCCTACAGATTTTAATTAATTTGAAACAGATATTTTATGCTGTGGGACGTAGTGCGGGCCGGTTCTATTCAAGGAGTTATAGGTAAATTTTCAATGGATAGTGATATCGTGATGTTTTGCGGTACGTTAATTTTAATACCCTGTACCACGATAGGTTCACAACGTTAGCGTTTTGCAACATACACTGATTATGAATCGTAACTTTAAATTCTTATTGTAAGTCATGCATGGGTTTTGATTAACTGGAATCTTTTCAGAATAAATACCAATACTCTAGAGAGTCTCCATTTTCAATATTATCCCCGGTTCTAGTAAACCTAAATCCGTAATAGTTGTTTTATTTCAATGATGAGTGTGCGAAGAAATTTAAGATGTGTTAACCTATGGCTGTCGGTAATCTATTACTGCCTTTTTTAAGCGAGAGGAATGCATTTACCCATTGAGCCAATTCAATTTTGATAATTGAATGAATTTTTGGCAAAGGACGGATCAGTCCTTTGAAGTACAAAAGGACCCAGGATAGTTTTTATAAAGTTTTAATAAGCCTGAAATCATTGATTGAAAACAAAGAAAATACCTATATGAATTTTTAATTTTTTGCATTTTTCAATGCTATTTTTATACATCCCATCCCATCTGAGAATTCACTTGAGGCCGAGTTAATTTTTTTCCAATATTTTTCTATTTAAAATTTATCATGAAAAAGAAAATATATAAAAAAAAAACTCAATACAATTTTTATAACCTTATATTTTGACAGAAAAGTTTTATAATATTTAATATTTCCGAACTGTTAAACATGTATTTTGAAACATCAATGAATCACAACACCGAGAAAATATAATAATTAATTGTAAACAAACGTTTTAAAACTTTTACAAATAATCTGTGCATTGATTTTACATAACACAGGTAATACAATATTATTCTTTATTTTGCACAGATAACGAAACATATATGTTCAAAGAGTATGAGAACTAACTGCTCAACAACTGAGATATGACAAACATAGCGATCTTCTGTATCCAACACCAAATTGAACAACCTTTCTTTTGAGGTTCTTCTTCTTCTTCCTCTGCTTTAGCTGTAGTAGGAGCTCCTGAGGTAGAATTACCATCTTCTTGGCATGTAGTGTATGAAGCCATTAAAGTAATTATGAAGAACAGAAAAATAACTTTTAAAACTGTCAACTTCATTTTTATTTCTTTTTTTGTTCCGAACTCTAGCGTTTCTCTTTTTATTATTTTTAATGCGACTGTCGTTTGTTTTGAAACTACTGAGCGAATGAGCGAATGTGGGCATAACCAATTTAATATTTTGTTGTTGTACAAATTTTATCTGCATGTATCATCATGTCATTTGTTCCGCCAAAACTTAATTACGAATAATGCGTTCGGCATAATACTTTATGATACAATATATATAATTTAGTTTAAATGACACTGAACTTCTATGGGAATTTAATGTATAAGTGTGTTGATATAATAATGATTAACAATTATATTGAACATTTTGACGAAAGATTTAAAGATGGTTGTTAAGAATGAAGTTGCTAAAATGTTTTTATTTTTCTAAAAATATAGTAAACTGGTTAACCGCCCGCGGTGGTTCCCGTTCCCGTGGGAATATCGGGATAAAAAATGAAAACGGATAGAAAGGGTTGGCCAGCAAGCAAAAATCGAGCCAATCAGAGTAAATCATATCCAATGTTACTTACGCAACGTTACTTGTTACTTTACGTGTTTTCGCATAAACTCTAGCTTTTTTCATTAAAATTGAGTAATTAAATTAAATTAAATATTTTTCACACTCACACCAAACAATCTAGCCCCAAAGAAAGCACTGTAAGGCTTGTGTTATGGGATACTAGGGTAACGGATATAAATACATATAATTATACATATTTAAGTATTTATGTGTAGAAATACATATAACTCAGGTACAAAGACTCGTGTTCATCATACAAACATTTGCCCCCAACAGGATTCGAACTCGGGTACTCAGAGTAGGCGACACCTTGAAACCGGTGTACATACCATTCCACCACGGAGGTCGTCAAATGTCCTCGCCATTGTCTAATTACCCGTGTTTTCGCAATATCCCTAGGATTTTCGCGAAATTTCGATCATCAAATTATCCTACGACATATACCCAACATAGAAAAGAGAGGATCAACTCGCATGTGTTATATCTTTTTCATGTCTCATATTCTGAAAGTAACTCATAACTTGCCTAAAATGCGGGTTGAAAGTGTTATGTGGCGGCCCTAGGGCTGTAATAAATTTGAAAAAAGAATAGGGGGTGTCATGTCAAATCGATATCTGTAATCTCTTTGGACTTTTATTTACCAAAGGTATGTAGGCAAAGGCACAGAAGCCTATACAGCTTATTTTGCTACATTATAAAATAATTTTGTAACATTTTTCTTATTAAATATTTTTTTAGAATATTCTGTTTGTTTTTACTTACCTCATATTCAAAATGAAAAGTAGAGTGTTTACTTCGGGTGTATGGACCCATAACAGTCTCGAACTATAGGCGCCCTCACTACGTTCGGGCGCCAAAACACTCGACTGTTATGGGTGTCATACAGCCCTTGGTAAACAATCTACTATTCCATTTCCCTCGGGACGACATACCAGCAAGACTTAAACTAGTTGAGATATAGCAGGACACAAGTGTTCATTGACTTTGAACAATGAATAAAGAAATGAGTGGAGTCTATAATGAGATTAATTTATTTGTCATCAACGTGAATAATAGTACCGAAAAATACAGATATAGGTACCTACATAGAAAAAATGTAATTCAGTGTAACAAATAAGAAAAAATTATGCGTCGAGTTGACCGGTATATTCAATAAAAATCACTTGCACATTAACAGGTTCGCTGCGGAGACATTTTTTAATGGACTTTCAGCCAGTGCGTATGAGGTCTTTTCGAGGCAAAGTTAAACTTCTTTTCAGTGCGAATGAGACTTTTCAGCCTCACAAACTGTTGTTTCCACAAAAACGCCTTAATATAGCTGAACATTTTTGCTTGAAAATTTACCAGCATTAACTTAAATAGTTGTTAAAGTTAAATCTAATTTCGGCCTCAGTTATAGAATTTCGGTATTGAATAAATTAAAAAAATATAGAGGGACGAAAATTAAGACGGGGCATGATGGGCAGGTACCTTAACCATTGTTACTACATGAGAACGTTTTTAGGAAACCATTCTTAATTTTTTCAGAATTTTTGAACTTCGTTCACGGATTTTGAAAAAAAAAATTAAAATTTTTTTGATGTCAATCGATCCTGTTTCTTATGAGGAACAAAACAGTATAAGACACCAACATAGGTTTATGTACTAGAAAAGTCAGAAATCGCGAAAAAGTATTTCCTTCCACACATTCGCTAAGAAAATAAAAGTTCCATCAACAAAGGTACTCGTCGGTGAAGCGGATACGGCAGCGTGTAGCGCGAGCGCGGGAAGTGTGATTTTGCGTTTCTCGCGATTTCTGACTTTTCTATTACTCATACCTCAGTTGGTGTCTTAATGTGTTTTGATCTTCATAAGAAACAGGATCGATTGGCATCAAAAAAATATTTTCAGCTGACAGTACATTTTCTCAAAATCTGTGAAAGTAGTTCAAAATTTCTCATTAATTACAGATGGTTCCATAACATCGTTTTCATGTAGCTACAACGATTATGCCAAAAAACGTGTTGAACTGGAGAATGGCTTGCCCATTGGATGGAATAAGTGGTGGTCCTGATGCATAAGAAAGGCTCTACGCGCAAATGTGAGAACTACTATTGACGAAAAGTCCAGAGTCAGAGTGGACGATGCAGAATCAAGATATTTTCAATCAAGACGCTGTATTCTTTCGCCACTATTATTCAACCTAGTTGGCGAACATATTATGCGAAGAGTGGATTTTTTTTTATTGTCATAGTAATTTTTACTAATATATAAACACACGTATTAGATCTAAACTCTTCTAAATAAACTGTGCGCTAGTGATCCGTAAAAATTGTTTTACTTCAAATCATCCATCCATCCATCATTAGCCTGTGGACGTCCACTGCTGGACATAAGCCTCTCCTAGCTCACGCCTATTGTGGCGTTCATAGGAGGCTGTTAGCCTACTGCTACCACGCTGGCCAGACGGGTTGGTAGTGGGTTTGTTTCAAGTTTTCCTTCTCTCGCACAGGTGTTCAATGCGTCGAGCCTCTTAGTCGACTCTTACGACATCCCAGACATGTAAGGGAGTGGTGACACGTGTATTCTTAGGCCGTCACCACACGGCAAACTTCAAATACTGAGACTGTATCACCATTGCAATGAGTAATGGGAATAGTGGGACCGACCCCGGAATTTGAATCCACGATCTAACCGACACGGAAAGTATTTCTACCCAGCGTCATACAGTTCTCTGCATCATACATCTCCCAAAAATGCCTTTAGCTACTCGCAGGCACTGAAAATATTCCCCCTCTGTATTCATTTGGACACAAATGTTCCGTATCGGTTGATCTAAATGGAACACATATTCGGCCAAAACCACAGAGAGTAAATGCATTGCTGATTACTGCTACACAAAGGTTAAACTCTGGTAGATTATTTAGTTTCTTATTATTATTCACCTATACAAACATACAAATACGTCGAAGTAAATCTTAATTATTATTGTGTATTACGGTTCAGTTTTGTTTTCCTTTTGTAGCTTTATGATGTTATTTATGTTTCCTATTCTGTCTGATTTGCTGTTAATTAAAACATTAGGTATCTATAACATGAAAATAGTTATTTGTTATGCAAGGCTGGAAAGTTGGATTTCGCGGCGAGATTTAAACCTGTATGCTTAGTTTTCAGGTAAAGGATTCTAAGATTGAACCACGAGCGTAGCAAGGGTTTCAAAGGTACGAGACGCTAAAAACTTTTCTGCAGAACGCAACACACATTAAATTAAATTATTCTGATTCTGATTCTGATTCTGACACAATGTTTTTATGATTTAAATTACTAAAATAATAAAAAGGTGAGTATTACAGTTAATTCAAAGTTATTTAAAATAGGAATAAAAATAAAAACGATTCCAAAAATATTTAGGTGCAAAACCATTTAAAAATTGACATACCATTTACAATTAAAAAAAAGCATGTTCCAACATTCCATCATAGGTTGTGAAATCTCTACCGTAGTTTGTAAATTCTTATAACAAATCTTATTGTTACCTATAAAAACAATAGTTTTTATGATTCAAGGAACTAAATAATATAAGAAAACTAAAACGGAGTACCTATTATAATTAATTCAACGTTATTTAAAATAATAATAAAATGTAACATAAAAAGTGAATAGTGCAATTCGGAACGAATAATGAAGTATTTTTCTTTTTAAATTAAAAAAAATACTTTACACGCTAGGCCGCAAAATGCAAATTCTCCACGCAGAAATTGAATAACAAAACCTCCTTTACCGAGCGTGAGGTGAAATAGTTATTTGTTATGCAAGGCTGGAAAGTTGGTTATTTAGCGGCGAGTTACCTCTATTGAATCCTGAGCGAAGCGAGGATTTCAAAGGTACAAGACGCTTAAAACTTTTCTGCTGAGCGCAACACACAATTTTTCACCTCACAACAGCGAGGAACATTTTATGGTTGTTTAAACTTAAACTGCGGTCAACTTCCAGTAAAAAATACTTTAAACATAAAGTTTAATCTAAATATACTCTCGTTGTTTTAATGATATAAAAAACTAAAATAATAAAAAAGGAGTATTATAGTTACTTCAAAGTTATTTAAAGTAGGAATATATTGTTACTTATTAATAAGAATAAAAACGATTCCGTAAATGTTGACACTGACATTAGGTACAAGACAAAGACAATTTAAAAATAAAGATTTATGTCACAGTCCGAAATCCAATGTTTTTATGATTCAATGAACTAAAATAATATAATTAAACCAAAACTGAGTATTATAAAAGCTATTTAAAATAAGAATCCAATATAACAAAAAAGACAATAGTGCGATTCGGAACGCATTATGACATATTTTTAGGTATTAAATTAAAAAAGTACTTTGCCGCGCTAGGCCGCAAAAAGCGATTTTCTACGCCTAATCTGATTGACAAAACCTCCTTTTCATAGCGTGTGAGGTGAAAATAATATTAAAGAAATCTACACTTGACTGCAAAGAAAAAGGGTCGGTTAGAATATCTTCAAACTACGCATTTTTTATTTATTTTATATTTATTGAAAATATAGCTTAAATTATTTTTTATATTTTCATTAACGCAAATTAAAATATTCTACCTCTCAGGCCCCGGATTATGTTATGAGACACAATAGATATTCTGTTGTTCTCTGGACCGGATTATAAGACACACGATATTCTGTTGTTCTCTTGGACCGGATTATGAGACACATTTGATTTGATATTCTGTTTCTGATTTGATATTCTGTTGTTCTCTGGACACCGGTGTCCGACTCGGGTTTGTTGAATCAATTAAGTTTTTATTATATAAAATCTAGGTCAGGTACTTTTGATGATATTGAAGATTTTCGAACCGAACCTTTTTCTTTGCAGTTATTTATTATTCTGGCCACCCTTGCTGAAATCAGTCTTTTGAAATCAACGAACGACTGAAACTGACACTTGGTTCGTTCAGAAATCCAAACTACGTTTATATAGAATAGCGACTGCGACCGCTCGCGATTTCACAAGCGTGGTTCCCGTTCCCATGGGAATATCGGGATAAAAGTATCCTATGTTCATAACCAGGCTATCTACTATCTGTGTACCAAATCTCATTCAAATCCATCTAGTAGTTTTTGAGTTTATTCGTTGCAAACAAACAATCAAATCTTTCCTCTTTATAATATTAGTATAGATAGTATAGATTAACAACATGACGTATTTTTTTCAAAACGATGACATTTAGGAACCGGCTGTTAGTATAATAAAGTTGTGGTACTGCTATATACCTTTTTAATGTACTGTGCTTATAACTAGTTCAAACATTTGTCTGGACCAAAATAGACGATACGAATGGAGGTTTGACGTAGTCTTATGTCTGTCCACTCTTACGTAACTTTGTTTCGGTATAAATGTATTGAAGTTGACCTTTGTTTTGACTAATTAACCTTTGGAGTTCGCCCTTTGTGCGACAGTCTATTAAGTGTATTAGATTAGGTGTATGTGAAATATTAACTACTTAGTCTGAGTTAAGTAATCGATTCTTGTGTTATTTCTTTCAATAATTAAACTTTATGGACAGTTATCACGAGAAATATTTAATTAAAATTTCATTACAAATCTTTTAGTCCAGAAACGGGCAGGCTGATTATCTAACAATAAATAAAAAAAATTGAAAAACCCACGCCGAATGGAATAAATAATGTCAAAAATAAAAAGAATAAAATAATTTTTACAAAAATCTCCCGACTAAAAGTGGCATAAATTACAAACGCAAGAAATCCCCCGGGGCTGCTATTACCTGCCGTACCGTGAACTAATATTTTGACGTTATTACATTCGGCGTGGGGTTTTTTTTGTTCTTTATTTTAAGGCGATACTTGAAAAAATATGCTGAAGCGAGATAGCAATGAGAAAACGACGCGCACGAAACGAAACGAGACCGACTTTGCAGATTAGGCAAAAAAAACACAAAATAATTTCGTATTAAAAAACTACAGTGATTTAAAAAAAATCGATCGAAACGATCCTAAATATTATTGGTGTCCACTTATTAAACCAATTTCCAGTAGTGTAAGTAACCCCATTTAAGAATAATCGAATTTTCGTATTTTTTAGAGGTCTTTTCGGAAAGAAAAAGTGTCGAGGCAAAATCATAAAATTGTGTTTTTGAAACTATACGAATCTAGATAAAGGTATGAAGAAATATATATGTTATTACCAGATTTGTAACAACTGTAACCGTGCTATAGTTTTATATCAAAAAGTCCCTTCTTTTTCCGAGTAGCGCCTTAATCTGGAAACTCACAGCAGAATACTGCAGCATCCTCTGGTGGTTTACAGCTATAAAACGTGATTATATTACATGCTCTGAAATGTCTCCTGTCAGCCCTAGGTAATCATAACAGTAAATAATGTTCAATCCCGTCCAATAACAGAAGGGGGGTAGCACGACAACTTTCGAGTATTAAGTAAAGAAAAAAAATATATGACATGTTGAGCCACGTTCCTACCGGACGTCAACGGAACCATATTCTTATACATTTTTTGACATTAGATCCTCGACACGTGCTCGATACTTTTTCGATAGTTTTTGTGCTAGCCCTACAGGTATCATTTCAAAGGGAAAAGATAGTTAAATAATATGATTTGAAAACTACGATTTGGCTTTTTTCAAGAATCAAGAATCAAGAATATTTATTTGCGAGCATTCACAGTACAAAAGTTGACAAAATTAAAAAAAATGTGTGGCGCTTATGTGATGCACCAGATACTGGCATGCAAACAGTACAGATAGAATGAGGCTTTAAATAATAATCACAAAAATGGTTAGTTTATTAGCAGAATACAATTATGATTTTGTAATTTTTGCATTTTTCAATGCTATTTTTATATTTTTATACTTATGGTAAATTTTAAATAGAAAAATATTGGAAAAAAATAATATTGGAAAAAATTAACTTGTGGCCGAGTTAATTTTTTCCAATATTTTACTATTTAAAATTTACCATAAGTATAAGAATACAATTAATCAAGAAATGTCAAGTAAACAAAGTGTGCAAAGTCATAAAAAAAGCAATAAACAATGACAGGTAAAATGTCAAAGCGAAATGTCATGTTAGCGTGTTAGTAATTACAATTTAACTATAGTATTTCATAAAAGTTATAATAATCAATAAATCAGAGTTTATATTATAATCACAATTTCATATTCGAGAATACATTAATGGTATATATACATTTATCACACAACAAATTATAAAGTTTAATGTTAACTTTATTTAGTGGTAGTTCTTAGATATCTAAAGGCATTATTAACCATCATTTATCATCATTATTAACCATGTTACATATTTAAATAAATTAAATATGAGTTTCACACTCTTTTACACATGTTCAGTGGCATATAGCTATTTCTTCAGGATCCAATAAAGAAAACTTCCGACATTGTTAGTAATAATTAATGTTTATCCTCCACATATTCGCGTGAGCACCGAAAGATGACAAAACGACTACCATCCTATTAAAATATTAAGAAACCATCTCGTTCCTGTTTGTTGTTTCCTTTCTATTATTTATGATCGCCTCATATGCTTACATTATTCAAAGGTCTTTATTTCTTATCGTGTGAGGATTAGTGGCCACCTCTAGTGTCAGAGTTTATCAAGCGGCTTTCAAGACCTCTGACTTAACAGCCGCTTAACGACTTTTATCAGACGACAACAGCCGGGTCTGACGGTTTAACGTGCCTTCCAAAGCACGGAAGCGCTCAGATGTAAGTGCACTTTACGATCACCCATCCGACACCTGGTCGGACCGAACGTTGCTTTACAAACATGATCGCATACGATCAGTCTGTCAAGCGCCACCACGAGCGCTTCACCTAACTACTAATTATCTCATATAATTAAACTGTATCATTAAGCTATCGGAAATGAACACGTCAGCCATTATCAGAGTCCAATATACAGAGGGATCTGGTAACAAAAGCGTAAGATTTATGAGTTTTCCTAGAGAAAGGATGTTATCGATCGAGACCTTTTCAAAAGAAATGTCTCGGAAGTTTTCGAGCATATGTATGGTAAGCCGAAAACATTTTACAGGGACAATTTCAGATAGGGATGTGACGACACTTCTTGAATTTTTCCTTTTATTTTATTTTACCACTAGCTGACCTGGTAGCTGATTATGTAACTCTGTTCAACTCTGGTGCTTGAAATTGACATATGTTGCAATTACATTGCTGCTTTAGTAAAATAGTTGTCACGTCCATTTTTACTAAAGCAGCAATGTGACTGCAGTTTGAATCAAAAGCTAATATTATTAAAAAAAAAACATTTATGCAATCTAGGCTGTTACAAGCACTTATGAATCCAAATTCGAAGTAGTTTCTAAAGGAATAATAAAAAAATATCAAAAATGTTAGCGATTTGTTTGTCCGACTTTACTGATGTATTATTGACGTTAAGCGCCATACTACTTTCACGTGGTATTTACCAGTTTCACGATTAATGACATCCCAGGTAGTTTTAATTTTGTTTTTGGCTTGTTTTTTTTTTTTGCTTTAATGAAGTTAGATATACCCAAACATTTATCTTTATTATCTAGGTGTTTGGCAATGTAATTTGACATTACGGCATCGACGGTTGACTTTCCAGCTCTGAATCCATAATGGTGGTTAGAAAGTAGCTTTTCTTTTTCAACGAAGGACAGAAGTCTCTTGTTCATGATTTTTTTCTACAATTTTCGACAATGCGAGCAAGACTGATATTGGGCGATAATTATGAACATCGTCCTTTTTACCTGATTTGTGGATTGGGTGAATGGTTGAGATTTTGAAAACCTCTGGAAAGACTCCCTTGGCTAGACACAAATTGACAATGTGTGTAATTGGTGACACAATGCATTTGATCGCCCGTTTTAAAAGAGTGTTTGGACTTCCATCCCAACCAGTTGCACTTCCGTTTTTGAGGTTTTGAATAATAGCTGTTATTTCGTCTTCAGTAGTTTCAAAGAGAGCAATCGAATGAGATGGAGTTGGTACATGGGAGTAATTAAATTGGCTTTCTGTATTTGCGTGACTGTTAAGAGGTATTTTATCTGCTAAGTTTTTACTTACTTGTGAGAAATAGTTATTTACATAGTCTACAGATTTTTTAAGTTTGTCAGCTATTCTTAGTAATGCACTTGGTATCGATTTTTGTTTATTAATATTTAGTATATTTTTAACTGTGTTCCAAAGCTTTTTTGGATTCTTTGCGTGTTTTTCAGCTCAGTTTGCTCATGTATTCTTTTAAGCCCCTTCAAGAGATCGTTACAGTAGTTCTTGTATTTTTTGTAGGTAATTTCCGAAGTAACATTATTTGGATTGGACTTACATTTCAGGTGCATACGGTCTCTATTTCGCATGCAACGGACGAGCCCTGGCGTAATCCACGGTTTAATACAATGATGTTTTTAGGAATTAATTATACATGAATTAATAATACACAGAGCTAATCGAAAGTGCCGTTGCTTAGCGAACACACGGCGCGATGTTTAATTAAATAAGTAGATAATAATCTTACCAGTTGCTCGGCAGCCCAGTTGGCACTTTTAGAGTTTAGGATGTGATCAAAGTCAGCGTTTTGTATATCAGGCAGTAATGAATCATACCTAGTCTATTTTGTTACGAGCTGTAATTTCTTTGGATGAAGGTTTGATATTTGGGTAAGGCCGAGAAAAAGTGTATTTTCTGTAAAAATATTTTTATAATACGAGTAGCTATAACCTGGCAACACATTTTGATGTTGGTACTCCTGTCAAAATTAAAACTATGACATTGAGCGTCGGCCATTATGTTTCAAAAATTGAGAGTGTTCTAAGTGCGTGTACTGCAGCGTAAACTTTTATTTTCGCTTTATTAAAGAACTATATTGGTCAAGGTAAGTGTATATTCCTATGACTCGTGTTAGTACCGTCAACGGTAAGTGCTAATGAAGTGAATATTAACGTAATACTTGTGTTTAGACTAAAACTAACAGTTAGAGAGGTTATTTTATTCATAAATCTTAGGTAACACAACCGACATATTTTCGATTGTGTTACTTACTACCGTAACACAACGATGAAATTCGGTTGTGTTGCTATAAAGGTAAGTGCAGATAGAAAAATCATTGAATTAATTATTGACATCCGAGCCAAATAAGAATAGTACTATCAAAACGTACACATTTGTACATATTTGTTTGCGTTTCGCTTCCACTTCAGGGTGTAGGATGTGCAAGAAAAGGAACAAAGATCAAGAATGCCGTTTGACAGTAGTATTCTTATTTGGCTCGCAAAGTAGATAAAAACTTTGGTTTGAAAGAAAGTATATCTACTGTTACGACACGTATACAACGTGTAAAAAAATTATGGCACAAGCAATATAGCGAATATACCTTGTTAGTTATCACTGACTGAATATATTTCACGTGTTGTTAAAAAATTAATTCAAAATTATGGTACTGTAATAGGTTCAAAGCAAAAACATCGTTATTTCATTTGCGATAAAGCGCGTTTTTGCAATTAAACCTATTACAATAATTTTTTAAAACGAATAATTATATAACAGATATTAAAAACAAGTGAAATAAATTGTCAATGATCACTACCAAGGTATACTCTGGTAGGGCCATTAATTCTGTGGTTTACACGTTGTATATCAACTTATTTGATTTGTACCATGTTTTTAATGTATTTATTTTATTTCGCTCTTTATCCTGCTACCGATATCCACATATTCTCAACGAAGATTTTATATTTTTGTTACTTTTTGACAAACTGTGGACTTCATTTAAAAGTGTGATTACTTTACAAAAGGGGTTAGATTGAAAAACAATCTTGTTTAAACAATTTTATTGTTTTAGATGCCTCTCTCTCCTGCCGAAAAGCAACGTAAATACAGGGAAAAGCTTAAATTGAATGACCCTGAAAAATATGCTGCAATGAAAAAGAAAAACGCCGAAAGGACAAAAATAAAAAGAAAAAGATTGCAGAGTGCACCGAAGACGAGAAACAGCTAAAACGTAAAAAATGGAGAGCAGAAAAAGAGAAAAAGCAAGTATCGATGAAAGTGAGAAAGGATAAAATACAACTAAATGTAAACGAAAGTAAAATTAAAAATAAAGAAAGATGCATATACCAACACTTGTTACGTACAAATATAAAATTACAAAACACTATAGACTCGCAAAAAAATTTATTAAAAGGATACAAAAGCAGCGAAACCGGTATAAAGCCAAGTGTGAGCGTTTGACTAGCCTCATTGAACTCAACAGTGAGGTGAACAGTAACAAAAAATGTGATCTTGATCCATCCAGCATTCCAATGCCAGCTGAACGTAAAGAGACACCATGCACTAAAACTGATTTATATGTAGAAGAATTTTTTTCTAAAATATCTGAAGAAGATAAACAAAAAGTAAAAAAACAAATATTTGAACATAATGTGTTGATACATTCGTTGACAGAAAAGTATAATAGTGGCTCAAATGATGACAAAAAGGTATTGAAAAGTGTTGTAGATAATGAAATTGTAAATAAGTATAAATTGAAAAGTAAGATGACAAGTTTTTTGGGGCTAAAAGGCCAAATAAGATTAAGCCATGTTTTAAAAAAGGAAAAAACATGCATCATTGAATCACTTGTGTAAATTTTTTGAACAAAATGACGTAAGTAGGGCTACGGCCGGAAAAAAAGAAGTGAAAACTTATAAAAAGGAAAAGCGACAGAGAAGATATTTATTACAGCCTATGAACATTTTATATAAAAAATATAAACTTGAAAAAGGAACCTTGTCATATTCAACATTTAAATAATAAAGACTGCGCTTACAATGATTGTAGGACGTGTCAAAACAAATCAATTGAATTTAAACACAGCGACATTGGCATAAATCAGGCTACAATAATATGTTGGAAAGAATGGAATTTACAAAATCTTGACTACACAAATAAAGAGGGCACAACAAAGAGAACAAAGAGAATGATTAAAAAAGAATTCACGGGATTAGTGAAAATTCTATTAGAAAAATTTACATGTGAATTAATTAAATTTAAAAAACATTGTTACAATATATTGCATCAATACCGAATGTATCAAAAATGTCTGAAGACCCTGAATGATGAGACAGTCGCCGTGCATATAGACATCTCGGAAAATTACGGATGCAAACATTCAACAGAAGTGCAGTCGATGCACTTCGGGGCTTCGAAAATACAAGCGACGTTACATACTGGAGTTTTGTACGCCGAAGGAAAGGAACCTATTTCATTTTGTAAGATTTCCTCTAGTAGTAATCATGGGCCAGAGGCGATTTGGGCACACTTAGATCCGATTTTAAAACTTATCAGGCAAGAGTTCCCGAGTGTGACTGGGATCCATTTTTTTTCTGATGGGCCAACGTCCCAGTACAAACAGAAAAGGATTTTTTATTTTTTTGAACAAATCACGAAAGAATCTGGATTCCCGAATTCAACGTGGAATTTTTTTGAGTCAGCCCACAGTAAAGGGGCTGCCGATGGCGTAAGCGGAGCGGTTAAAAGAAGCTTGGATTCTAAAGTCGCATACGGCGAGAACATTCCCGACGCGAAAACTGCATTTACAGTGCTCAACCAATCTGAGACTAAAATAAAGCTGTTCTATATTCCCGAAACTGCCATAAAAAAAGTACCTGATGAATTAACACCGTTACCTGGAACGATTAATTTGCACCAAGTCAGAAATACAGCTATGAGGAACACGATAGCCTATCGCGACTTAAGCTGCTTTTGCGACTGTAGTTCTCCTAAAGGATTTTGCCAATGTTTAAACGTGAGAAATCATAACCTGAAAAAACAAACTGGAAGTAAAAGAAAAGCGGTTCTTGTTCCAAATTTAGGAAAACAGAAGAAAAAAACGGTAACATTAAAGAAGAGAGCGAAATTAAATGTGGAAAGTTTAGACGATAATAGCAATAGTGACTCTGATTACCCCCGATGTGATACATCAGAAGATGAGACATTTGAGGAATGGAAAGAAAATATTGTCACAGACACTGACAACGTAAAAATGGAAACGAAAATATCCATAAAACCATTAAAAAAATCAAAAGGTTTATTTGTGGTATTCAAATATGATGATAAGCTATATCCAGGTCTTATAGTGTCAGTACATGAAGAAGGTGCTTTAGTAAGTTCAATGAAAAAAATCTCTGAAATCGTGGAAATGGCCGGAAAAGAAAGACGAATTACTTTATTCATGGAACGATATAGTGGGGTGTATTGAACCACCAAAACCTGTTTCTAAAAGAGGATTTTTTTCGGTGCCTGAGTTAGATGATATAGACCATTAGATTTTTTCACTATTAATAGTGTAAAGTCTGCACCACAGATTCCAGATAAATATAATCATACACTCACTGTCTCGCGTTACGTAGTGGTTAACTACATCAAAAGATCCCAAGATATTTCATATCGTAGGGCTACGTGGTGGCCTAAACTTCATCATAAAGTACTAGGACATTTTGATTTTATTTAAAGTTTTTTTCTTACATGATTAATATTGGATCTCAAGATTATTTGTCAAAAATATTATTGTGTTTCATTACATTTTGTAGGTGATAGTAACGGGTAATTTTTTTAGGGTTAGTAGGTTTTATTTACTTTGGAAAATAGCATTCCAATTGTTTGTGTCTAGATACGAGTGACTAAGTAAATACCAGGGATTTTGATTTTCTTGGAAGTTTGTTTCTTATATTATTAATATTGGATCTTATGTTATTTGTCAAAAATATTATTGTTTCACTACATTTAGTAGGTGATAGTGACGGGTAATTTATTTTTAGGGTTTTTTACGGGTGAAGTCCCTAAAATATTCGAAAGTTGTTTCTATTATAAAAGTTTGTCGTCACTCTCATCATACTATTCTAGGTTATTTGATCTCAAGACTGTTTTATTTCACAAATATATTTGCTAAAAAAGTACAATATTGTGTTTCATTTAGCACTTAATGGATGACACATGTCAAAGTCAAAGTCAAAATGTCTTTATTCAAATAAACTTAACAATTAAGCACTTTTGGATCGTCATCATTTTCCTACCGCCGCCCGTTCCAGACTTTTTAACTGACAAGAAGAACGGGTGCACACAAGGGCAGAAACCCCAAAAAGACTAGCAATTCACTACACTACTAATTACTAGGTACTTAAATTTTAAATATTTGTACATACCTTACTAAATATACTTTATGTCTGGTACATTTAACATGATCTAAAGTTAGCGCAAATAAAGGTATTCTGCCCCAGTGTGGAGCGGAAGAAACTTATCAGGTTTAACAGAAATAAGTAACGATATTTACAATTTTAATATAGGTACATCAATACCAAAAATATCTAAGGTATAACCTAAGCTTTATAGTTTCGGTTGTGTTACCTTTTGACGGTTGTGTTACCTTCAACAAAGTGTGTTACCCATTTCGGTTGTGTTATGGTACAATCATAGTCGGCCCTACCCATTTGTGTTTATGCATGCTAAAACTGTGGAATGATAGGTTAGGGGAGCTATAAAGACAAGAGTGATAACTGATAATTTTGTCTTAACCATTGAGTGGTCAATGCAATTGTTTTTTCTAGTAGGATAAGCATGACTTTTCATAATTCCATGTGAAAGTAAGTTTAGGTATTCTGCAGAGTTGGGCAGAGTATTTGGGCTCGTTTATATGCAAAGGACAGTAACATCTTCAACATATGGCTCTTCAATTATAAAATATAACCGTTTTTTAAATAAATAATAAGACCGTCATTTTGATTTTTCCAATTTTCTCGATACAGTTGGTTTAATGGATTGCCATTTAAATCTGATATCGGATATGATACGGACCAGACTGGCCTTTTCGAGCAGTTTTTTTGCTGACCAACTCTCTGCTTTAAAAAATAATTGCTTACGACCAACATTATAAGTGTTACTTAATGAACTTCTCTTTCGAGGAAGGTTCTTTTCCTTCAGCCCTTAAGGTCTCTATAATCAAACCACTTTTCAAGAGGGGGGAGAGAGATAGCGTAACAAACTACAGACCTATTGTCTTTATCTCTATATTATCAAAGCTTTGTGAGAAAATTATGTGTATACGAATGATTTAATTTTGTCTGAATTTAATATCATTAGAGCGGATCAATTTGAATTCCAGAAGGGAAAGTGTAACGCACAGGCATGTTTTAGAGTTACTAAAGAAGTTTCAACTTTTATGCATAAAAAAGGTATTTTTATGCATAAAATTGAAACTTCTTTAGTAACTCTAAAACATGCCTGTGCTGTGCATTTGCTCTATCATGTTTGATATGAAGAGTTACTAAACTTTTTTTAAGCTTTCGATTGTGTATGTCACCAAACTCTACTATCCAAATTGGAAAAATATGGTATTTGTGGAAAGGCATACAGCTGGCTGGAAAACTATTTAATTAATAGTTCACAGTGTGTAGCGTTACAAAAATTTAATAAAAATAACGAGATTGAGATACGTAGGTGTGATTTTAAATTAAATAGCCAAGGTAGCATTTTGGGACCTTTGCTATTTCTATTATATATTAATGATTTGCCAAAAGTGACAAAATATCCATGCACTCTCTTTGCTGGTGATTTATCGGTAATTATTCATAAAACGACTGACCATGATTATGAAATAGAAATAACTGACACTGTACGTAAAATTATTGATTGGGCTAGAACAAAACAACTTAAAAATCAATATAGAAAAATTAAACTCATTCAATTTTACAATCATAATGGATAACCGCAGAAATTATCAATTAGTTATAAAAGAAACCAAATAGAAACAGCTAAATAATTTCCTGATTGAAAAAGCATATTATTCAATTGAAGAATATATTAATGATAAATTTTAATACCTTGATTTGTAGGAAAATTTTTTGTACTTTGCAATTTTTATTATAATTGCATTTTGACGTTATTAAAATTGTATTTTGACATTTTTAATAATTTGTATGATTCTGGAGTTGTCCGGTCAATTAATTTATGACATATTAATTTACCATATCTTAATTTCATTTTAATGTTAATCTATGACAAAAAATAATTTTGAAATTTAAATTTTGATGTGTAATGTTTATGTAACTTGCTTTTATATGGCTATTAGGTTCTACAATGCTTTACCAGCGGCATTGTTGATTTACCTTTGAATAAATTTAAGAACAAACTGTATGACTTGCTTTGTGTTCAATGTCCTTAAAATATTGATGAATTTTCTGTATTAAATAAATACATTTATAATTATCTTTCGATCTAAATCTTGACATCAAAAAATATTTAACATTGCTTTTCATGACATTTATTACTTTGTATTAGAATTTTAATTTTACGTTTATAATTTGATATGGTTTTATCTCATTGACCTTGCTCTTATGACATTTACTTTTAGTGGTTTTTTATATTATTTGACATTGTTTTAATCCCTTTGACATTTATTTTTAGCGATTTCACAATAACCAATTGACATTAATAAATCTTTATTAAAATTATTATTGAATATTTTGATATTTTTGTAATTATTTTATTCTTATTCTATTGTACAGTTTCTTTTTTTATGAACAACGGGGAGACTCTCGGCCTTCATAGGCTGAAGATAGAAGCGAGCCTCTCCCGGAATTCTCAACCACTGAGGAACTGGCTATCTTATCTCTAACTGCCCGAACACAACAATGCGGAAAACATTGCGGATATGGCGTCAGACTTACATAAGATAGTATTAGGTAGCCAGGTGGACTTACAACAAGTCCTACCACCAACCAAACCGAATACAAAAATATATACCCCCGCTGGGAATCGAAGCCGGGACCTCCGAGTCTGATACCGGTGGTTGGTACCACAGAGACGGTTAAAAAAAATTCCGCTATGGTCGCATGGTCGCTACTAGAGAACTTTTCTTCTCCAGTCCAGCCAGTCGCCACTCGAAACAATCTACAGATCTCACATTACGCGCAACTAAGGCATTGAAAATGTAATCAAAAAATTTGTGGTGGCGGAATTATATTGATGGCGCTGTTATCAATGCTGCATAGGCTCCATACATAGTTAATAGGAATTCATTCTTTATCATACTAACGATAAAATGAACCGACCCATGATAAGGGACCCGCTACCACCTTTAGTTTTTTGTCCGCCCGCTTTAATCCCGAGATTCTATATGTCCCGTTTCTTTAATCGTCGTCATCAGCCATTTTTAAGTTCCCACTGCTGGGGCAGTGGCCTTCCTCGATGGATAACCCACCACGCGGGCCCAATGCAGATTGGTGTGTTTTAATAACTGCAAATGCAGCCGGGAGCAACTGCTTAACGTGCCTTCCGAAGCACGGAAGAGCTCGACATAGTAAATTTTAGGTCACCCATATCGTGACCGAAAAAAGTTGCTTAACTTCAACAATCGAAAGCCGAGCGAGCGAACGACTGCGCGACGAGCTCCTCATATTTCTTGAATAGCGAGCTCAAAAAAAGTTATTGCGAAATTCTCGATCTAAGTCAGCGAAAAAAAAAATATTGACAAATTTTAGAAAATCTCAAAAAGTTACCGAATGATTTTGGTAATTCAAATTACACTTTGGAGTCCTCCGGCATAAAATACATGCCTCCGGCAGAAACATATTTTGACATTGGCCTATCTGCGTAGCTCTCACATCTGCGAAACTACTGGGAAATGTCACAATTTACCATATACTCGATCAGGAAAACAATTCAAACAAACATTTTCAATGTAAAAAAAATCTCCTGTATTTTATGCTCATGATCCAATTGAAAATGTATTTGTGTAAAAAATCTTCAATAAACTACTGACATACTGGATTATAACTCAAAGTGAACTTAATGTTGTCCCCAATCTACATAGTAAATGTCTAAATTTCATAATGTACATTTTACGCTAAAAAAAACAACTAAACCTAAAGCGGGACTCAAACTAGCTACCCTTTGGATTTTCGGTCCATTTCGGTCACATCCTCTCTCGATTGAGCTACCATGATATGTCGAAAAATTCTAGTAGGTATTTTTTACTTTATTTTTTTACACTGTAGACGTATAATCGCGTTCGATAGATTCTGGTTGAAAAATATCAATATCACTCGTACGTTCGTTGACATTCCAGCGATCCGTACTAAGCGCTTTACTGACACATTTCTAATGCGAACCGCTAAAGAATGGAATGTGATGCCTGCTAATAAGTGCCCTGATTCCTACAACCTTGATCTCATCAAGACGAGAGTGAATAGGCATTTCCTGGGCGAGCACCTGTTATACCTTAGACCACATCCTGTTTACTTAGCACTATGGAGGTCAAATGACTGCCCAGTTACTTGAAAAAAAAAACCGGCAAGTAAAATATTTTTTAATATATGATGTAACTAAAAATTTACGGTTTTCGCAATTTTTCCTTTATCTGTACTATAATACGTTACTTTGTACCAAATTTCAAGATTCTAAGTTCACGGGAAGTACCCTGTAAGTTTTGATTCCCGTGCGGTTTTCGAAAATTTGCGGATATTTGCGGCATAAACGGCAAGTATCACGGCTGTATTACGGCTGTATCTTTTGATTGATTTGGCTTAGAAGTTTGAGTTTTTCACAGCTCCAAGGGACAGTAGACCTGAGTATTAGATATAAATTTCAGATTGATACCTCCACGCGTTCCTGAGAAAAACGATATTGAAAGACGATTTGAGGTACGGAACTAGAAAACGTTCCAATTACTGAAACCTACCTCGATCTTTAAAAGTTGCACAGCAAAATATAGACAGAGTACCAAACAGTCCATATTTGATATCGGAGAGTATCTGCATACCCCATTTCCCTGGAAGAATGCACTCAACAAGGACCCCATATTCTTACCCTTGAGATTGAAAACGGGTTTTCATGTCGTTTGCTTGTAAAATATGAAGCCACTTTATCGAGCTCCCGAGAATGTACAATCTTGATGCACTGTTTAAGCTCACTCTTGTTATGATCGTAAACGCGACTCGGAATACCGGATCAAATATCAAATCAAATAATTTTTATTTGCCAGAACATTATTTTATATAAACAGGTGATATGTCAAAAGAAAGTACAAATGTTCGCCTTATACACAAAAGCATGCAAAAATACAAAATGTCAGTTAATTATAATGTCATGTAATTTATGTGAAAAGTTACCAGATTTATTGAACACCTTTAAATTCTCGCAAGGAATAAAAACATTTTTCAATTAACCATTTGCGTAGCTCCGATTTGAAGCGATTAAATGGCATCTCTCGAATACCTTGGGGTATCTTATTAAAAATTTTTATTGAATTAATGTAACAGTTTCTGTCATGCATAAAACCTCGGCATGGTTGCGTTTTCAATTTAGTAGGGTCTCTCTGTGTATATTTACTATTTTCGCTAGTCTTTTTGAACAAGTGTGGGTGATTTTTTACAAAAATGCCAACCTCTAAAATGTATAGGGAAGGAACCGTTAGTATTTGCAGTTTTTTAAAAAGTTGTCTGCAGGAATGCATTTGACCAACCCTACAAACCGCACGTACACACTTTTTTTGTGCCAGGAAGGCTTTATTAACTAGGGTTGAGTTTCCCCATAGCAAAATGCCATATCTGAGAATGGAGCCTACATAGCCATGGTAAGCAGTAAGGGCCGCGTTTTGGCCGACTGTTGTGCTTAATTTTTTTAGTGCATACACAAATTTATTTATTTTACCACATGTCATATCAATATGTTGTTTCCAATTACAGTTTTTGTCAAGAGTTAAGCCTAAGAATTTTGATGAATTATTATTGTCTATTTTATGTCCATTGTATTGAATATTGAGTATTTTGTCTTACTTAAATTAACGCATAGTGAGTTTTGCTCTAACCATTTGATTATGTTACTTAATGCTAAGTTTATTCTAGTTTCATAGTCTTCGTGTTTCTTGTCGTCTGGGATTATTAGAGTTATATCGTCAGCAAATAATATACACTTTTCGTTGGTCGCATTAGGCAAGTCATTAATAAAAAGCAGAAAAAGCAATGTTGATAAGACGCTACCTTGAGTCACGCCCTTATTACTGCTCAGAAACGAAGATCTACATGGCATGAGGACATTTTCTTTATTAATGGCTGCTACTTCTACACATTGAGTATGACCATGAATATAGCTCTTTAACCACTCCAGCGCTTTACCTCTTATACCGTATCTTTCACATTTGTCTAAAAGTAAATCGTGATTAACCATATCGAAGGCTTTGCTAATGTCTAAAAAGATAACGGTTACAGGTGTTTTTTTGTCCACTAACTCTGTTATAGCACTGACTAACGTAAAAGCCGCAAGAGTTGTTGATTTTCCCTTTTGAAAACCATTTTGTTCCTCTTTTATTATTTTAAATTTATTTACAAAATCAATAAGGCGCCAGTACATAATCTTTTCTAGTATCTTAGAAAAAATCTGTCCAAGACTTATAGGTCTATAATTAGTTAATTCTAGTTTGTCTTTTTTTTTGTGTAGGGGCTTAATAATCGATGTTTTTAGGCGGTCTGGAAATACACCCTGTTCCAGAGATTTATTAAAAAGATAAGTCAGAATACTTACAATTAAGTCAGCACAATTTTTTACTATGGCGGTGGATACATTATCGTATCCAACGGAGTTTGTATTTTTAAGTGAATAAATACATTTAAGAATCTCATTGTCAGTGCAGGCCGCTGAAAATATGCTACTGCTTGTCCGTTCTATTTTACTGCTAGTTTTATTTTCCATGTCAAAGTTGTTTTCAGTTGTTTCGGTCGATTTAATGAAGAACTGGTTAAATAAATTTGCAATATCGATGGGACTACGTATTATTGTGCCATTATTGTTGATTGCACTTATTCCCCCACATGTCTTGGTGTTATCTCCCTTAATTATATCCCAGGATGCTTTGCACTTATTTTTTGACTTAAGAATATAATTGTTATTTACTTTTCTCTTAGAAGTATTAATGCATTTTCGAAGCAGTTTACTATACCGGGTATAATTAGCTTTGTTAACATCTGAGTTATTAACGTATAGTCCATTTCTAAGTGCCCGCTTTTTTGCACAAGATATTTTGATGCCTTTGGATATCCATTTTGGTCGGGATGAGTTAGTATTTACCTTGACTTTAATTATTGGGAAACAGAGATCGTAAAGAGTAGTAAACATATCATGAAATGCATTAAATGACTTGTTTACATCCTGTTCGTTATAGACATCATTTACATCCTGTTCGTTATAGACATCATTCCATGATAAACTAGATAACAGTTCCCTAAACTTGGATATGTTACCTTGACTATAGTCTCTTCTCAATACAAACCAGTATCGTTTCTTTTTTGTTTTACCACCCGGAAAACACAATAATTGGGCCGTGTTGTGGTCAGACAAATGAAAAGTATAAAAATAGCATTGAAAAATGCAAAAAATTCAAAAATCATAAAATATATTTAGCAGTTTCAGAACTATAGCACATTTTTCAAAACCGCAAATTTAACTTTGTCATTCATACAAAAACCATGGAAAACAAAGTAAAGTTATTTTTGCAGACGAAAAATTATAGTGGCTTTTTTATGATTTTGTAATTTTTGCATTTTTCAATGCTATTTTTATACTTATGGTAAATTTTAAATAGATAAAATTTGGAAAAAATTAACTCGGCCACAAGTGAATTCTCAGACGGGAATCGAACCCGCGACCTTTGGAAATCCGGTCCAAGGGCCGAGTTCATTTTTTCCAATATTTTTCTATTTAAAATTTACCATAATTATAGTGGCATTTTGGGTAGGTGTAGGTAATTGTGCCGTGTGGTGACGGCCTAAGAATACAAGTGTCACCACTCCCTTACATGCCTGGGATGTCGTAAGAGTCGACTAAGAGGCTCGACGCATTGAACACCTGTGCAAGAGAAGGAAAACTTAAAACAAACCCTCTACCAACCTGTCTGGCCAGCGTGGTAGCAGTAGGCTAATAACCTCCTATGAACGCCACAATAGACGTGAGCTAGGAGAGGCTTATGTCCAGCAGTGGACGTCCACAGGCTGATAATGGATGGATGGTAGATAATCGGTATTCAAGTGAATACCTTATTTAATATAATAATAATAATAGAAACTTTATTATAAGTCTGTTTCATCTTAATCAATAGTCAAACATTTGTAAAAATGTTTCTTTCGAATGCGAGGATATTTCTCTCATTGATGAAACGACGGTGGCCAACACCGTAGAGGGGTGATACTAGAAAAAATTGACGTGTCCTCATAGCTTTCTGTAGCATAATTGGTTAGTGCATTGAGCCGGATTCCAAGGATACGAGTTCCAATCCCGTCAGAGCGACATGAGACTAGTTGCTTTTTTCTAGTATATTTTGTTGTTTAAGCCAGTTTAGAACATAAATTATTGTCATCGATCAAAGTTAGTATCTATGCTTGCTCCTACGGAACCCTTCATGTGCGAGTTGGACTCACACTTAACTGTTTTTTTTTAATTAAAATTGTATGAAATGTAATGTATTGTATGAAACAATGTTGTTAATCAACTTCAAAATACTTTCTACTTACCTACAATCTTGTAAGGAGCAGCTATTATAGACTAGAGGCCGCCCGCGGTTTCACCTGCTTAGTTTCCGTTCCCGTGGGAATATTGGAATAAAAGATAGCCTATGTTTTAATTCAGGCTATCTTCTAAGTGTGTGCTAAATTTCATCTAAAACGGTTCAGTCGTTTTTGCGTGAAAGAGTAAAAAATAAAAAAAAACTGTCATACTTTCGCATTTATGATATTATTAATAAGATACCTAGTAGATTTAAAACACAAAATATTTCAATAATTATCAGCTCGTTACCAACAGTTAATTCATGCTCTTTTTCAATGCATTTTTCCTATGATTATGCAGGGGTTAAATAAACTTTATAGTTTATTTAACCCCTGCTAGGAACTTAACCTTTCTAGAAAGTTTTATTGACTTTTCAATAATCCATGACGAGATATGAATATTAAATTATTAACGCAAATCAAAGATCAAAGACGGAAGACCCACGCTTTCCACATCAAGGAATTTTATTTTTAGATCCAATCAATGAGTTAACAGTGAAAAGATTATGAATTCCTGCACTTAATTATTTATATCTTTTGCAGAGTTCTATATAAAAAAATCGGCCAAGTGCGAGCACATGTAGGGTTCCATCTCTCATCCGAGGTTGACTGGAAGAGATTGCTATGTAGCAATAAGGCCGCCTATTATGTGTTCCTCATTTTGTATTTTTTTCTGTATGTGTTTGTTTTTGTATCGTGTGCAATAAAGTTTCTGTTATTATTGTTATTATATTAAATTAGGTACTTATTCAATTGACTGACCGATTACCCACACCTACCCGAAATGCCACTAAAATTTTTAGTCTGCAAAAATAACTTACCTTTGTTTCAAGGTGTTTGTATGAATGACAAAGTTATATTTGCGTTTTTGGAAAATGTGGTATAGCTCTGAAACTGCTAAATATATTTCGTTCAAACTAATTTTCGTTGAAAGTTTTATAAAGATCTACAGCATAATTTTATTTTTTTATTTTTTTACTTTCTAATTTTAAAAGTGAGAGGGGGAGGGACTTTTTTTATTGAATCCGGCAGCCTATTGAATTTTTTTATGGACATAGCTAATGCGCTAGAAGAGTAGTGTTTCATTTTAGAGGTTGGTAGTATCAATATACTGGTACAGTTTTTTTTTTTTTTTTTTTTTTTTTTTTTTTCTTTTTTTTATACAATCACACCAATTATCTAGCCCACATTAAGTATCGTGAAGAACTTGTGTTATGGATACTATAGATAACGGAAAACATACTTGTTAATAAATATTTGTCTTGTCCGGGGATCGAACCCGGGACCCCTGGCGCAGAAGGCGGCGTTAGTACCTCTGCGCCAAACAGGTCGTCAGTTTGTTTCTAGGTCTTAGATAGTGTTTTGTAATGTGGTCATCGCGTTTGGTATAGAAGTTGGGATATTTACGTACAAATTTACATAATTCTAAGATATATATGCTGGGTAATGTTAATATTTTTCAAAGTAGGGTTTGCAACTTTCTGTATCTCTGTATCTGTATTCAGTCTCGGTTAACAAATAAACCATTCGATTCTATATTAACCGAAGTTAAGGCTCTCACGCTAATAGAAACCGTACCCCGTAAAGTTCCACGGCTACGTTATGGGTCGTTCAACGTTTACGTCCCTTAGTACAGGTGACGGCACGTCAATGTTTATAGTACTAGCGGCAGCCCGTTGTTCCCGATCCCGTGAAAATATCGGGATAAGAAATATGTTTTAATCCAGGATATCTTCTGTCTGTGTGTCAAATTTCATCTTAATCGGTTCAGTAGTTTTTGCGTGAAATGCATCCGATGCATCTGATTATCCATCACTAGTAATAACTTATATAAATGTCAGCCATCACAATCGTATTCATTTGACAGTTCATATTGTATGTCATTAGTGTCAAATTTCATACAAATTGCAGCCGATCGAATACAGTATGAACTGTCAAGTTAATACGATTGACGTAAAGCAATCACACCCCTGATTCCGAAACAACAACCATAAAGCACATATCAAACAAAAAGTTCATCACAAAATGGGTAAAACTTTTTAGGGCCAAACGTCACTGACCCCAAATTTTTGTCCTGGGTGGGGATTGAACCCACGACCCGACCCCTGGCTATGAAGGATCGCTATTACCGCACCAACGGGCCCGTTAAGTTTTTTTTATTGAGGGACAAACAGTTACTCATTAATACTAGTACTAAACAAAACATATAGGCATAAAGTGCTAACAAGTAAAAAAAAAAAAAATTGTGTCTAATGGAAGATTTGAGGGTCAAACCCGTTTTTTTTTATTTCATTTGATTCTCTTCGGAATACCATATTTTGTATATAATAAATCATTTTTATTTCGGAAAAAGATCCATATCACAGCAATATTAAAAAACAATTGTAATCTTAACCTAGAAAAATAATTAACATAAAATGAAATACAATTACATCACAATTAATTAATTAAAATTCAAATCTCCTATATAATAAAAATAATAAACAAATCATTGAAAATATTTAAATTATAATAATAAAATTTCAGATAAACATTCATGCATACTTTTATATAACTTTATAAAATATTTGTTACTTATTGACTAAAATACTCATTAACCGTTATAATTGCAAAACGAGGGAGCACAATTCAATTAAGAAACTTGAATGTCCCACCCATATGTAGTAGAGTCCAATGCCTCTGAATGGGACAGTCAGGCCTGTCTTGTACTACCCTCAGGACACTATTTGAACTCTGCCTTAGTCTGCATAACATTGACGCCGTTCGCTTCCTTATGATGCTGTAAAAATCATCAACACCTGCTTCAGCGAACATGCTTGAAGCACTACAAAATCTGGGAAGGCCCATTAGCATCCTGAAGGCATTATTGTATTGAACTCGGAGTGAATTATAAGTCTTTTGCGTATAGCTACACCACAGGCTGCAGGTATAAAAACTTTGACAGTACGCCTTGAACAGGGTTATTTTGACGTCATTTGTACACCTAGCAAACCTGCGTGCAAGCATATTGCATCGGACTGCCAATGCCCTTCGTTCCCTCTCTATATCATTGTTGTCCAACAGATCTTCATTAACAATGTGTCCTAAATATTTAAATTGCGACACTCTATTTAATGGCACACCAAGGAGTTTCACAGGCGGCACAACCAAGGGTTTTTTACCATTTACACGAAACACCATAAACTCACTCTTTTTAGTGTTATAGCGAAGCCCATGCTCAACTGGGTATGATTCACATACAGCTAATAATCTACGCAACGCACTCACTGATGGACCCAGCAACACCATGTCATCGGCATAACTTATGCTATTGATCATGTGTCCGTCAATAGAACAGCCCACCCTGGTGCCGCTGAGTGCATCAATGAGACCGTTTACATAGAGACTGAATAGCACAGGCGATGACAACCTGCCCTGTCTTACCCCGCATTCCAACAGATATTCATCGGATAGTGCGCCAGACCACCTGACCTGGTTAACTTGGTGACTGTACCAATACTTGAACGTGGTGATAAGTTCCGCTGGAACAGATATTTCGCGTAGCTTTGTCCATAGTATGTCGTAATTAACCAGGTCAAATGCCTTGGAGAGATCCAGAAAAGCAGCATACACTGGCGTTTGTCTCTGGGTGTAATATTTGACAGTATGCTTCAGCGACAGTACAGCACTCTCTGTAGATAAGCCAGGTCGAAAACCAAATTGAGCATCGTTAAGCTGTATGTAGTTACTAAGCCGTCGCTCAAGCAGACCGTCAAGCACCTTTGCCAATACAGTAGCCAAAGAAATAGGTCTGTAATTGGCTTTGTCTGTACTATCCCCAGTCTTGTTTTTTACAATAGGAACAACAATAGTTCTCATCAGTTCGTCCGGTAAATAAGAGTGCCTTATGCAGAAAGTATACAGCATTGCTAGGACCCTTGGGAGATGCGGCCCCGCATTGTGAAGGTGCTCAACACTGAGGCCATCGTGCCCTGGTGATTTTCCTCCATTCATCCTCTTTAGAACCACCCTAACATTCATAGCGGAGATACGGACAGGATCACCAGCCACGACCACCTCCGCATCGCCCACGCCTACTTCCACTTTTCGCGGTAATATGGATTCAACTTTAAAGTGTCTCTTAAATAGGCTCGCTATCTCCCTCGGTTCACTGATCCCACTCACGCTTACGGAGACAGCTGGCTTAGGGCTCAGTTTTTTCGTGTTTTTCCAAAATTTTGCGAAATTTTTCGAATTATGCTGGGATGCCAAAATGTCCATTTTTATTTGGTTTTGGTTTTCTTGACATGCTTTTAATTTAAACTTGAACACGCTTCGCGATTCACACATGACCTGGTATAAACGGCCAGCTTTTGGCCTACCATGCCACGCCCAGTTGATGAATGCCTGTCTCGCTGTCTCGTGAGCATCCCTCACAAATTTATTCCATCCGGCAATGTAACGTCCTCTCTTTTTAGTTTTATATTCAACACAACTAAGCTCAGCAGCCTCCCTAAGCGCTTGTACAATTGAGTAATATATAGATTATTAATAACTATTCTATGGTCGAGATTATTACATATTTGATCGCAGCATGTACTAAACTCCGCAGGAAAATCAACATCTCTCAATTTCTCGGTACATCTCCTACGGTAACACTCAATTTGATACTGATCCCTTACACCCCATAAAACTTTATTAGTTACTTGTTTTGAAAGTGTAGGTATAATTGGCCTTATTGTATTTAGATTTACATGTACTACTAACGGCAGATGATCAGACCAGTAGGTATCATAATAAACCTCAACACCGGTTACAGACTGCCGTGACGCCTCAGTAACCAGGCAATGATCCAACCAGCTTGTTGTTCTGTGAGCATCGCTAATAAATGTGTACGTGCCCGAGTCGATTCCCAGTAAATCAATATCTATACAGTTCCACCTCTGATCAACACAAAAATCTAACAGCTCTTTACCAAATAACTCCTTAGGATTAGAATTAAAATCACCCATTATAAAAACAGACTCTAAGTTACAGCTTTCTACTATCGCAGCTACTTTGCTCATACAATCACAGAACTCGGCTAAGTTATCATAGGCGTTAGTAGGCATGTAGACACAAACTATTAGGATAGATCTATCCATCAGGTCAACTTTAACAGCCAAGATTCGGTCATTACTACATTCCACCACAGACACGGTATTAAAGATAGACTTTCTCCATAAAAGAGCTATCCCTCCGTAGGGACGGCCTCGGAGTAGCTTAGTTGCATCCATAGATGACTTGCCATGATAAGCAAAGTCTTTACTAATATCACCTAGCATTGGTAATTCCGTAGGCAATAACCATGTCTCTTGGAGTGCTATAATATCTGCAGTCTGACAAAGAGTTCGCACACATTCAATAGATCTGTTTACATTCTTACAATTAAAACTAATAAATTGTGAAATTAAATTAATATTATCAGTACACTTTTGACTACTCATATTATTTATTTATTATAATTAAATATTCAAATACTCTATTTTTTACTGAAATTCACAAACTCGCGAAAAGCAACACCATTTTGCCATAGGTTCTCATCCATAAATACAGATAATTTTTCTTTAGGTATAAAAAATTTGTAAGCTACATATTCCTTTTTTAATTTCATATCTACTTTATGTAATAGTACATTAACCCCTGTTTTATTTTTAATATAACAAGTAATATCATCAACTGAAGAGTCCACATCGATATTATAAATGTAATGTATATGTAAATGTATATGAATTTTAGCCAATGTTATGTATAAATTGCTGCTATTTGATACAGCAATTTCTGTTAGGTCTCTTTGGGGATTTAGTTATAACAGATATTAATTATATATTTTATATTATATATATGTATAGGTTTATATACTTAATATTTTATTTTTAATGAGTCGTTTTATTTATTTGTTTTACATTTGAGGTTTTTTCTTGTTTTCCTAAGTGTCACCCGTTAGGATGATCGATATCCTGTTCTCAAGGGAATTGGTGAACTGGGTGAAATGGATCCAAAAAGGATGACTAGTCATAATTTAATATTTATCGCAATAATGTCTTTTCGAAGTGTTGTGGCATCGCACTTACGATCTTTCGCGGTAACGTGTATTGCAATCTTGTAGTATCGAATTAGCGTGCATCGATGTTTTGTGCGTCGAGAATCCGCATTACACTCATAAAAACAGACATGTTTTCGCATTTATGTAGGAAGTAGGATAGGATACATACATACATAGGTACAGTCAAGGAGTTCCCGGAAACCCAATTTTAGGCGATTCTCGCGTGCTTTCGATTTGGACAGTCGTAGTAATGTCGTATGGGCTTACAATGTAACAAACTGACAGCTGTTCAAGGGGTTTTGCGGAATACCCGGAATTACCGTACATCCCTGTCGCTTTAAACCTTGCATGGTTGGTAGAGTATTTAAGACGCAGCTTGAGAGTGAAATGTATAAATGTCGCAGCCATCTGGTTAAATCAGCCATTTGATTAAAAGGCTAGCCGGATAATTAAACGCCGGCATTGAGTTGGATACCTAGGCCGATCGTTGTTTGAACTAGCATCACTTAACGCTCAACTAGTTGGCTTATTGTAAGTTGGCCCTTTGAGGATGGCTGACGTTAATTCAGCCACGTGATTGAAATTTAGTTACAAAACAAATATGTCGTCAGTTATGTCATCAGCTGGCTATTTTATGTGCTTTGTTTTCGTTTCAACATAACTTACAGTGTTTTATTAATATCGATATTGATATGATAAAAATGTGTGATAAAAATATGCCTGATATTACTCCGCCGGCTACAAGTTTACATGAAAAGTTTGAGACTATAATGACATCTCATTTAATGATGATCATGTCATTAAATTAGTTAAACGTTTCATTCACCGACTTGGCTAGTTGTCCCTTAGCCATTTCATGGAATGCCGGCGTTTTAATTTACGGGCTAGCCCTCCAATTGAACGGCTGATTTAACCAGTTGGTTGCGACAAAACACCACCTGTCATAGCCACACCACAACGACGCAACGCGACGTTTGGCAGTGGTTCGTTATGGATATATGGATAGGATGTCCAGAAATAATCCTTTGTTGCTCGTGGTCATTAGAGACAGGTTGCCAACCAAGCTTATATTAACTCGATATGGTTTTGGATAGCTAACAGCTGGCATATCCTATCTTATTCTTTCAGTCACAATCCAGCATGGACGATAACGTTACAGTAGCTCTGCGAAGACCGACCGCTGGTAAAAGCCAGCCCTCTATGGAGTAGGTACTACAGTCACCTGTGAGATGGTTCTGCTAAGTATCAGCTAGAGCTACTGGAATCGATTGAAAACCGTGCCAGAAAACTCATTGGAAACAGCATTGGCCAAAGGAATTTCAGAGCCTCAGTCACCGTCGCAAAGTTGCATGTCTATCGGTCTTTTATAGGATACACTTTTGAGAGTGAGCGAGAGAACTACACAACCTTGCTCCTTCAGCCCTTTTCCACCATCGGGGTACCAGACGCAGGCTAGCTTACCACCCATACGTCGTTGACATTCCAACGGTCCGTACCAAGCGTTTTGCTGACACATTATCCTGAGACCACATCCTGTTTATTAAGCACGATGGTGGTCAAATGCCTGACCAGTTATTATAACAAAAGGCATCTTCACGGCCAAAATGTTCAGATTGATGTGCTTCCTACTTTACAGTTGGGATCACTAGTCGTATAAAGGTATTTTACTACCCTTCATTATTGATACAAGACTTGTTTGAGACCACGTTTTACTTTTGGACTTTTATTCATCCAAGGTCTAAATATAGCAGTTTGGAAGGGTGCTAATAAAGTTATACTAAGGTTTAGTGTAAACCTAGATAGAAGGTTAGACTTCTCTTTCCTTAAATCTATTGCGGGAAGAAAATTTAAAAGAGCGGCTCTAATAAAATGAGCAAGAGTTAATGCGGTGGGTTCCGAAAGATCGGAAATTAATTTATACAAAGGGCGGCTATTTAAAACGGCATCGACTTGAGTTAGAACAGTAAGCATTTCTTCGTATGTTAGTAACTGTTTGCCTATGACACGAAACAATAACGGTTTTACAGACTTTATATTAGATTCCCAAATACCACTGAAGTGACTCGCAGTGGGGGGGGATTTGGTCCTTATAAATATAATAAGGTTTTTTCTACTATAGGGAAAAGTTTAACCTTCATCATACGTGATGTTAATTTATGATAAGGCTGAATCGGGAATCGTGCTTCTCTTAGAAATATCTTCTGTGAATCTTATGTATGAGTGCATACATACATAATCTTACCTACGGCATAAATCTGTTGGGATGGCAGAGCCTCAAGTGTGCAGTTTGAGCGTGATAAAAGTATAAACATCTTTTTTTATGTACGACGCGGAGACTCTTAGCCTTTATCATACCTAATGTTAAGTATTGATAGGGCTGAAGATGGAAGCGAGCCTCTGCCGGAATCCTCAATAACTAAGGAACTGGCTATGCTATCTTTAACTGCCGGTACACAACAATGCTGTTGTGGCGTCAGACTTAGATAAGATGGTGGTAGTTGGCCAGGCGGACTTACAAGTCCTACCACCAACCAAACCGAATACAATATGGGAAATCGAATCGGAATCGAACCCGGGACCCCTGGGTCTGATACCGGTGGTTGTACCACTAGACCACAGAGGCTTCAACATCACTCTAATAGCCATACCTCACGATGCCATATTTGGCATTTGTCTGGAAACAATAGTGACCAGCCCATCACCTACATTAGTTTTTGATTTTTAATACAGTGGTCGTCACATATTTAACGACACTAGCCGATTTTCATACAATCGAGGTAACTTTGGAGCCTTGGTTTTCTAGCAAAGATTGACCGAGCTGTTGTCTAATTATAGACATCCAGAGAGTAAATAGAAGAGAACCAGATTGTTATACACACCCAACTGATCTGATCAACATTCTAAGAGATGTATGGGTATGTTTAAAAAAACGCGAAAATAGCATAAAAATCTATGGAATTTCTGAAACTAAAAACACTGATCCTTACAACTTATAAAATGTTGATCAGGTCTGTTGGGTATGTATAGCAATCTGGATCTCCTCCGTTGACTCCCTCGATGACCATCATCAGATCACAGCTCAGTCAATCCTTGCCAGAGAACCAAGGCTCCAAAGTTACCTCGATTGTGTGAAAATCGGCTATTGTCGTTAATTATGCACAACTGGTTGTGCAATGCAGTTGGTCCATGGGGCCGACGGGACTGTTTATGCACTGGAAAGATAGCAACACTATTCTACATGTTGTAATAAAACAACCTTAACTGATCAGTATTATCCCGTGACCTCGTTCTTAGAAAAGGTGCCGAAACGTTAAAATACCTAAAACTACAAAACCTTCAAATACACGTAATATTAGATCCTAGCTCGTCTAAATAAACTGTGCGCTCATGATCCGTAAAAGTTGAACTTTTATTTCAATGAACAGTGCGCGCTAAAACTTAAGATGTACATTATATTTTCTTCTATCACTGCCAGCGCAGGACCCTTAGCCAAAGTAACAATTCCAAAACGATAACGAAGTTCGATAAATTTTAAATGTATGGGATTGGCGGATTGGCATAAGCCGCGCTAAATAGACAATGACGAATCGATTTATCGTTTCGCTGTCGCACATAACGATGTTACTTTGTCTACGGGTTCTGCACGGAGACCACGAGTAAGTACATAATATGCATACTTAGTAAAATACAAAACACATTAGTGTCTACCAAAATTTACCCGCTGTCGCCCACAGTAGTCAACCTTCATGATATTTATGGTGTTTGACTAGGCTCTCCCATGGCAAATAAGATTTATTACGAGCAAACTCGATAGATTTACTGCGCAAAGTTCGCGCTACCCTCATAAAGTGGATGTAAAAAGTAACTGAAGGCATTCCATGTTTAACATGGCAAGACGAAAATAATAAAAAAATCTCTCTATCTTGCTTAAATAACAAAGAGTGCCTATACTGATAGTAAGTAGCTAGAAATAATGCTTAGGAAACAAACTTATATATTGTATTTTCTATTCTTTACCTGATATAAGATAAAAACAAATTTTATAAAAAAATATCAAACCGACTTCAAAAAGTAAAAAATAAAACTTTTGGAGTCGGTGCTAGCTGGCACCGACTCCAAAAGTTTTATTTTTACTTTCAGATTTTTTAGTTACATCATGTGCCGTTACTTACACTAATAAAAATCAGCCCATACACAACAATGTCATCTAGGTAAACGACTACTTGCCAAAAGGTGATTGATATTTTTCAAGATTATGAAAAAACTACTAGCCAGATCTTCGTAAAAATTATATGGGACCACACATAAACCATTTTCTTTCAGATAAAAAAAGAATTATAATTATTGCGTGAAACTTCAGCTCGAACAAGAATCTAACAATTACCTGGATGATATAATTGTTTCATGACTTCCATGACATTAGGCCCCATATCTCCGAAGATTACCATCGGATCTCAATGAGACTTATATGGGACCAAATTGACAGTGTACCCGATCGAACAAAAAAACAATTATTAAAATCGGATCACCAACACCGGAGTAATCGGTATACATACATCAGACAAAAAAAAAAAAAAATACGCGTTGAATTAAGTACCTCCCTCCTTTTTGTTGAAGTCGGTAAAAATAGAAAACCATCGTTTGAAATAAGTAGTATGATTAGTTGAAGTTGTAGTAATGAAAGTATATTTTTTTCAAGATTCCTCCTGTAGTAAATTATTTTACTTATACGGTGATGTAGCTAGTATAGTTACTTACTTTCATACAGTAGTATACTACCTAGATGTCTTTATATATTTTCTCTGATTTCCAGCGTCTTCAGCACAGTTCTCTTTTCTCCTATCCATGCCAACACCTCCTAGTTTCTTTTTTTCTTAGTCCAGCTATTTTTTTCCATCCTGCGCCAACACATTCCGAAGGCTCCAGCCTGTAAAAAACTATTAACTTCGACGAATACTATACAGGGTGTTAAAATACCCATACCGAAGCCGTAATATTTGCGTAGTGTACATCTAACTAAATAAGAATATGTGAAAATAATTGCTGGGAAACGACTTTTATTTTTTGTTTTAAAAAAATGAGTGTTATTTTTACTAGCAAAAAAAAACGCGTGCAACAACGTATGCGTGTCTAGAGGGCACGAGTAGGTAGCTGGTTGGTTTTGTAATTCATTGCGGTTTTGTAACTATAAACGATAATATTTAAAAATAAATAGTGACTTTGATCCTCAATAACTCCTTAACTATCAGGTTCCCAGATTTGACCCCATACAAGAAAATGATTGTAACAATGGGTAGAATACGTGGTTTTCGTTTTCGTTATGGGTCTTTTAATACCCTGTATAAATGCTGCATTACAAAATTGCAAAGTATACACATACTAATGTCGAACCAATAAACTAGACTTTTTATTCGAAAGCGAAGCGTTCAGTTTATGGCACCAAATTGAATTGCTCCGAGCTACCAACGCTTTTAAAAAGTTCTCCGCTCTACGCCCACACAGTGCGAATTGTTGATCGGTTTTTTTTTAAATCGACGCTACATGATGGTAACTATGTGATAAGAAGAAATTTATCGAGAAGCTACATGCTGGGCTATTATGTAAATGTGAATTACTTATGTAACGAAATAAATAGCTTTCGTGGGTGCTTTACCAGTGGCACCGATGTGAAATTGTATCTTCAAAAATTATATTCATCGTCATCATCATCAGGCATTTTATTTTTATGTCCCTACTTCCTGGGCAGATGTCTTCCTTATAAATGGATAAAAAGAATGAGCCATGACATGACTCACCGTACGATTGCGTAATGTAGTCGTATTCAAATGTCATATCGTATTCAGTCGACTGCAATTTGTATGGAATGACATATGATACGATACATTAAGAACTGTCAAATGAATACAATTGACTTTACGCAATTGTGAGCAATTTTGATGCAGTCGAAACCTAGATAAACGTGCCTTCCGAAGCTGTAATCTGTAATTTTTGCTCACCCATCCCGTGAACAACCATTTCGAAAGTTGCTCAACTGCCACAAACGCATGCCGAAAAGGCTAACCACTGCATCACTGAGCTCCGCAAATTATACTCAGTTAGAAAGACATAACTCCGGTAGGATTAATTAACGGTGACAGTCGTCCTCACAGAACAGAAAAAACAGCACGTCTTGCTTCACATGTTTACCTTTTCGCCTTTATCGCGTAAGTGATAAGAGCTATCGCTCATGTGAATGGGAAAATGTGAATGAACGAAACCGTTCGTTTTGAAAATTTACTCTATTAAAACTGTTTTATTCTGCCGCTTAGTTAAGTGTTACCGGCATTCTCGATCTAGGGAATATGTTTTTCTCAAACATGCTTGGAAATATGAGCATTATTTTGACAACCTTCTTGAAATAAATCGATATTGCTGTACTGGCCACATACATGCGAGCAGCGGCCGGCAAAAGTTGTATGAAAATACATATCTGTCGTGTTTAGCGGCCAAATAAATTACATTGTAAACTCATACCTGTCGTGTAATTTAAAAATGGAACAAGCTTACTCTCCAAAATATGGCAACCAAGGAGGTAACTTATCATAGGTTTTATTTAAATTTCGAATTGGCTTGCAAATAGAAAGCTGTTTTAGAAAAAAACAACAAAGGAACACTTTAACGCGGGAAAAAATATTGTTGTTCGTTGTTCGTCTGATTTCGAAAAGTAGTTTTAATTGTGTGCCTCGGCTTCGCCTCGGCCCACATACGTTAGTTGGTCCATCAATGCCTAGTTGTGGCCAAGGCTCGTATAGTATTTTTCTCAAATAATGCGCAGCAATTATTTATCTACACGTTTTTCTACACATTTTTATTTATCTACACGTTCGTCCATCAATGCCTCTTTTGCTGGCCGCTGCAGTAATGTACTTTTTCATGTCTCATATTCTGAAAGTAACTCATAACTTGCCTAAAATGCGCGTTGAAAGTGATATGTGGCGGCCCTAGGGCTGTAATAAATTTGAAAAAAGAATAGGGGGTGTCATGTCAATTCAATATCTGTAATCTCTTTGGACTTTTATTTACCAAAGGTATGTAGGCAAAGGCACAGAAGCCTATACAGCTTATTTTGCTACATTATAAAATAATTAAAATCGTAGAAACCTTACAAATTTTTTTTTAGAATATTCTGTTTGTTTTTACTTTCCTCATATTCAAAATGAAAAGTAGAGTGTTTACTTCGGGTGTATGGACCCATAACAGTCTCGAACTATCGGCGCCCTCACTTCGTTCGGGCGCCGAAACACTCGACTGTTATGGGTGTTATACAGCCCTTGGTAAACAATCTACTATAACATATCTACGTTCTTAAGTTGCGTCCAGATTATGTAATGCCCGATTGACACCAGGCAAGGACAGTGACGACTAAAGTGGCGACTGACGACCATCTCGACAGTGCAATAAACAGCGCCCGATTTTATCCCCCGTACTGGCAAGCACCTTTTGAAAAACCCACTTTTTAACTTAGTTAAACCATATTTGGATTTAATTTATGATAGAAATGTTGAATATCATTTGAAAGGTAACGAAAAGGAGTACCCAAAACAGATCAACTTTTATTGGAGTAGAACTAAAAAAAAAGATAAAGTTTACAAAACAATAACACTCCTTAATTATTATATTTTTTTATTTTGCTTTTTATAATGCGATTTTTATGTGATAAATATATTAAACAAGAAAACATACTAGAAAAACGCAACTTGTCTCATATCTCATGGTCATGTCCCGTCAGAGCGACATGAGACAAGTTCCTTTTTTTGTAGTATATTTTCTTATTTAATATTTACCACTCCTCAATTATGCTTTTGTGTTAAAAAAACTTACTAAATACTTTTTTTGAACCTGCATTGAGTATTAACACCCACAAATTGTAGCGCTATTGCTCAACCAACAGCACTTTTTAACCGACTCTCTTTTTTATGTATTTTACTCGATTACTCAAAGACGGCTGGACCGATTTGAGTAATTCTTTTTTGTTCGAAAGGGTATACTTCCCATGTGGTCCCATTATCATCGTGTCAGGATCTGATGATGGGCTCCTGGAGAAATCCAGGTAACTCTTCAAATATTATAGGCATTCCTATACGGATTTCGGTGTTTTCTATAGTAGCTCATGCAGGTGCTTCCGGAAAACACCATGGTGAAGTGGTACTGATGATGAAGACTATGACAATGGTCATCGGAACTATTAAATACTAAGCAGTTCACGGAACCGATACGATTATTTTAATGTGGTTCATAAGAAATTTATGCTCAACTCAATGCATGTGATGAAGTGGAGGCGATGATGAAGTTCTCGGAGAACTCCTCAATGAGTAACGTCCCTGCACCGGGAAAAGCAGCATTTTGTAAAAGGTGACGAGGAGTTGACATTTCTACCTTGAAAAATTGTAAAAAAAAATTTTTTTATGAAATAATGGAAACCGACTTCAAAAAACTAAAAAGCAGAAAATAAACCTTTTGGAGTCGGTGCCAGCCAAGGCAAGAAACCGTACCGTACCGTGCGGTAGGACCACAAAGTAGAATGACTCCAAAAGGTTAATATTTTTCTTTTTAGTTTTTGAAGTTGGCTTTTTATTAGGAACAAAATTGCATTTTTTTATGTCACATTTGTGGTATTTTTTTTAATGCAATGAAATGTTGTTTATCAGGTTTATTTATTGGGCTTTCACACGAGGGCAATATTGGTAGGGCGCCTACACGCATTTGTAAAAACGCTTAAGATGAGCTATGCACATTTTATTTTCTTTACTTTACTCTACTGTACTATTAATTATATACCTATGTAAATTTGTAAGCCAGAAATGGTAAATGTGCGGAACTACCCTAAATGTGTCACCTATTGTTTACCACATTTATGCAAATAAAGAATTTGATTGATTGATTGATTGAAATAATTGCTATTTAGTCTTTAGTCTATATACAAACCATGGATTTATGGGTATGATAAACTTTAAAAGAACCGAAATTGTGACTTGGGAAAATGGTCTCCTGTTATTATGAGATAGGTACTATTAGGGGTTTATATTATGAGATAGTATCTCAAATTAGATTTTATTAGATATACAAAATCATAGTAGGTAAAAAATAAAAATAAACTGGTGAAAATCAGACTTTTATTATGTAATAGACTTTTCTTAAACAAATATCAGTCATAAGACGTCGGTCACCAGACAAGATCACAATAGGTATAAATTAATTTAACAATTGTAAATATCAAACGTTGACCCAATCCGAAGCCTAATCCACACCAGTCTTATTATTGTAATTCAATAGTTATGTAATACAATCACAATAATTGGTAGGATGGCACTTTTAATAATCAACAAATCAAATTCAAAGTTTGCTTCTTTAGAAAAAAAATTATATCTGAAAAAGAAGACCATTGAGACATGAGACCATTTAAAACAGCCCTGACATTTAAGCCATTTTTACCTTTATTATCTTCCAAAAACATCCCGCTGCAGTATGCACATTCAGCGTCTGGTGGCTCATCATCACTACTGCTATCAAAGAGCTCAGGGCCCTTAGCCAAAGTAACAATTCAAAAACAATAATGAAGTTCGAAAAGAATTAAGGGCCCGCTATAGGCCAATAGCTATAGGATCGTCTGTAATATCAATATTAATGAAAAACTGAATTTCAAATTAAGATGCAGCAAACTACAGGACTAACACTAGTGACTATGTTACTCAAAAACACGATTGCATAAAATTTTCTCGAAAGAAAAAAATTGCGAAGTTGCCTCCAAATCACTATAATTAACACGATACACTGCTAGTATTCAAGTAATACATTAAAATAAAGCTTGGAACTTTTAATTATAATTACACTATAGATAAGGCAGGGCTTATATTATATATTTTTTGTAAAAAACCTTTTAATATCCTTTAAAAAAAGAATTTCCTTCATTTCTTCATTCCGGACCGGCCGAATAGGGCCGGAGAATTATATAGTAATGCTGCCTTATTTCTCATAGAAATTAAGCAGCATTTACTTTGCAGTTCGCCGTTGCAGTTATTACTTTTGCTTTTGGCCTAGAGCGCGCCCTTAAATGTATGGGATTGACGGATTGGCATAAGCCGCGCTAAATCACGTGGTCTTTCCGCAAGTTAATTGGAAAATATAGACAATAACGAATCTAATTATCGTTTCGCTACTTAACATTATTACTTTGTCTACTGTTGGGCCCTGGCATGTCATGCAGGAACCCATTTGTTTATTTCGTGCCGATCCACGGCACGTATTATAGCACTATGGTCCCAGGTTTTCCTTTTGACGGTAGGTATCTAAAACAAAAAAACATTTTATAAAAAAAAATCAAACCGACTTCAAAAAGTAAAAAATAAAACTTTTGGAGTCGGTGCCAGCCAGGGCATTCTACATTGCACTTCTATTAACTATATATTTTTTTGGCCTTAGCTAGCTAGCACCGACTCCAAAAGTTTTATTTTTTTTTACTTTTTGAAGTCGGTTTGATTTTTTTTTATAAAATGTTTTTATTTCAGATTTTTTAGTTACATCATGTGTCGTTACTTCGTAAAAATTATATGGGACCAAATTGACAGTGTACCCGATCGAACAAAAAAACAATTATTAAAATCGGATCACCAACACCGGAGTAATCGGTAAACATACATCAGACAAAAAAAAAAAAAAAAAAACGCGTTGAATTGAGTACCTCCCTCCTTTTTGTTTAAGTCGGTAAAGATACATATTCATATGGCGCCTTAATCCTCATATAAGGGACAAACCGAAATAAAAAAAAGGCATCTAGTTTGGATTTTGACAAAGTACAACACAAATTATGGTAAATGTTTGTTAAAATTTAGTGTAAAACTGATGCAATGACGGTAAGCACATAACATTTAGCGTAATAATAACATTCCTGGGGCAACTGGCTTGCATGGGGAGGTGTTCATAGTACAAGGTTTCAGGCGACACTAGCGCCAGGACGCTGCCGTTAATAAGTCGGCCAATACCTTGCTATCTGAAATTAGGCGCCTATCTCATAATATGCAACCTCACCAAAATGATATCAGTATCTGCAACAATGTTACTAACATTTGCACGTGAGTCACGTGAACCGAGGCGGTGCGACTTGTTTCAAAACATAAATAACATGTTACTTAATCTGGACGCAACTTAAACACTTCTTGTAATCAGGAAAGGTAGTACCTACTCGCACTATAAATATACGGACGAAAATGTTCGACATCTCAACTTTTCCGCATAATCTCATGAGTTTTGACGTCAACGCTGGATCAGTGACAAGAAGGGAGGAATTACTTATGCAAATGTGCGCGTGACATTCTGTACGTCGGTTGTCATGCGGATCAGGAGTCGTATTCTAAAACCACTCGAAATTCTTATGCGAATTCAATGGCAAGATGACAGAAAAGTAATCCCGTATGGTGGCGCTGTTAGTGATGGGTAATGCTAATAATCCGGTTAATATCATCTGGATAATAATCGATTAAAATGCAGTTTATAGCCATTAATAGCCGATTTGGATGATAACCCTGCTATTAATGTTATTCTAGTGATTGAAAATTTCCCTTCATGGTTTTCAGGCTTAGGACTGTCAGATTAGGTTTTTATTTTTATCCTCTTTATTTGTTATTAAATTTATGTGTCATTTAAAACTAATTTGGCCCATTTAAAATTTTTCAATCAGCTATTTACAAAGATTTTTGTTGATTAGTATTTTTATGTGCGTAGGTACTTAGTTTTTGTCTTTTTTTTCATTCTTAACCGATTCATTGCGTGTCCCACTTTTAAGGACTTTTGCCCATGGCGGCTAACAAATATTCTGTGACGCCTCCGTGCGTCAGCAGCCAGCCGCCACCCATTAAAGTGACGCCCTTGCGCGTCTTCAGCCATGAGTGAATACATTTTGGTTTTGTGATTTTGGCTTGTTTACACGTGATTACATTCAGTCGGCATTGGATGTCCAACATAAAGGGTTTGCTAATTAGTTTAGTGTGTTCTAAAGTGACATAGCTACGAGATTTAGCTGGAATGGCTGGTAAGTGATTTATTTGGATCAGGTGTTTTAAACCTTTTGTGTAATTTTAGTAGGGGTTTACAAAAGTCTGTGAAAAGAGTACCTTTATTTAGGTTATTAAATCTAAAAACCATCATGACACACGCAACTTGCATCCAGGGTATTTCTGCGATCTTTATCACGTCGTGGAGTCCTGCCTATGTCCACCATAATTAGTAATAGTTGGACGTCCTCGTCTGCGGTTTTAGTCAAACGAAAGGTTTGAACTTTTATGCCCCAACAGTCACCCGTTTTACGCAAAAATGAGTAGGCAGGGTATAAGTCCCACCACCCACGAAGACGCGCCCCTCCACTTTTTAAAAAGCTTTGCTTTGTATGTACCTATGTTTGTAACTATGTAGTTATTTTTGATACACTATTACAAATGTTCTGTTTCCTGTAGAACACGTGATAGGTTAGAAATTTAAAGCCCCCAGTACAGGTTGGCCGACCATGGTCGGCGACCATGACCAATACATCGTACATTGACACTTTTAAACGAACAAGTTCAAAAAGGTTCTTTCAAAAGTGTCAATGTACGATATATTCGCCATGGTCGCCGACCATGGTCGGCCAATCTGTACTGGGGCCTCATGGCGACTGCGAAGCGCAGCAAAGCGATCGCCTTATATTTCGTGGAATTTTTTTTTGTGAAACAAAACTAATGGATTTATAAAAAAAACTTACCTCGTGTTCTACAGGACTAAAGGCAAACGTCAGGACTTGCGAGGCAAACTCGCTTTTTGAAATGTCAACGCAGCCGTGCGTAAAACTGTCGCGAGACGCTCGTCTTTTGAGGCGGATAATTCGCTTGTGGTTATAAAGTAGGTTTAGGTTATAAAGTAGTTACCTACGCGCCATTTAACTTGGCGCGTATCAATACCTGGAAGTAAAATTATGACATGGGAATACGGCTTATTTGTCCGACCGACCACGACGATCAGCGCCCTATGACAAATGCAAGTTATGTTTCGTGGACACTTATGGGAGGCCGATATTGTTTTCTCAATTTATTAAAAGAACTCTCTAAAAATTCATTCTAGTTTTAGAGGAATTTTCTTTATGACGCCATGTGCCGTCAAACGCCATACACAAAAGAAGTCAAATTTGGCAACAATAGGTTTGCAATTGCAACCTCTGAAGTCTTTAAACTGGCACTATTTCCTAAAACGATTAATACAGGCATAACCTACGTGGCAAATAATGGAAGTTCTGCTAATTAGAACTCTCTAAATACTCATTGTACAGAATTTCAGAGGAATTATTTATGACCCTATTTGGCTTCAAACGCCATATGCAAAAAATATAAATGACGCTCCATGACGTCATCCGCAATGAATCGGTTAATCAGTTATTTACAACGATTTTTGGGAATCACATTTTTTTTGTTTTTTTTTAGTTGATATTTTGTTTCAGTATTGTTTTTTTGATTCTTCGATCAACCATCACTCAAAAATATTCTCCAGCCTAATTACTGCATGCGTGCATTACGTGCACCAAGTTTTAGTACACACCCGCAGTTTTTTTTGTCTTTAGTTTGAAAGCGTGCTACAGAGAAAGCACCATATTATTAGCTTAACTTCCTGAATAAAGTGTAGAAAACACCCGCGGTTTTCACTCACGTGTTAAGTAGTGCGAAAATTACAATAAAAAAAACATTTATTTCTTCAAAATACATTAATAGCAGGGTTATCATCTATTGCATGGCTATTAATCCAGTTGTTACGGATATATAGTTTTTGTACAATACCTTGCGATTTTTTATAAATAGGCTAATAAATGCAACAGGAAAAATAAATAAATAATATTTGGTCTCGAGACTCTTCTTGCAATCAAAGAGACCATTCAGCAAATGTTTAACAAAATCCTTTAATTAGAAAATACACAAATTGTTTACAATATTTAAAATTTTATGGTGATCCGTATATCAAACGCATTAACAAGTGGGTTAATGAGTGCGAAAATTACAATAAAAGAAAAAAAATCATTTATTTCTTTAAAATACATTAATAGCAGGGTTATCATCCATTGCATGGCTATTAATGGCTACAAATAGATTATAATCGATAATAATCCAAACCATCCGACTATTAACCCATCACCTGCTGTAGATGGAAATCTGTCAAACGATGTTTATTTTCGTGCATCATTCGGATACGGTGTTGCCGTTTTATTGAACTCTTTAGACTTTAGACATACCTATTTAATTTTACGCAGAATACTTAGTTTAAAAATACCGACACTAAGTCGAACTAGAGTCACTTGAAACGTTCAGAAGTTGTCAAACTTCAGTCTTGCAATTTCAGTGTACAATGACATTAAGCGCTCGTCAAACTTTCTATCGATCGAATAAAAAAAGAGTGGTTTGAGCCTCTCGTTGCAGAGGCGCCTGCGAATTGGAATTTCAAAAATATCTAATTTCGCATGCGAATCTTGCAAATCCGAATGAGTCAAAAATACGTCTCCTGGTTGTACCGCCAGATTACTTATTTAATCTTGAATGCATATCTCTTAAATCTCATTATAAAACGAGATACGAATGGAATAAATTGTTCGCTCTCCGAATCTATTGATCTGATTTCAAAATAAGTGAGTGTGGGCTTCTCGTGTATTAGGGACTCTAATATCAGGGACCCAGAAATGACAATCGTGACTGTGAATTATTGGTATATTATTACTTATACTGAATTACATTGTCTCTTACAAATAATGACCATTTTTTGCTTTTTCGTGAGTGACATCTCACGTCTCTCCTCTTTTTTTTTATGTGACAAGGTCACGGACTTGGCCGGCTACACAGTGCCGATGAATTGACGATCCAAGTACTGTTTTGAGGCGTTTCTAAAATATTCTTTTTATCAATTTAACATTTTACAATAATATTTTAAACTAAATAATAGTTTGTGAATTTTGAGAACGCTAACACGTGTTTCTAATATAAGAACGAGGTACGGAAATATTAAAACCTAGCTGACTAGCCTAGTTCCCTTGGGTAATTATGATGACATTTAAATTTGGAACGCCAAAATGTCAATAAAAACTTCAATCAAAAATAGTTTCAAGAAAAAAACAAAGCTGTTCGAGGCATAACTTCCTTGGTCCAAGGAGGTTTTAACTATAAAATTGACACATCAAAGAGACTTTACTTCTATAAATACTATTAAAAATAACTTGACTGTAGGTATATATATATATGTCTCGGGGTCCCTTGCACAAAGAAAACATTTGAAATTGGATTATATGCACTGCAATTTAAATTAGCTATATTTTTCATTTCCATAAATTTCAGTCTAAAAAAACTCGAAAACTTGCAAAGTCTTCAGTGGCAAAGGGTCTATGTGAAGGGCGAAGATTCCCTTCGACTTTCCTTTTAGAAATCCCACCCCAATGATCAAACATGCAGATCCTAATAATTATGTTATTATATACCAATTTTAACCGCCTCTGTGGTCTAGTGGTACAACCACCGGTATCAGACCCAGGGGTCCCGGGTTCGATTCCCAGCGGGGTTACATATTGTATTCGGTTTGGTTGGTGGTAGGACTTGTTGTAAGCCCGCCTGGCTAGCTACCACTATCTTATCTAAGCCTGACGCCATAACAACAATGTTTTCAGCATTGTTGTTTCGGCAGTTCGAGATAAGATAGCCAGTTCCTCAGTGGTTGAGGATTCCGACCATCCATCTTCAGCCTTATCAATACTTAACATCATGTATAATGAAGGCTAAGAGTCTCCCCGACATTCATAAAAAAACAAAAAATAGTTAAATATACGTATGTCAGTTGCCAGGCAGTTGCAATGTGAACAAAATGGCTTATTTTGCATGACATATTCTCTGATTTGTGGGTTTTTTGTGGTCCGGCTTACCTTCGCCACATTTCAATCAACCCCTCGATAATAAGTAGATTGATAAGTACTGAATCAGATAACAATACCCACAAAAAATGTTATTCAAGTATTAATAACTTTAATATTAATTAGGTTAATGACACTTTTATGGCCATACTTAATTCATTTGTATTATATATTCTTTACCAATGTCGCCAGAATGATTTTAATCATTCCATCATCAGCTTGTGGACGTCCACTGCTGGACATAGGCCTCTCCTAGCTCACGCCTATTGTGGCGTTCATAGGAGGCTATTAGCCTACTGCTACCACGCTGGCCAGACGGGTTGGTAGAGGGTTTGTTTCAAGTTTTCCTTCTCTCGCACAGGTGTTCAATGCGTCGAGCCTCTTAGTCGACTCTTACGACATCCCAGGCATGTAAGGGAGTGGTGACACTTGCATTCTTAGGCCGTCACCACACCACACTTTTATGCTTAGGCGAAAATTTTATGTATTAATTCACAATACTAGATAATCCGGAAGCTAGAGATCAAATTGGGCTTTACGTACCGCAAAATTATATGCGAGGAGTTGGTCGGGAACGCGGCACAGTCCACAACAACGCTCCGACCGCCGCCGTGCGATCTATTTACTCAATGCATTTTTAGCTTGTGTCCAGGATGCCGACATATTTGTTGATTCACTGGCCTCACTGTGTGCTAGGTTTTGTTTATGTTTAACCAATTAAGTTATATTGAATTTTATTTTTTCTATTATATTGTAATGTCTTGGCAAATAACTGTAAGCTACGATGTAAAATCTTGAATTAATAAATAAATAATTATAGTGCACTTGTAATATTATCAGTTTCTTTATAATATACAGAGCTTTACATTAACATAGTATTATTAATAGTTAAAGCACAATTTCCATTCCTTTCAGGAAACACTATAAGTCCAAATCTATATGTATAGAGGAGAGGTGTCTTGCCTGTTCCGTGCAGTGTCCAAACTTTGCCCACAAAAGCTAAATAACGCGAGGGTCACTTTCCAACTTGTATTGGGAGCTACAGCAGTTTTAAAACTTCGAGACATAAAGGAAATTGTAGGACACGACATGAGTTTCAAGTAAAATATTGGTAGACACATTATGTATCCTTTAATGTCTAAAATAAAAAAAATATCCTTAAGAATATGTTTGAAAGAAAGAAAGAAAGAAAAGTAAGTTTATTTGGGACAAACAAAAGACAGTACATACGAATTAAAATAAAAACACATAAAAGACAAAAAACCGTTTGTCCCAAAACGGTCCCGACTCAGCATAATGCATGGCTTTTGGCCAGCGCTGATCTTCCGTCGGTACCGTTTTGGTGGGACTGCGAGCCAAATCAACAGGTTTGTTTAAAAATAAAAAACAAATATTTATGAAAAACATAGAAAAAAAAACACCAAAATACGGGAACAAATGGCCTTACAATAAAAAACAATTAGCGCCATAATACAAAATTAAGATAGAAAAAACTCATTACAATAAAAATAATTAAAAGCAATGATTTCAAAAGGAAGGATGCGCCCATCGGAACATTTGACATAAAACTGTCTCATACCAGTAAAATCAGAGCCATCTGTGAGCAACTCTCTCGAACTTTTCGCATCGCATAGGTGTATTAGAGGTGGGCAAAAAAGATTATAGAAGTGAACGATTTCGTTCAATTGGAGCTATCTTATCTATTACTCATCTAGTTTATTTGGGGAGCTAATACTATTTTTAAATGTTTTAATATTGTTTAACTAATTCAAAATAAAAACGTATGTTTCAAATTAAAATTATCTTTTCTCCTCGATCTGACAACACTGCAATTATTTTATATAGAAATTAACGAAAAATTTTTTTATTTAAAAATAATATTATCACCTTGTTTCGTTATCGTAATCATTCTAAACGCAGAATCGCAGGTTCTAAGGTTTTACGTATGGCAACACAAAGCAGTTTGGAAAAAGGCTGCTGTGTGCTCACGTAAAAAATATCATTTGGATCGAGGGTATACGAAGACTAAAAGTATACTCCGCCGGCTCCCGTCTACGCACCAGTAGTCACTATCGGCGCGCGCGACCGCGAACAGTTCGTTCTCTCCTTACCATATAATCGAAGCTTCGAGAGCTACCTAGCAATAGCAAGTGACCGTGCATACATCGGCTTGGTGATCTGGTTACACCATCGGAGAAGGCGGAATTCAGCGAGTGCAGCAGCAGTATCCAAGGTACGTGCGTTCATTGTATTGTTGTTGCCTACACTACCTGTGAACCTTCAGATCGCGATTATCGGAGACCTTGTTCCAGGTCTACCCAGGGTAGCAGGACGCTTTCCATAGCTAAAACGTGCGAATGCTACACACCTTATAGAGGGACTATTGAGTAACTTCTCAATATTTTCCAAAAAACTTTGATGCAATATTAGACGTAGGTAATAACACCGTAACCCGTGCAATTGTCTCGCTTCCACGGTCTTCGTAACCTACCTTTATTTTCGATTAACTATCGTTCTTTGAGTTAATTAACTATGGAACTAAAGGTCCAGCTTTCCATAGAAAGACTTCACTAAAATGCAGCTGATACAAAGTGAAAGAAAAAAAAACTGTATGAGTTGAAAAAATCCTCTAAGTGTAGCCGATTCTTCACAATATGTTTAAAATATCATCACAAAACATACTTTAAGTTTTACTCTATTGGCTCTTTGGCTATGAAAATATTTCCATAGAAACTAGCGCCATTGGTAGAACGGTGGGAGCAACTGAAAAAAAGGTGTCGCCTACCTGTGAGAACCTGAGTTCGAATCCCGGTAGGGGCAAATGTTTGTATGATGAATACGAGCATCTGTACCTGAGTCATGGATATATATTTTTAATTCATAAATACTTATATATGTATAATTACATGTATTTATATCCGATACCTTAGTATCCCATAACATAACACAAGCCTTACAGTACCTATATGGGGTAATAGGTAAATAGGTGAGAGTTTAAGATATATATATATCTAAAAGTATATATTTATATTTTAAAAAAATATATTAAAAATTGGCTAGCTTTAGAATTTTAATAATTACGTGAGGACGTTCGGATTTTTAAGCTTCGCCAATTAATCTCATTATGCCAGCTGCTTATATAGGGAATTTTGAACCGTCTCCTTTCATACTAGACTAATGATTCATTCACTCAGAGAATCGTTCATAATAATGTCCCATCTCTAGTGCTTTGATCTTCTGCCATTAACCCTGCAAGTGGTCGCACGGATTACAATTTGCTCACTCCGGTAGAATAACAGAACAATATCACTGTTTTTGCATTACCTACTGCTCAATATACGGGAAAAGGGATTAAGTTCTTGAAATGGTTTCATCTACAATAGCTTCAAATCCTATCAATCGAAAACATTGTATAGTGCTATTCTGTGATGTTTATAATATTCTGAAGATGTTTATTCCTCGAAGTCAACTTATACTTATGGAAATAATGTGCGCGACCCCTTATATACTTCTTCAAATTAATGCGTTATTTACACGAGTGGTTTTTGGTTATTGCAATATTTCAGCACATAAAACACGAAAAAGAGGTCTTATATCTTCAAATCCGTCTCGATTGAAATCAAACAGAACATTATTGATTGACTACTCATTCAATTTGTGCCGAGTACTTAGGTACTCAAAAGGTGATTTGATGAACTGATTTTGATTTTTGTCACAAATTGCTTATTGCTTGCTTGCGTGGGACGTATTATGAATTCACGTATAAAGGAACATAACACTCCTATAAACTTACTAGGTAATGATTAGTTAGAGAGATGCTACACTTACTATGGCTTTCTTTAAGGTATTGCCTGTCACTTGGGTAGACGGTGCGCCGATTATATAACTCACTTTAACGTTGTCACTCTCTTTAACTGCGGATATATCCCGTACCTGAAGGTGACGGCTCACTTTATGATTCAAATTCTGACCCTCATAACTGAAGGTAACTTTTTCAATACCCCTTTACTCGATCAATGTCCTTAGACTTAGGGGTAGCGACGGTCAACGAGGATATTCCCTTATTATATTTCATGCTGATTTTCCATTTTATTTTAATTTTATCAATTTGTCAAACTTGTTTGCGTTGTATCACAGATTATTATAAGAATGTTGTTATAGAACAGTGGCGCCATCAATGAATTTCTACTCTTTCGTGTCGTAATGTACATTGAATGTGCCAGCTGTTCGCTTTCTAATGCAGACAGTAGACCTTTCAACGGATAGCTCATTTTCGAAAACTATTGCAGGCAATTAGGCCTGCAGATTGTAATCGGTTGTACCTGTCACTATTGTTTCCGGATTCAGACGTTAAGGAATCGAGTGTGGCTTTAAGAGGGTATTGCCTTATTTTTCATAATATTCCTTGCAATAATTTCATTTGCCATAATGATCCTCGGTCATAATATTCGAAGCCGAAGCTGCGGTGGTGAGCGAAAGCCATCTGTAACGATAAAGTACGCTTAGGACCGCCGGAACCCCGCAGCGCCGGAGCCGTGACAGAAGACTTGCATGTTGCATGCCTGACTGCATGCTGCACGCCTGCTTGCATGCTGCACATGCCTGGCTGCATAATGCATGCTGCACATGCCTGACTGCATACTGCATATCTTCCTGCATGGGGGTTTGCATACAATTTTGTAATCGTAGATACTTAGTAATTATATTTTAAGTATAGGTTTTATGGAAAATTATTGTTATGGATATTAAATATATTAAAAATTAAATTTATAGCAAATAAAATTATGGAATAAAGTAGTTATGGCGTTTGATTGAATATGAAGAATGAAATTATAGCTATAAATTTTATGTAATTTGATAGTTATGGCAACAGAAACGCTATTTCTAATGGAATTATGGCAAATTAAATTATGTCAAACGAAATTATTGCATTTGAAATTCGGACATACGTTAGTAAACCCTTTATAAGATGTACCTTTGATGCAATGCCATGCCAATATAGCTTAAAAAGCTCCGAATGTACCTATGTATTCTATCTTCCTAGTATTATTGGAAAAGTTACTTTGATAGCTACTCAATAAATAAATGCTATTTTAATTTCAATAATGGGTTCTGTTAAAATCTATACCAGTCCAGTCGAGTGTGAATTATGTTTTGTTGAAAAGTTGTTGTTTTACTACGTCCGAGACCGATTTCAGTTTTGTTTTAGTTCGACTTGGTATTGAAACTTTTCTACATTCTCATTACAGCTAGCTAAGCTGGGAAAATGTTTGGATTAAGTCTCGGAAAAGTTGTAAGAATGAATACATAATTTTTTTTTTTTTAATTTACCCAAAACGCTTTGTTTTTTAGAGTTCCGTACCCAAATTGTAAAAACGGGACTCTATTACTAAGACTCCATTGTCTGTCTGTCACCACACCAGGCTGTATCTCATGAACCGTGATAGCTAGTGAAAGAACAGTTGACAGGGGTTCGAACATTTTTGTATGGAGCCTGGCATACCTGCCTACCACCGCCATTTTGTAATAAACGTGTTTCGGCGGCCAGCGATGAAACGCATATCAATCGACAGAATAAGATATTACAGTCAAAAAGTTTTTAGTGATCAAATCTCTGAGTGTTATGGTTTCGGTGGGGGATATTAATAATAATGGTACGAAACCCTAAGTGAGCAAGTCAGACTCGCACTTAGCCGGAGTTTTTAATTTTTTTTATTTTTTTCCCGACGCTCGAGTTAGTATAATAACTTAAATGTGTTCAAGAGAATTCATTTAAACATAGTTTATTCGTTCTTTGTTCTGGGATTAAAACTAGCCAGAATGGCTGAAACTAGGTACTTAATCTAAAAGAATAATAAAATTAGGGTTTACAATTACAGTAAACACAAAGAAAAAGTTCAAAAAGCTCTGATCGGACCTTAGAAAACCAGCCACCGGCGCTGTTTTAACCCTTTTCTATTCGGAAACCAAAAACAATATTCGCTATGAAGCCGGTCGTTCGGTCACTTCGACCCTTTCCCGAATCTTTTAGTCATTTTTGACGCGAGCTCTCGAATATTTCCGCCTTGCTGAAAAGGCGTGAAATTGCCAAATCCAGAATGGCCTGGTAAAAGGAAGTGGCTGTTTTGTTGGCCTTTCATCTACAGACTACAGTTGAATAAGTTTTAGTTGGTAACTATCACGATTTGATTTAAATATTACAGAAATTTCAACTTTTTTAATAGAACTTCAGTATACTCGTATTAATGTAGCTTTGGAATTTCCTAGTAGTTGAATCTTAGTATTATCCATCTAACTAACTCACGCCTATATGTGGATTATCGGGATTTTTTAGGGTTCTGTACCCAAAGGGTAAAACTGTCTGTCCGTCCTTATGTCACCAGGTAAAACTGTCTGTCTGTCCTTCTGTCACCAGGCTGTATCTCATGAACCGCGACAGTTATAGTTGAAATTTTCACAGATGATGTATTTCTGTTGGCGCTATAACAAGAAATACTAAAAACCAGAATAAAATAAATATTTAAGGGACTCCCATACAACAGGCATGATATTTTGCCGTTTTTATAGATAATATTTTTTATATGTAGATAGATATATTCATCGGAAATATTAAAAGATATTAAATTTACTCTCCCTCGAGCAAGTATTCGGGTTGTAAATTGCAAAACATTTACACTACCCTTGTGCAAAACAACACTTGGCCAGCACTCACCTTGATGAGTCTAACTATATCAAATGTGTTCGAAGTATAATTCAATACAGTTCAACTTTGATATTTATAATGGTTCCGTGTCCTCGGCCAGTTTGGGAAACCATTATTCGTAGCTTAATTAAGTAAATAATATATTATAAATTGTAAGTAAGTTAAAACAGAAATTCGAACCGTAATAATTATTACATAACGCATGTTGTGCTTACATCTTGTAGGTTTCAATGTAGTATAAGTTTTTAGATTTTTATTAAAAGTAAAATGAGAACATTGTAAACCAGTTTTGTAAGCCAAATTAAAAATTAAATGGTACGGAACCCTTCTTACGCGATTCCGACTCGCACTTGACCGTTTTTTTTTAAATAGCTTCCTAAAATACTCTAGTCTACCGAAGTTCTCATTCTTACCTAAGTGAATAAATGCCTATTGAAAAAACCGACTTCAAGAAAGAAGGAGGAAATCAATTCGTCCCATGTATAATTTTAATTTAAGTTCACCGATTGCTCGAAGACGGCCGCACCGATTGAAATTATTCAAACGTTATTACATCATTCAGGAACTCAGGATCATCGTTACCAAGTTGGTCCTATTTTTGGGAATTTTGAAATCGGTTTAGTACTTTTCAGGAAATCTTGAAAATACTTACGTTTTCGTCAAGTTTACATAGATGACATCATTGTGTATTGTTGACTGATTTTTAATGTAAGTAAGTACGGCACATAATTCTACTGTATATTACACCACTTGCATCTAGACCACGTTTTAAATATCAAGTATTCTTAATTGACTTTTGACAGAATAGACCATAAGTTACTCTTGCAGAAGCTCCTCGATGCGGGAATCCACGGAAGTATGTACAGATGGTTTTCCTCATATATACACAACCGTACTCAGGCTGTAGCATTAAATGGTTACACTTCTAATTGCAGAGATGTGACATTTTGAAAATACTTGTATTTAAAATGCAAAATACTAAATACAAAATACCTATTTCCATTTTGTATTTAAATGCTTTTTTTAGAAAAGCATTTTGTATTTTATTTGAAATACTTTTTTGGACATATTTTGTATTTGCGAAATGCAAAATACTTTTCGACAAATTTGGTCAAACAAAATCAAAACATTCACGTGAAACTAAATTGTTATGATGCCGTAGGTACAGCACTGAACTGTTTCGTTTACAAATTGGTTATTGATTGATTACCAGAGTTAACCAAAGATCTGACCTAAAATGAATTTTTGAATTTTCGTTTTAAGTACAAGTGCAAACACCAATATTGAAGATATCATATTGGTATCATTTCAACCTTTGAAGGATGATGATGTCTGCCTGCATTTACAAAAATATGAACCGTCTTAAAATATAATAATGGTTTTCTTTGCACTGCAAAGGTAGAAAGGCATTTTCTGATAATGGAGACCCCTTGAAGCAACATGAACGACAGTACCTTTGAACAAATGTATGAACACTCGGAAGACGCTTAGATTTAAATTTTCATCATACGTATTGTTAAGTAAAAATAAGGCTGAAGGTGGTATTTAGCGCGCCGCTCCCGGAATCCACAACCACTAAGGAATTGGTTAATGTTGATAACATGAATGTTATGGTGTCAGACTTAGATAAGATGCTTGTAGCTAGCCAGGCGGAATAACAACAAGTCCTACCACCAACTAAACCAAATACAAATTTTGTACCCCCACTGGGAATAGAACCCAGGACCTCTGGGTATGAATGATGCTGGTGGTGTTACTTATAGATCACAGAGGAGGTTAAAAAACTCGGTATCTATTTCAAAATTTAGCTATTGAGTTGATAAGGAGCCCGTGGCGCAGTGGTTTGCGTGCTCGGCCTGCGATTGTTGAGGTTAAGCAACTTTCGCAATGGTCGGTCACTGGATGGGTGACCAGCAATTCATTATCTCGAGCTCCTCCGTGCTTCGGAAGGCACGTTAAGCCGTTGGTCCCGGCTGAATTTGCAGTCGTTAAAAACCCACCAATCTGCATTGGGCCCGCGTGGCGGGTCATCATATGACCCATTCTCCTTATCCATCTATAATGAATGCCAGTGCCCCAGCAGTGGGGACATTAAAATGGCAAATCACTAGTTCATAAAGCATGTAAACTCGTTTAAATAATTTGAAATTTACGATATGAGAATGAGAGTTGATAAAAGTATTTTATTTTCAAAAAGCATTTTGAAAATACGTATTTTGCATTTAGTATTTCAAATACTAAATGAAAAACTGTTTTGTATTTTGCATTTGAAATGGAAAAATCAAAAAGTATTTGCATATCCTATTCAAATACATTTTCAAAACTATTTTGCACATTTCTGTCTAATTGGAATATTGTACCTTCCGGGGTCCCCCAAGGACCGCTGATGGGACCATTGCTGTTCAACATCTTTATCAACGACATTAGTTCCTGCTGCAACTCACGTTATCTGTTGTATGCAGACGACATGAAAATATTTAAACGCATTAAAAGCATTCAGGACTGCCGTCTTTTGCAGCAGGACTTTAATAATTTTGAAAAGTACTGTATAGAAAATAACCTTGATCTGAACATCTCGAAATGATGTCATATTACTTTCAGCCGCAAACCTGCTATTCTTAACTACAAATATACCCTCAAAGGTATTAATATAGCTCTATTATATAAAAAATATATAATAGAGCTTAAAAAGATCACTGCACTGAGGTTAAGGATCTGGGAGTAAAATATCATGATAGTAAACTCACATACGAAAAACACATAAATCGCATAGCCAAAAAAGCTAACCAATCTTTAGGTTTCATTATTAGGTCTTGCTCTCAGTTTTCCAATGTGAAAGTTGCCAAAGTTTTATATTACTCATATTTTATGTGCATAGTCAATAGCGTAGCTAGGCGTGGGCGAAGCGGCCCCTCGCCCGCGGCCTCGCACGTAAAGGGGCCTCGCGCGCGCCACGAGCCTATAATTTCCTATCCCCAAAGTTAAAGATCTAAAGTTAAAGAAGAAGAAGAAAGAAAGTTAAAGAAGAAAGAAGTTAAAGATCTAAGTTAAAGATAATAAAAAAATATTTGAGGAATAGTATGAAGCAGGACCGATTGTCTGCTTTAGGAATATTATCAATTGAAGCAGAGTTAGCTTCAAAAATGGACTACAAATCTTTACTTCAGCAAAGCAAAGAGCCGAAAGGCATTCTTTTTGTAAAGATTGGATCATACAAGTTAGAAATAAAACCTTTTTTTATTATGACTTTCAATGTGTTCTGTTAATTTATATTTCATTCTCGTTATCACTAAAATATGGTAGGGTCACTAATAGGTACTGAAAGGAAAGGGCCTCGCTGATGCGCCTCCGCCCACGTTCAGATTAATTCACGCTACGCCACTGTGCGTAGTAGCCTCGAGTATTGTTCGCAGATTTGGAACCCACGGTACGACGTCTACATCAATAGATTGGAAACCATCCAACGTAACTTTCTCATATTTTACAATTTATGTGTAAAGGATGAGAGGAAGAGATTCCTATGAGCAAGATGCAGAAAGCATCACATTTTACCCCTCATCCATATACGACAAATTGCCGATATAGTCACTCTTGTGAAAATAATACAGTGTCAAATTGATTCCCCATGTCTTCTATCTATACTTATATAATATATAATAATATTATAAAGCTGAAGAGTTTGTTTGTTTGAACGCGCTATTCTCAGGAACTACTGGTTCGAATTGAATAATTATTTTTGTGTTGGATAGTCCATTTATTGAGGAAGGCTTAGGCTTTAGGCTATATAACATCACGCTGCGACCAATAGGAGCGAAGCATCAGTGAAAAATGTTGCAAAAACGGGGAAAATTATCCATATTTGAGGGCTTCCGTTGCGTGCGCTGCGTAAACGGTTCAAGTTACCAAAAAAATATGTATGAAAGAATTATTACTCTTTTAATGATCTAAAAAAATATCCGCGACAGTATATGTCTATCTTTTTTCTGAAGTCATTTCACGGTACCTATTTCCTTTGACATATATTTTATTTCAAAACTTCTTAATCGCGATCATAATAACAGAAATTGATGCGGACGAAGTCGCGGGCAACAGCTAATAATAATAATATTATAAAGCTGAAGAGTTTGTTTGTTTGAACGCGCTAATCTCAGGAACTACTGAACCGATTTAGAAACTTCTTAGACCATTAGAAAGCTACATTTCTCCCGAGTGACATAGGCTATATTTTATCCCGATATTCACACGGGAACGGGCACCACGCGGTTCAAACCGCGAGGATCCGCTAGTCTTTGATAAACTTTAGAGTACCTAATACACATCTATAAGACAACGCAGTAACCTAATAGTTCCCTTTTCTAACACCAACTATAGAAATAATTCATTTTGTATCAGACCCCCTAACTGCTACAATAAACTGGTTGATGCTACATCGCTCGATATATTTAATTCAAAACCGAACAAATTTAATCAGCAGCTAACCAGCGATGTGGTTTCTTAAATTCTTAAATTACTGAACACTCAAAGGGCCGGGTTTGTCACCGACGGATAGCTTCTGGATGGCTTGTCTGGCGAATCACTTGACAGTTGTAATAATTTGAGTTTGTCTGACTCGGTGGTGAAACCGCTCCTAATGGCCTGCGTAGACGACGGACATTGGAGGACTTTTTGTCCGCGACACGACCTTATTACTAAGAATATAAAGTTGAATATATAACGCAGACTATCGCGTACTTTTATGGATATTCGCGATCTAAGTTCAATCTTAGTTGGTAAACAATAAAGACGTGTCGCGGACAAAAAGTCCTCCGTTATCCGTCGTCTGCGCTAGCTCTAACCCTAACTTTGTTGTATCTCCTTGAGTATTTATGATTCCATTTTGAGTGGGTATTGTTTCATCACTTTTTCTTTACTTATTATTATTGTTTTTTTTCTTTCCGAAACCAAAGTGTATGTGTCTTTCCGTAAATTAAAATCGCCAAAAATATTATCATTTACTTACCTAGTACAAATACGCAAATTGTTGTTTGTATGCGAAAACAAGTAACTGTATATATTGTGTTATGTTTGTTATGCTTCTTAGTCATTTAAATACTGTATGTTTTCCGAATAAAATAAAATAAAAATAAAATAAAGTAAGCTATTAAAGCCCGAGGGAGCTAATGTTTTATGGAAGTTCATTTAAATTTGGAACACCAAAATATCAACAAAAACTTCTATTGAAAATAGTTTCGAGTAAAAAACAAGGCTGTTCAAGGCATAGCTTCCTTGGTCCAAGGAGGTTTTAACTATAAAATTGACACATTTATCCAATTAAAAATAAATAACAAATAACTTGGCTGTATGTCTCGTCTCGCACAAATAAACATTTGAATATGTGCACTCATTTAAATTAGCTATCTTTTTCATTTTCGGGGTTTTAGTCCTTTTATCATAATCATTATGATATCAGCAAAACATGACATTACGACTACACAAGTACATTCACAATTTCACAATTTCACAATGAGTGTACGTGTGTAGTCTTGGTCAGAGATTTCAACGCAAATTACTACGAACGTAACATAATATCTATTGTTAGGTTACCTTTGCCCACGGAACTAAATAGAAAGAAAAATAAAGTAAAAGTTGGTGATTTTTAATCTATGTTTTTTCCGCGAATCGTTAAATTTTTGTCATTGATTAGTTTTATAAATTATCAAACTAACTTTATTATTTAACGTAACAGTGCCTATATACTGTGACTTTAAATAAAAACAAATTATAAACACACAGTAGGTGTATAAAGTAGAGTATGCTCCTCGGGGATAAAAGTATCTTAGCCTTTGCCAGACTTGAATCCTTCACTCCATTCAGAATTCTTACTGTAATTCCTTCGCTTCGCTTAGAAGTTAACTACAGAATCCTTAATTTTGCTCAGAATTCAATATACTGCCCGTGACATAAGACACTGCATTAACCCCTTAGTATAATCAACCTAAAAAAATGAGAAATTAAAAACTTTTTATAACAAAAACCTACATCGGTTTTTATTTTTATATAAGTTTTGTTGAGCTCAAGAGATTCCCATTAAGAGTGTGCTACATTATTTATAATGTTCAATTTGATCAAAAAGCATTCAGGTATTTTTAATAAATACCTAAACCGAGGTATTCAGCACCCATCAATGCCCTGCCAAAGGAACAGCGTTCCTATAGGGTCAGACTGTCAACCTTCATGTTTCTAGTAAATATTTGTCGACTCATTATCGCAAATTGTTGCGTCAAATGTTGAATGACGCAAGGTAATTTATTAAATTTCGACGCCGACGACAGTCCTGAAAGGTTCGCTGAAAGACATTTTGTTCATTTTAGCTTTAAAGGCTGTAAATTGTTTGCACATCGGAGTATTGAAAGCAACTTATGTAATTAGCAGACGGCGACGACGCCGACGGTTGGAACTTCCGGAGTTTAGTTTTTGCCCATTTTAATGTTTAAATTTATTAAAATAACAACGGACGGATTCACGACGGTGTAAATAGTTTATCGGATGAACATCGTGTCTAACGACTTTTTTGTCGGTTGATTCCCGTGTTTGTCGGACGAGCATAGATGCTCGCGACTGTTTTATCGCATGAACCTTACGTCTTTTTAATATTTTTTTTTACAAGAAATTATACTAGAAAACTTTAACTTATCTCATATTCGTGTCTGTTTGTTGCATTATGTCTTGCCTTTACGACTTTTCTGTCGGATAGGTGTCGGGGCTTACGACCGTACGGCATTTTTGTCAGATGAGCTTCTTGGGGGACTACTTTTGCGGCATATCGTTTTGTGTCTCGCTCGTGACTTGTGATCCTCGGTTTTTTGGCGGACCAACGGACAACGAGTGAATCGCACGTCTCTTTTGACGAATGTTTTTTTTTTGGGAAGCATTTGGTCTGCTACTGGCCTGATGGTAAGCGAGCACCGAGTTCAAAAGTACCTATTCACTCTACTTTTGAAGAGACCCACGGCCAAAATTGTAACATTGAGACTACTTATGGTAAATTTTAAATAGAAAAATATTGGACCGCTGAGCTACCGAGACTTGCGAACCACCGTCGAAATTCTCCAATACTTTTATATTTTTAATACGCTGTAGGCCAGCGTTGTTACATCAATGCTAGGAATATCCTTGCATTCGAAAGAAACATCTTTTCAGGTGTTTAACGATCGATTAAGATGCAACTGCCAATAATTTATGTTTTTTTGTAATTTTTGCATTTTTCAATGCTATTTTTATACTTATGGTAAATTTTAAATAGAAAAATATTGGAAAAAATTAACTCGGCCACAAGTGAATTCTCAGACGGGAATCGAACCCGCGACCGTTGGAAATCCGGTCCAATGCTCTAACCGCTGAGCTACCCAGACTTGCGAACCACCGTCGAAATTCTCCAATACTTTTATATTTTTAATACGCAGTAGGCCAGCGTTGTTACATCAATGCTAGGAATATCCTTGCATTCGAAAGAAACATCTTTTCAGGTGTTTAACGATCGATTAAGATGCAACTGCCAATAATTTGTTTTTTTGTAATTTTTGCATTTTTCAATGCTATTTTTATACTTATGGTAAATTTTAAATAGAAAAATATTGGAAAAAATTAACTCGGCCACAAGTGAATTCTCAGACGGGAATCGAACCCGCGACCTTTGGAAATCCGGTCCAATGCTCTAACCGCTGAGCTACCGAGACTTGCGAACCACCGTCGAAATTCTCCAATCTGAGACTACATCAGCAGTGAACGCATTCCATTCCTTATGTGTTCGCACCAGGATTGTACATTGTCGTCGATTGAACAGAAGGTGATGTTTCAAATTTTCAAAGTTTAGTGATTGTGTAACTTGGAGTCGGAATCGCTATTGGAACGAATGATGTTTTTGATGATATTAGTAAAACACTTCATTTGACACTTTCTATATATTTGAAAGATATTTTCGTGTGTTACTTTGCTTAGAGAGTTCTATTTCATTCATTTAATACCTTTCAAAACGCGTCCCGAATCCCTATCACATGTCAAATATAGCTCGTAAATACCTTTCAAATGACAAATTGAAAGAAATTTCGATAGATTTTAAAATTCGATAATTAGCCCCTGGGCTGGACTTTGCTAGGACACACAAAACCTTGGTGTTCCTCATTTACCCTTCGAGCGAGTTTAATATATGGTTTCGGCATATGAACACGTTTTTAGAATCCATTTTTAAAGTAACAAACAGTGAAATTATAATCTAATAAAAATTTATATTGTTGAGGGCATAAATATGTAGTTTTTTTTTTATGAGCAACGGGGGGGATTCTTATCCTTCGACATACCTGATAACTGCTGTTAGGTATTGATGAGGCTGAAAATGGAAGCGAACCTCTCCCGAAATCCTCAACCACTGAGAAACTGGCTATCTTATCTCTAACTGCCGGAACACAACTATGCTGCAAACATTATTGTTATGGCGTCAGACTCAGGTAAGATGGTAGTAGTATTTTCACACCAGCTGTATTTCTTATACCTATGTTTACAAATAAATGATTTGTATTTGTAGCTAGCCAGGCGAACTTACAACAAGTCCTACCTCCAACCAAACCAAATACAATATGTACCACTGGGAATTGAAACCGGGACACCTGGGGCTGATACCTTGTTACCACTAGACCTCAGAGGTTGTTAAAATCAGTTAGGTTTAATACATAATAAACATCATATTTTTGTAGTATATTTTCTTGTTTAATATTTATCACATAAACATAGCATTGTAAATGCAAAATTAAGAAGGTAGGTTTAATACAGTTCTGAAAAGGAAGTCTTTAGGTACCTACATTAAAAAACCGACTTAAAAACTAAAAAGGAAAATATAAGCCTTTTGGAGTCGGTGCCAGCCTAGCCAAGAAGAATAAGAGAATAGGAGCACAAAATGAATGCTGACTTGCTTTTTAGTTTTTGAAGTCGGATTTTAACGCAGTTTTTTTTTCATATTTTACTTTTCACTGTCTGTAATTTAATATTGTTTTGTAAACTACAGTATGATTTTTCTAGATAAGATTAGGTTCAATGTGCGAGTATATTATAAACAAAGTATCGTGAAAATTACATCGTCCAAGTTGACAAATAAAAACTGCTGGACCAAACTGAATCAAATTTGTATAGGACCAAATGACATCTATTCCGCATCGAACAAAAAAAGAATCACGTAACCGGTATACTTACACAATAAAAATATTTAAAAAAAACATACCACAGGGCTATTACCTATCTTTGCAACAGCAAAGCGACAGCAGAAATTGCGCGATAATTGCTTTACGTCACGTATCAGCCAGCAGTGCTGCCTCTACCGAACAAACGATGAACTACAATGTGCATTCATTTAGTTCGTTATTGCTTCCAAATTGTTTTTGGCGCTAGCGTCATAGCAACTAAGATGAAATTTTGGCATTTTTTGGCAACTTTGACAAAAATAATCGTATTGTCTAAAATTAATATAAATAAATTCAATGAATGAAATAGTAAATATTAAATGAGTTAAAAACTTACAAAAAAGTACTTCTGAAATAGCAAATAGCTTTTGAGTGCTTTAGCCAGTCAAAATTGAATAAATAATTGTTAAAGTATTTTTTTATCTTTATTAAGGTTCAGGCACAATTGAAGTTTTAAATAAAATCAAACGATTTACTTTATACCTCATATTGAGTCAAAAAAAAACGAAAATATATTTTTTTTTATTTCCTTTGAGCAACCCATACAAAATTTATCGTAAAAGTGTCAAAATTTAATTATTTTAACTAATAAAAATACCAAAATCGAGTTCCCTCTTTCCACTAAACAAAAAATAAATGAATGAAAAATAACAAAATTAGCAATCTGCACTTCTTTACTCTCAACATTTGAGTGTTTTGGACATGTGCTAATCCGTCATGAAACACATGGAGTTTATTCTGTCTATGTGCAATATGCACATAATTTTCCTGTAATTTGACATTGTTTTTGGGGTTTTAGTTAAGGTTTAGGTTAAACGCTTTATATTTGGATAGAGTGATCGTACCTCTCTAAAGGATCTTTGATGCCTTAAGCTATATCTCATGGTCGTGACAATCCCTTAGGCACCGACACATTCAAACGAGTCTTTTTACATCGATATTTATGTTTAAATTCACCGTTCCGCAGTTTTCGACGAACAATGTAATGGTAAAATATAGTCACAACATCGTTTTCTTTCAAAGCGCAGCGCGCAAACCGACTTCTTTGGGTGCTATTGTATAGCTAAACATATTTTAGGAAGCTATTATAAGGCCTAAATCCGTATCATTTATGTTTAACAAAATGTCGGAGTTTTTGAGTGTCGGGCTTTTAAAGACTCCATGCGACCGACAGCGGGTTAAATACGCAACCATCTGATAAATTGATATCACTTTGGGATTGAACTACCCGCCCTTTCATAATGTAATTGCGGTCAAATTATTTGTAATAAGTACTGCATTTACAATTTCGCACGAGCGTTGATGCGATCAGGCGAATACACAGCCTCGCTATTCGCCTGATTTTGCCGCTCCCAAAACGCGAGCGCGCAAGTGGCAAAGCGAATAGCGAGCTTATGTCTACATATGGAATGTCGCTATTTGCCTCATCGCCTCGCCATTCGCCTCAACACTCGTGTAAATGTTTAAATACAGCATTATGGTATTGTGAAGTTGTATTATGTAAATGTTAACGTAGGTAACCAATTAACCACCTATTCTATTATGCTTATTCAGTTGAAAACATTTTGTCAATTTTACGTTTACTATTAATTAAGTCCCTGTTATTACCGATGTCCAATTAAATTTTAATTACGTATTGACTTTAGGTTATTTTTTGGTCACTGTTGCAATGCACCAACCCGCGTTGAGCCTGCGTCTTGGGTCACGGTCCATTATCCTTATCCATCCGTCGTGACCCAGCAGTGGGGGGGTATATCTACAGGCGGTTTGTGAACGCCGTCATTGTCCTCAACATATTTATATATTTTTAGAGTAATAAAGTTCTGTCCTCGTGTCCAATGACGAATATAGGTCCGAGATGAGTTGCGTTTCGCAGCATAACCTTTATTATTTTCGCACACATGACACTACATATGTCGAGGACAATGACGGCGTTCCAACCGCCCGTAGATATTAAATTGGCTAATGTTTTTTTTTTATGAACGACGGCAAGACTCTTAGCCTTCATACCTGATGTTAAGTATTGATAAGGCTGAAGATGGAAGCGAGCCTCTCCCGGAATCCCCAATCACTGAGGAACTGGCTATCTTATCTCTAACTGCCGGAACACAACAATGCTGAAACATTATTGTTATGGCGTCAGACTTAGATAAGATGGTGGTAGCTAGCCAGGCGGACTTAAAACGAGTCCTACCACAAACAGAAAAAACAGTATTAACATGAAAATACTGTACATGTTTTAACAGTAAAAACGATAAACACACTTACTAAAAAGTTAACAAAAAAATAACGATATCAAACCAGACAGCGACAATAGATAGTGACAATAATACACAGCCAAATCAAAGAATTTAACGCCCCATCAACTCTAGAAACGGACGAAAAGATGTATAAAGACGTCGTTACCCCAGAATCCTTTGCTTCCAACTTAATTTGTCTTGTGTCGCCTCCATTCATGCTATGAAGTATAGTGCTCGACACAAAAGCTTTCAGTAAGTGTGACCAAGCTAGTTTTGAAATATAAAAAAAACATCTAGTATATTGTTTTTCTGGTAGTTTATTAGTAATAATTTATTTTATTCTATAAAATAGCACGTGAATGCATGATTATAACCAATATTCTAGAATCAGACTGTGAAATGATAATAAAATGAAACTGTAAGCCTAGCACGAATAACTTTAGAATAAGTATCGAGAAAGTAAAGTAAAAAAAACATATGAGATATTGAGCAGTGTTCCTACCTAACGTAAACGGAACTATATTTTCCTATACATTTTTTTAAATTACGTGCTCGATAGTAACTCGATAGAATCTAGATCAAGTACTAGCTGCTATTACATTATCATATTTTGATCTAGAAGATTTACAAAATGAAATGGCATACCTACCACACTCATTAACTCACAACAAAAACCATTCAACATTTATTCTAACACAGAACAAGCTTCTGCACCTAATTTAAAGTTTTTTTTTTATTATTTCTGACCGTGGACATCCTTGCACAAAACTAATTAGAGGGAACCATGGAGCGTGCCGACAGCCAACAGCAGTGAACAATGCAACTTAAACTTGCGAGAAAAACAAAGCTTTTATTTAGTTCTCATGCAGTGTCTTGGGTAACCTACTTTCTCTTTTTTACGTTACCAACTTGTACCTTAGGCATAATTTGGGATTTCAAACGTGCACTGACACCGGCTCGCGAGCATTCGCACAATGTGAGCACGTTACATACAAGTCAAGTCAGTCAGTTACAATGTTTGGTATAAGTATCAGTACAGTGAGCCGAACAGCTCTAGCATAGTCATACAACGAACAAATATTCGATGTGTAAGTATTTTGTAATTGAGAGTTTTTAAAGAAACCATAATAATAATTAACAGAAAAAAATCAACAGCGACTTTTCTTTAAACAAAAAATACTAACATAATTTAAATTCCTACAATTTTAACAAACACAATTAAGGTACAAACAATTGAAAGGTACGACAATCTAGAGGATAATAAAACTAATGACAGGGCACACGAGATACCTTTGAATATAATTATATCTAAATAATATAATTCAGGTCATTTTACTCTGCAAAGAGAACCGATGAGACCCTCTCGTTACAGGCGTCATGAGGCCTTTTGATCATTGCCGCCGTGTCGCTACACTAATAGTGATGTGCTATCGTCATAGTGTTTTATCGATAAAATTCTTGGCCTTTTCATTCCTGGGAGGTTTCCTGTACAATAAAATAAATAAAATATTATCAATACCCTAATACTCTGAAGGACTGCAAAACCAAATCAGAAAACGGCTCTGCGATCTAAGCTATGATGAGACGGAGTCCCTTTTGACTGTCTCAAGGTAATCCGATGAGCTGTTGGTATGTCAAAAGCACTACTCGTGGAAGGGATATGGTTAAGGTGCTGAATTTGTTTTTGCGACATTGTACACTGACCCTATTATATTCTACATACACTAATTTAAATAAAGGTAAAGGTAATTAATATAAAAACCAATTTCTAATTTCCAACTATAACTATTACTTTAAAACCTTCCAGATATTATATTGACACCTATACTAATGATAATTTTTAATCAAGTAAATATACTAGAAAAAAGCAACTTGTCTCATGTCGCCCTGACGTATTATCACATAAAAATAGCATTGTAAAATGCAAAATTAAAAAGTTATAACCTATACTAATGTTAAAAATAACAATATATTGTCAAGTACATATATATTTTATTTCAATAAGTCACCTAAGTAAAATAACTATTATAGCTATCAGTATGAATGATAGAACAGTAAGCTAAGTACAAAATAGTTTTTCTACGCACTAAGCAATGTACTATAAGGAATGCTTTGTATAAAATATTAAAATACCACAGTGAATCCGGGTAATGGAGGCCAGGGGGTCAATTCTGCTAATTTTTTGTCATAATCGTCTCTCAGTGGTGTTTCAATAGTAGTGTTTATTTACGCTGTTGTAACAAGAACTGTGTAAAACAGCACTACCATTGAAACACCACTGGAATACTATTGTGACTAAGCATTAGCAGAATTGGGCCCCTGGTGACCTGTAAAACAGGTTTTTTTACATTAGTATGGGCACCAGTCTCCACGATATTTAATTTAACACAATATAACTATTGTATACAGTTCATCCAAAAATGTAAACATTGTAATTATTGTGGTAGTAATATTATCATTATCATTCGAAGTAAAAAAGATTTTAAACGAAAAGTAGTTGTTGACTTGATTGTTGCTCTAAAATACATACAATATTTTAGAGCAATAATAGCAATACTGTATGTATAGATTTTTGCAGAGTAGATTTCTTTATTTAGAGTCCTGTTTTATGTGGTTTTTAAAGATCACTCTTCAAATAACGACCTTTTACTAGTTATTGGGAATGAAGAAGTACTCTCATTACTTCAATAAACACGATTATGTGTATGATTTTTGAATTTTCTATTTTTCAAAGCTATTTTTATACTTATGAACTTTTTAATAAAAAAATATTGGAAAAAAACTCACTGGTGGCCGAGTTGAATTTTTTCAATATTTTTCTATTTTAAATTTATCATAAGTATAAAAATAGCATCGAAAAATGCAAAAAATTCAAAAATCATAAATTATTGCTGTTGCATCTTAATTTGATCGTTAAACATCTGAAAAGATGTTTCTTTCGAATACAAGGAAATTCCTAGCATTGATGTGACAACGGTGGCCTACAGCTACAGCGTATTAAAAATATAAAAGTATTGGAGAATTTCGACGGTGGTCCGCAAGTCTCGGTAGCTCAGTAGTTAGAGCATTGGAACGGATTTCCAAAGGTCGTGGGTTCGTGTCCCATCTGAGAATTCACTTGTGGCCGATTTGATTTTGTCCAATATTTTTCTATTTAAAATTTATCATACGATTCTTAGTGCTTACACTTTTTTATAAAAACAATAAAAGTAATAAATATCAATAAAAAGTAATTCGATGGCATGGACTTATGGGTGTCCGCGTTCTCTACTGCTTACTAGATACCCGCCGTCATACTTGTACAATTTGGCCAAAATCTAGCATACTCACCCCGACCAACCCCGAAAAAGTAAAAGGAAAAAAAGGTTTAAACTCACAACAATCACAAAGTTGCCGAATTTTCGAAGCAGTTGCTTTCAGACATCATGGAATCAAGTAGTAGCGAACGCGGAGAGCAAAAATAAATCTATGTTCGAAAGCTTTTGTCAATTAAAAGCACTTACTATAATCACCGCGACCTTTTAGTCGAATTACAAATACAAATAATAATAATACTTCAACACTGAAATCCTCAGGGCTTTGAAGTGTTTCATTTGAATGATGTTTATATTCGACCATCAGGCACCTTGTACTAATTAAGTCTTCGAAGCAACAACAAACTTCAGTAGGATAAAGAAAACTTTGTTGTGATTTGGAATGCTAAATAAATTGAGTAGATTAAAAAGCTTTATGTTGACTTCTAGCTAACCTCTAACTCCAAGTAAACCATAAAATAAAATTAATACAGAGCCGAGCTTACACCGCGTAGAAAAATGCAACCGGATGAAAATCCTATACGTAACCATTTATGATACTTCGTAAGCTCTTGCTTACTTGCTTCTAAATTATTGGTAGTAGGTAAGTACCTACTAGCGTTACATTGTGTCGTTCTTATGATTATAAAGTATCTTAACAAGATCACTTAAAATATGTCATTTTTCAAATTCTCACATGCTCATATGCGGCATAACCTTGATGTAACTACCTATATGTACCTTGTTTTGCAAATAAATCTATATACTTAATTCAGGTTCGCAAAATTTGTGACGACTCGATAGGGACTTTGGCGCGTAGTACGCGGCCGAGTAAGGTATCAAATTATAGGTACTCGAGTCTATTTGTTCCGAAAACTATAAAATATACAAAATGTTAAACGTGATGATCACAAACTGCAATTAAAGATTTTCGCATAATTTGGAATTTTTCGTCGATCGACGAACCCGAGTATCGGGTTGTATGTGTGTACTAGTAAATGAGTTAAGTTGAATTTACTTAAGTATTGACTGCGCAAATATATTATTATTTGGAAGGAGGGACGCCGGCAAAGCCCAGCGCAAATTTAAAGAGCGAATATAAATGGAAGGATTGGGAGAGGTCGGCCCAGGCGAATATACCACGATCAGATCAAGAATGTTCTTAAAAAGGCCATGTAAGAATTACCGAGAATAAACGAGCTTGTATGGACAGATTGATGGATGTTAGGGAAGCTCGAGAAGTATATCAGGAACGTGACACATGCAGGTAATCTTCACAGTGACTCGATCCGTAATCAACATAATTTATTTTAATGTGTGCATGCAAAATAATCAATAACATTCAGAACAACAATTATTTTTTTAAATCAGTTTTTTTAATGTATCAAAACAAAAATGTGCCAAACATTTTTTCTCTCCGTAATTTAATATTTTATCTGACCAACGAAAAAACACACTCACTTACATTCAACATTGGTCGCCGAAATTGATATAAGATACTTGTTTACCGGTGTGTTGGATGAATTCCTCTTTTGCCTATATTGCCATACATTGCTTTTACATACATCACAAATTCCAGAAGATCAAATTATGCATTAATTTGCAAAATCAATAATGAGCCCGCTATGATGCACAGTGGGCTGGCATGGCAATAGGAATATGGCGCGCAATCGCGCTCAGCATTCACAGCTATAATAATAATAAAGATTTTTCATACAATCACACCAATTATCTAGCCCTAGGTAATTGTTATGGGTACTAGATAACGAATAAAAATACTTCAATATACTTTTTTTTTGTAAATACATTCATATTTTACAAACTAAACACTCAGAACAACACAAAGAACCAGATCAAGACAAATAATAATGTTTATGCACACGAATATTTGTCTTCTGCGGAGATCGAACCCGGGACCCTCTTCGTAGAAGGCAGGTTTACGTACCCCTACGCCAGACAGGTCACAATATAAGTTAAGTCTATATTTTACCTCCATGTGTTGTCGCCGGATTTATTTAAGAACTCATTTATCTGAATCCGATATTCCGATATTCAAAGTCAAAGTCAAAGTCAATATCATTTATTCAGTCTAGGCTGTTACAAGCACTTATGAACGTCAAAGAAGCTACGCCATCGGTTCACAAACCCTACGGCGGGAGACCTTGTAACGAGAAGAACCGGCAAGAAACTCGTCAAGGGCTGTTTTTTTCTCCCTGTTTTATTTCATACAGAGTCGTCAAATTGAAAAGTGACCTTAACATATCAGTAAGGTCAATTTCCATCAAAAAAGGAAAATACTAATTAAAATATAACATTTTATGGTTATTGTAAACGTAAACAATTTTTAACTGGGAAAGAAAGACTTGTCTATCATACATTACAACATTTCCCGCACCACAAGACTACTACACTGCAAGTTGTGAGGTACATACAGGTCAGTATCAATTTATTTTAGATACAAATATTTAGGCTTTAAGCACAGCATTAAGAATATAAGAACTCGCGTTCCGAGATTCCGATTTAAAATTCAATAGCATTTATTCAGCCTAGGCTGTTACAAGCACTTATAAACGTCAAAGAAGCTACGCCATGCCATCGGTTCACAAACCCTACGGGCGGCGGGAGACTTTGTAACGAGAATAACTGGCAAGAACTCGTCAAGGGCTATTTTTCCTTCCTGTTTTATTTCATACAGAGTCGTCAAATTGAAAAGTTACTTTAAACATATGGGTAAGATCAATTTAAAAAAACATAAAAGTACATTTTATGGTTGTCCTAACCGTAAACAATTTTCAACTCGCAAGAAAGGGTATTTATTTATAACATGTCTCGCATTACAAGATTACTGTACTGCAAGTTGTGCTTTACATACAGGTCAATAGAAATTTATTTTAGATGAAAATATTTAAGCTCTAAGCACAACGCTAAGACAAGCAGACTGAAGTAGACCCATTTCCGCTGGCGGCACCTGTTCACGAGCATGACGCATGAACCAGCCATCGCTTCGCTCAACCAAATTTTAGGGAACGTAACGACCCGCCTCACACGACACCGCCGAAGAAACGTTTGAGTGACAAGACGTACTTCAGGTACTTATTTTAAAGTATTTAAATATAAAAAATACAATGGCAACAACAAAAAAAGAAATATTAAAGCGCATTAATGTTAGGCGCAACTTACAATGTTACTGGAAGATGCATCAGCTGGGTGGGTCATAATCATAAAGCGTATTTAAAGTAAATCAAAATTATTACTTATATTAGAATAATTGGAACATTACTTATTATTATTTTTATTCTGATCAAGCAGTGCCACGCTCTCAAGTGGATATAAGGCAATGGTATATTACATTCCACACCGTTTTTCAAATTGTCCAATCGATTCTTTGTTGTAGGCCTGCATTCTATAATTTTTGTTTCGTCAACAACATTTTACTTAAGATATTACTAAAGACCACTTTGCTTGCCGGATCATATTCTGAAAAAAACATTATCCAAGCAAGTAGCAAAGTCGAACTTGTCACCCTATTGGGTTCAAAAAGTGATTGGTTAAATTAAAAGAATTAAACAATGTTAGTAAACGTGTAGTCAATTGAGAATTTACTACAATATCAACATTAAAATCCCCGCATACCACCACTGACTTATTTTTTAGTTTTAATTTATTAAAGACATCTTCCATTACCGATCCAAAGGTTTCAAAGTTCTTAGGGGGTCGGTAGACACCATACTATAATTAAACTACTTAATACTATACATGATAGCTCAACTTGGCTTTCTGACGTAAGTTTCACAATCCTTTCTGTCCTTATACTAAATATTATTATTTACTAAGATTAAAGATCCGCCATGAATTGCTGATTTTCTACTAATATTATGATATTCCGAGATGCCGATATTCATGCCCTACTCTACGTCGTTGCTCGGCTCGCGCTCGTCACGTCTATGCTAAACCACTCTAAATGGAATGTAAAAAAAGAAATGTCTTCTGTCATCTGCATGCTTTACCGCGTATCTGGCTCGTTCCAATTTTAGTCAGTTTTCAAGCCGAGGGCCTAGTGTGAGTTTGCAAATGTCCAAACGTTACCATCGCGTGAGAATAAATTTTGAAAGATAGCCTTAATGCAATGGGAATAAGGTTGAGAATTAAACTCTATTCGCAAACTGCGGCGTCGCAGTAAGGTGAGAAGACTCACACTAAGCACACCGGTCTCTATTCTCGAACGCGTAAATTCTTAACTTTGTTTATTTTTTCGTGTTTATCTTGGCTTTGGTGGTTGGTGTAACTAGTCCAACAACCAAAAACACTAAACGACAAGGTTATTAAAAAAGTACAACATGGGTTGTACCATGTATGGGCAAATGTACCATGACAATGAGAGAAAAATTATCACCCTTTTCCATAAATCAAGTTTAGCACTTAACAGATTAGTACTTACCTAAAAAGTTACTTCGTACTTAACTATACTATTAAGTATTCTGTGACTTAACACCCAATACTAATAACTACTACATCGCTTAGGCCACACCCCGTCAGAGCGACATGAGACAAGTTGCTTTTTTAACCGACTTCAAAAAAAAGTTTATTTTTTAATTTTTATGTATGTTACTCGATTACTCGAAGACGGCTGGACCGATTTGAGTAATTCTTTTTTTGTTCGAAAGGGTATGCTTCACATGTGGTCCCATTGTCAGCATGTCAGGATCTGATGATGGGATCCTGGTGAACTCCAGAGAACTCTTCAAATATTATAGGCACTCCTATAGCGATTTCGGTGTTTTCTATAGTAACTTATGCATATGCTTCCGGAATGCACCATTTGATGAAGACCACAAATGGTCATCGGAACTATTACATACTTATCATTTCACGGCAGCTATACGATTACTTTAATGTAGTTCATAAGCAATTTATGCTCGACTCAATGCATGTGATGAAGTGCAGCTGATGATGAAGTATCGGGAGAACTCCTCAATAAGTAACGTCCCTGCACCGGTAAAAGCAGCATTTTGTATAAGTTGATAAGGAGTTGTCTTATGGTTATCAGCGTAGGCACGGGACCTCTTCTACCTTTAAAAATTGTGAAATAAAAACTTTTATAAAAAAATTAAAACCGACTTCAAAAAACTAAAAAATAAACTTTTTGGAGTCAATGCCAGTCAATTTTTTTCAAGTATATTTTCTTGTTTAATATTTATTACCTATTTTATTTATACACAAACATACACAGCAACTTCTTTTTTTCACAGCACAAATACTAAACACGGAACGAAATTAACAAAGCAAGTAAATATTAATGTAATTATAGAATTAATTCGCGCGGGCGTGATGTCAAAAAACTAAATAAAAACAATCATGGCCTGCACTTTCTTTGTTGCATTGCAAATCTTTCTATCTCAAAATCACAAGTGTGCGTGTCAACAAACACTCTTAGGGCTGGCAATAGACGTCCGATTTGCTTCCGATTGTCTGATTAGGTCTGGGGTGCGATTGCGTAAGGTAATCGTATTCATTTGACAGTTCATATCGTATTCGATCGGCTGCAATTTGTATGGAATGACATTTAGTATGATACAATATGAACTGTCAAATGAATACGATTGACTTTACGCAATCGCCTAGCTGATCTGATAGGATTCACTCGATACACGTCCGATTTTTGCGTCCGACTTTTTCTAAACTCAGCCCAAGAGATGTAGCGCATCTCCAGCTAGAGAGTCAACTGGCAAATCGGAAGGAGAATCGGACGTCTATTTCATCTCTATAAAGAAGTATGCACACAGCGCCTTCAGATTTTATTCGATAATAAAATCGTAAACGCGTAGCGTTATTTCCAACTCGCACGTCCGCGGGGCTATTATATAAAAACTTGCAATAATCGCGCAGGTATCGCCCGATCGCTGCGGAACATCAAAATAAAAATGGTAATTACGTATGTACGCGATTGCTGGCTAGTCGCTCGCTGATGGTTCGGTTCGAATAGCGGCGTCTCACGCTCTCGCGGTCCTACCTAGATGCGAGGGTGAAACGCCGCGTGTTGCTATGACGCTAGCGCCAAAAACAATTTGGTAGCAATAACAGGAACTAAATAAATGCACATTGTAGTTCATCGTTTGTTCGGTAGAGACCGCACTGTTGATACGTGACGTAAAGCAATTATTATTATCTCGCAATTTCTGCTGTCGCGTTGCTCTTGCAAAGATAGGTAATAAGACTGAGACACTAAATTAATGCACATTGTAGTTCATCGTTTGTTCGGTAGAGGCAACACTGCTGGCTGATACGTGACGTAAAGCAATTATCGCGCAATTTCTGCTGTCGCGTTGCTATTGCAAAGATAGGTAATAGCCCCGCCGGTGTCTACCGTCAGGGGCGTGCATTCCATATAGGCAATTAGGCAGTGCCTACCTCATTCAAAACCTAAATAAATATACAATAAGTGTTAAAGTTATTTTATTTAAGTTTAAACTTCTATTCAACATTCACCCACTAAGATTTTCGTTACGCTAAATACTGAATACCTACCGGTAGGCAGTCTCGAAATTGCCTACTCGAAACAAGCAGCCTTTCATACTAGAATACAACTTATTTAGAAAAAGTATTGCTCAAGTATAAACCGCCCACGGCAAGAAGGGCGCTATTTGTAAGTGTAACGTTCTAGCTTAAACTTCCGGAATATATCAGTATAAAGTTAGCAAGCCTACCTGACGAATGAATTTGGTCGCGAATTATTTTGTTGAGGAGTTATTTTAAAACTATCATATTTCCTAAGATATTCATTAATTGATGGCAATTATAAAAGCAAAACTTTACAATACCTTTCTAATCTGCCAACCCAAGGTGACTCGTTTTCTCTTAATCAAGTTTCAGACTGTGATGTGAAGAAAACTATTTTGTCAATCGACTCCAGTGCTGTAGGTGCTGATTCTATCAGTCGTAAAATGATCCTTCCTATCCTCGACATCCTTACTCCTATAATTACCCACATCCTTAATACATCAATTTCCACTGGTTATTTTCCGGCATCTTGGAAGGATGCAAATGTTATACCTCTTCCTAAAAAAGCCAAACCTAAATCCTTCTCAGATTTTCGTCCAATTTCAATCCTTCCCTTTCTTTCCAAAGTCCTCGAAAAACTTGTTCACAATCAGCTCACTGATCATCTAAATAAAAACCATCTCCTTAACCCTTTTCAGTCTGGCTTTCGGAAGGGCCACAGCACATCTACAGCACTTGTGAAGATTACGGATGACATACGCCTTGCGATGGATAATCGTCAACTAACTGTAATGGCATTGCTAGATTTTAGCAATGCATTTAATTCAGTTGATTTCGACATTCTCCTTGGTGTATTATGTTCTCTGAACATATCTCCAGCTGCACTTAATTGGTTTCGAAGTTACCTGCTAGGGCGACGGCAACGTATCCGCACTGGAGATTCCTTCTCCACGTGGTGTGATATCAATGCCGGTGTTCCTCAGGGTGGCGTTTTATCTCCACTTCTCTTTTCTATATTTTTAAATTCTATTACTCAAAGCCTTTCTAGTTCCTATCACCTCTACGCTGATGATCTGCAGATCTACACACAGGCACCATTACCTGAACTTTCACGTGCAATTTCAACTATTAACAAAGACCTAGCTCACATAAATTATTGGAGTAAGTCATACGGTCTCACCCTTAACCCTTCCAAAACTCAATGTATTATCATTGGTAGCTCTCATTTCGTTTCGAGGATTGATTTTGACGTGCTTCCGGTGGTCTCTTTAGATGGTATTAATATCCCATTCTCAAATACTGTCAGAAACCTTGGCATAACGTTTGACCAGCACTTATCTTGGAGACCTCAGGTGGAAGGCGTTAGAAAAAAAGTATTCGCTGCGTATGGGTCTTTACGTCGTCTACGTAATTTTTTGCCGACCAGTACCAAGATCACTCTGGCCCAATCGCTCTTGTTACCTATAATAGACTACGCTGATGTCTGTTACACTGATTTATCTGAAGAATTACTCAACAAACTAGAGCGTCTGCAAAATGTCTGCATCAGATTTATCTTTAACCTCCGCAAATATGACCATGTCTCAACCTTCCGTAGCAAACTTAACTGGCTTCCTATTCGCCGGCGCAGGGACTTACACACACTCAAGCTTCTCTACTCTATCCTTTTTCTACCAACTTCCCCACCTTATCTCAAAGAATGTTTTTCTTTTCATACCACATCCTCACATTGTACCTTGCGTTCTTCCTCTAACCTCACCCTAAAATTTCCTCCGCACTCCTCCAGCTTCTATTCCTATTCCTTTTCCGTGCATGCGGTCCGGCTTTGGAACGCACTACCACAGGGCATCAGAAAGGCTCAGACTGTAAAATCCTTTGGTGATCAAGTTAGAAGACATTTCCTTTCTCTTTCTCCTAACTTATAAATTATCATATATTTTCTCTCTTTCAGTATCCATCTATTTTTAAATATATACTTATTCTCCTCCTTCTTCGTGCACCCATTCCCCTATTACCGTATTTATCTGTTTTCTTTCACCCAAGGTTGCCTGGAAGAGATTGCTATGTAGCAATAAGGCCGCCTATTGTATATTCTTCTGTATATTTATTTTTTCTTTGTACTTGTTTTGTGTTTATCGTGTGCAATAAAGATTTTTATTATTATTATTATTAAAATTAAATGATGTAAAGGACAATTTTGTTCAAAATTAAATACTTGTGATGATTAACGTATTTATTTAGATAAGGATTAATATCATGTTTATGAAAACAGCTTCTCAAATAATATATTAGTTTAGAACAAATTTTATTTTCTTAAAAATGGTTATAGTGAGTTAACCATAAAACATAAACATATGCTGTCGCGGACTTTTTTTAGAACTTGGGAAACAACTTCGTCATACATGATTTTTACGTAACTTTAACCGTTTACACACCGTCCGCAATAGAAGCTCCCAAAAGTAACATTTTTTCCCCGTTTTCGCAACGTTTTACATTAATACTCTGCTCTTATTAATCGTAGCGTGATATTAAATATCTTATTACCTTCCATGATATGTGGACTATCCAGCCCAAAAATATTTTTTCATATCGAACTAGTAGTTACGGAGATTAGCGTGTTCAAACAATCAAACTCGTCAGCATTTTAATATTCCTACTAAACATTACGAACCGTATCATTTATGACTAGCGGCCGCTCTTGGTTTCACTCGCCGCGTGGTTGCCGTTACCGTGGGAATATCAGGATAATTATAAATATTTGCTGTAAAGTTTCATCTTAATCAGTTCAGTAGTTTTTGAGTGAAAGAGTAACAAACATTCATCCATCCAAATATCCTCACAATCTTTCAAACTTATAATATTCGGTAGCAGGATAGGATAATTGCAAAGTTACTAGTTAGATCTACAGTGCCTACTACGCTGGAAAACCAATGCACGCCCCTTGCCTACCGTAGGTATTTAGTATTTAGCGTTAGGAAATAGGTGTTGAATAGAAGTTTTGTAATAGATATCGGAACCAAATTAAACTAAATAAACTTTAATACTACTGGTATATTTACTAAGATTTTTAATGAGGTAGTGAGCCAGGCACTGCCTAATTGCCTAAGGTATGCACGACCCTGTCGAAGGACAACATTGGTCTTTGAACTAATTATAGGTATAGGTATAGGTATAGATATGTTCTCGCTGATGCTATCACTTTCATACAAAAAATTCAATAGTGAATGCAATAGATGAATAGAAATTAGACAAAAACCCTATCGTTGAAGGGTTTTATGAGAGTTTGAAGTTTGATAGCTATAGCAAAAGCACAAGCTGTAGCGTTAGGCGGTCGGGGTGCAGTTAGTGGCCAAAAGCTTGCCCAGTCAAAGTATAGCTTAAAAAAGAGCTATACCATAACTAAATAGCATTTATTTAGCATCGCAATTAAATGCGCTAAGCCAGGTACGCCAGGAGTTCCACAATGGCCGTCTATTACGGCATTTACGAATTTCTCAGTAAAACGACGCAATCCCTCATACAATAAATCACTAAACTTATAGCCTGACATCCCATGTTTGATTTAAAGGCGCGCCAGGCCAGAATTGGTGGTAATCTGTCACATAACTAATCATAGATCGCCGAATGTCATCGAATATGGTTGAAATTGGCGGCAGGCGCTAGATTCTTGTTGCACAGTGTATAGCCATTTCAGTGATTTAACTTGAATACGAGAAGGATTCGGAGCCCTTCCGTGCTTCCGTGCACGTTAAATCCTCGGACCCCGCTGTTTTCATCTGATACAGCCGTTAAGATAAGTCAGAGGTCTTATAGGTGGACTGATAAACTCTGACACCAGAAGTGGCAACTAATCCTCATACGATAAGAGAAAGAGAGAATACGGGCAAATTCTACGACTAACACTGATAGTAAACCAATCGAACTGGAGGACCCGTGGGTATTTACCGAGTACCTACCTACCAATTACTGAATGCGGGCAGCGCAGGATCGATTGTCGTGGATTGTCGTGGGAGGTCTGTACCCAGCAGCGTGTGTCACGTGGCTGAGATTCTGATGATCTTACAACCCGTCTGTACCTTTTAAAGGGCCAGGGTGAATAGGCACCTTCTGGGTTCCATCTTGGATCCTGTCTTGGTCCTAAGGCACAGAATACTTAATAGTACAAGTCCTAAGGCTTGATAGGATCAAGATAAAGTATTGTCTCAAATAAGTAAATAGTTACTTCATGTACTTATTGTGTGGAGAAAATAACAAAACGAATTTGTAAAAGTATTAAATTCGACACATATTTGTCTTCCGAACGAAAACCACACGAATCAATAGATTCACGAAAACTTCTGAACCTAATATTCGAAAAAACTGTCTACTACAAATCTACAAGGGGGAGAGAAAAACCTAGAATCCTTTTTTGCATACGCGCAATCGACTACTTCCAAACAAAATCCGATAACAACAAAACCCACTTCACTGATAGGAGATTTTACGACATGTTTTATTAAGGCAACTGTGCTATAGGTATCTGAAAACCTGAAACACATTGCCCTATCACGAACGAGAAATTTATTGCCATTCGGAATTGGGATTCCTTCGTGACGTCACTTTACTCGGCGTGGGCAATTTTATACCCACGTTGTTACTGTTAGACAGAGTACCTGATTTGCTGCTCAGTGAAAGCTAACGGCGGCGTGGCCGTGTCAAGCTACGGGCAATGGCGGTGAAATAAAAGCGAAGTCACTTGGTTATCACATTTGTATTGAAATTTGATCAAAAAGTTTAACACGAATGTATCGTCGTTATGTTTTACATTATTCACTATGAAATTAATAAACGGAGAAAAATATTTAAGAGCATTAGGGAAATATTGGAATATCTAAACTCACGCGGTGATATCAGCCATCGTGGTTACCGAGGGAAGGAAGAAGAAAGGCCACAGACAATGTAGCTAACCTTTTTTTTAAAGTGATTATAGATTATTATAATTAAAGCATACCATACACGGAACGATGTTCCATTCCAACAGTTACATTATGCTGATTGATAATGTGTTATGTCCACACGACAACACGTCAAGCGCTCATGGCGGACCTTAACAAACTAATTATGTTCAATCACGTTTGTTAAGGAAGGCTATGGGTCCGGCCAGGGGGGTTACTCTTGACAGGGTCGCGTTGAGATCGAAATTGAATGTCAATAATTATTACTGATTTTCGACATTGACTCGTTTTTAATTGCCGCTAAAATCGATAACTAAAATACAAAATTACTTTATTTACTAATTTGAAGTATTAATTTTTAGTTTAATTACTTATTTTAAGTCAAAATTACTGACGTTTGACATTAACTCAATCTCGATCTCAATGCGATCGTATTAAGAGTAGGGGGCCAGGTGTTGGATGGGTGGCCATTACAACTGAGCGCTTCCGTGCTTTAGAGGGCACGTTAAACCGTCGCACGGTCCCGGCTGTTGTCATCTGATAACAGTCGTTAAGCCGAGTCAGAGGCCTTATTGGCGGCTTGATAAACTCTGTCACCAGAGGTGGACACCAATCCTCATACGATAAGAGAAGAGAGAGCAAGTCATACTTTACAGTTCGACCTTTAAAGGAAAGAAATGGAAGGTACTTATAGAAATAATATAAGTACCTACTGCAGTACCTATACTTACTATATAAAACAATATAGTCAGATCAAATAAATAAAATAATAAAAACATTGCCTATATAAGAATATAACCTTATCTTAAAATAGTTTCGTCAGTAATTCCAGTCACATGAAAAATATTAATTTATCTTTACCCGTTGGCAGTTGATTGAGAGACCAATGAAAACGTAGAGGCGGCGGAAATTGGAAATCTCGCCGCGAAATAGAAAACTGACTAGGTATTGAATACCTAGTCAGTGCAGAATGCCGTGTGAACCATTATAGGAATGCATAGTGATCGATTTAGGAGTACTCTTTCAGAAAACTTTGATCCGGTGCGAAGGACCATTCTTGCGATTTTGGCGGGGTCTTGATTCGATCAATACTAGCGGCCGCTCGCGGTTTCACCCGCGTGGTTCCTGTCCCCGGGAGAACATCGGGATAAAAAGTATCCTATGTCCATATAACCAGGCTATCTACTATCTGTGTACCAAATTTCATCCATATCCGTTCAGTAGTTTCGGAGCCTATTCAATGCAAACAAACAAACAATCAAATCTTTCCTCTTTATAATATTAGTATAGACTAGCCTTCCGCCCGCGACTTCGTCCGCGGGGAATGAGGTTACATTTGTTTTACTCCCTTTCCCGTGGGAATATCAAAAAGTCTTTCCTTAGTGCTCGCCTACATCTGTACTAATATTATAAAAACGACTGTTAACAGGACCGACGGTTAACGTGCCCTCCGAAGCACTGAAACTTTCCGTACTTTAACACTTTACGGTCACCCATCCGACACGTGAACGGACGGAACGTTGCTTAAACGCGATCAAATACGATTGTCTATCAAGAGCCGCCATAAGCGCTTCATAGCGGGATAGGTAATCATGCATCATGCGCCATAATATTATATCGACTGATTGATATAGCGGTGTCCATCCCAAGTAGCATTTTTTTCTCTTTAATAGTACACATTTAGTTCACTGGCGATCCTTAAGCAATAACATTGGCCACACGACGTTCATTGGCTGTAATTAAGTGAACAAATCCACTTAAAGCTGTATAATAATCCACATATACATATATAAGAGTGTAAAATTGGCCTATTAAGTAACTATTGGTGTTATAATAGTACAACATTACTCTTCTAGTCAGCTTTAATTTTAAAAGCTGAACAAGAGCATTTCGAGAGGGGAATAATACGGCATTGGCTATTTAAGGGTCCAGATGTACAGTGTTATAATGCTGGCATTTTAATACAACACATGTGAATATAAATGCAGCCAAAAGCTGTTAAATAGAAGCTTGTGTGGAGCATCATTCAGCTTGTTGCTTTAAGTCGGCTAGTTTGTGTTATATTAATCAGCATTTATGTTATTCTGTAAATGATCGTTTAATGAGTCCACATGAACATATAAGTAGGTATTACACGCACCACTCTTGATATCTAGTGATACTGGCAGCTGTTAAATATCCCTTGTGTGGAGCATTATTCAGCTTGTTGCTTTAAGTCGGCTAGTTTGTGATATATTAATCAGCTATTATGTTATTCTGTAAATGAGCGTTTAATGAGTCCACATGTACATATAAGCAGGTATTACACGCACCACTCTTAATATCTAGTGACACTGGCAGCTGTTAAATATCCCTTGTGTGGAGCATTATTCAGCTTGTTGTTATAAGTCGGCTAGTTTGTGATATATTAATCAGCATTTATGTTATTCTGTAAATGAGCGTTTAATGAGTCCACATGTACAGTAACGCACCACTCTCGATATCTAGTAAGACTGGCAGCTGTTTATTCGTTCACGAGTACCACATTGTTATCCTCTGAGCCGAATAATTATGTGAACGTGGTTTTCTTTAACACTTTGGACGACGACACACACGACATGATACACATTTGAACCTTTCTAGAGCTCACGACATTATAATGGTACACATGTGAAACTTTATAGAGCTTACAGCATCAATTTGGAGTTACAATGGTTCACTGTAGCTAGAGATAACTCCACCATTTTGTTTATTACTCATAACCTATAATATTTCTAATTTATTATGATTTTATCTTAAACTACAGAGGTTTCGTGATTAATTTTGTGGTTAATGTTTAAATACAAAACCATAGACTCATTTTGATGCCATAAAAACATAAATATGAAAAAATGCTTTGTTCGTCTCTGCATATTTAGATATATTTTTTTGGTAAAAAGGGAATATTTCAGAGGCGCGTCAAAATTTTAACTCTAAATATGTATATACTTTACAATAAATTTACATTACCCATAATATTAATACGTTATAACATAATAACACAAATTATATACTTACTTTACCAGTTTGTTACCAATAACCAAATCATTCTAAAAATGGCAACCTAACGAGGAGCAATAGCCATTTCTTAAAAAAAAATGTATTACAAAATGTGGCACTCAGGTGATAATTTGGAGAAAATGCGGCCGATTACTAGTTTTTCGGGTAAACTTGTGACATTTTATTACTATAGAAGCTGTATAATTGTTCACTCGTTACTTGTTATAACTCTCTTGTCTGTATGAAGTACCACACGGAATCTTATGTAGTGCCGTTGATCAGCTTTTAAGACCACCGTTCTCTCTTAAACTGCCATTAAAGTGCTACTATTCTGCTACTGTGTACCTTTTGTGACCTCAAGGCTGAATAATTTGTGCCCAAACCGTCGATAGAAAATCAAAATCAAAATCAAAATCAATATCATTTATTCAGTCTAGGCTGTTACAAGCACTTATGAACGTCAAAGAAGCTACGCCATCGGTTCACAAACCCTACGGCGGGAGACCTTGTAACGAGAAGAACCGGCAAGAAACTCGTCAAGGGCTGTTTTTTTCTCCCTGTTTTATTTCATACAGAGTCGTCAAATTGAAAAGTGACCTTAACATATTAGTAAGGTCAATTTCCATCACAAAAGGAAAATACTAATGAAAATATTACATTTTATGGTTATTGTAAACGTAAACAATTTTTAACTGGCAAAGAAAGACTTGTCTATCATACATTACAACATTTCCCGCACCACAAGACTACTACACTGCAAGTTGTGAGGTACATACAGGTCAGTATCAATTTATTTTAGATAAAAATATTTAGGCTTTAAGCACAGCATTAAGATAAGCACACTGAGGTAGACCCATTTCCGCTGGCGGCACCCGTTCACGAGCATGACGCATGAACCAGCCATCGCTTCGCTCAACCATATTTTAGGGAACGTAACGACCCGCCTCAAGAAGGGCAGTATAGCCTGCTATACAGCTCTTGTATCGCTTACTTAGACCGCTCAAAGAATAAATGTGTACCATTAGTTAACCGCTATAGAGCCAAAAATGCTACTTGGGATTAGGGGCCTGCGCAATCGTAGCGCTATCGTGTTTATCAAAGAATTGTATTTTGAAAGGCTGTGCAGTACCGTGCGAAAAGGCTATAAGACTGAACGTGGCATAAATATGGAAATTTAATAAAAAGCCTTGTGAGCCGTACGATAAGGCTTAATACTAACCTGGCAAAAAATGATCTTACACCGCCATCTTGAATTATTTTGGACAGCGCCTCCGTCCGCGTTCAAAAGCCTTGTCGCACTGTATACGTTACTACAAGCAAAGACTAGAACTTTATGACTAAATATTAACCAAATCATTCTCAGGGCGAAGGTGGTGAAACTTTCGCCGCATGAGTTCCCGTGCGACATGTTAACATGTTGGCGAGACAAACTGGCACAGGCCCCGTTCAACTTGTGCACCGTAGATTTCAAACAAGTTATGCCTAAGGCTGTCTTGCATGTACATTTTCCTTCCGGTATGTTGGAACAGATTCTTATTATTAAGTTGACCAAGGAACGAGGAAGGTATTCTTCACATTGATGAAATAACGCTAACTTACAAGGAAAAAGTAGGTTCCTTTTTAATTAAGAATATATTTAACCAGAAAGTACCTACCTAATAGTTTTTTCTTTTTACAAGTAACTGGGCAGCATTTGACCACCATCGTGCTTAGTAAACAGGATGTGGTCTAACTGTAACATGCTTGCCCAGGAAATGCCTATTCACTCTCGCCTTGAAGAGACCAAGGTTGTAGGAATCGGGGAACACATGAGCAGACAGCGCATTTCATTCTTTAGCGGTTCGCATTAGAAATGTGTCAGCAAAGCGCTTGATACGGATCGCTGGAATGTCAACGACGTACGGGTTATAAGCTAACCTGCGTCTGGTATCCCGATGGTGGAAAGGGGTTGGAGGAACAAGGTCGTGCAGTTCTCTCGCACACTCTCCAAAGTGTATCCTATAAAAGACCAATAAACATGCAACTCTGCGGTGGTGACTGAGGCTCTGAAGTTCCGCCGTGGCCAACGCTGAGTTCCAATGAGTTTCCTGACACTGTTTTCAATCGATTCCAGAAGCTCTAGCTGATACTTAGCAGAACCATCCCACAGGTGACAGCAGTACTCCATGCATGGCCGAATCTGCGCTTTGTATAAAATAAGCAGCTGATTCGGAGAGAAGTACCGCCTAGCCTTAGAGAGGACGCCCAGTTTCTTTGCAGCACACTTAGCAATGGAGTCGATGTACTCGCCAAAGTTCAAGTTGGAAGACAGGTTTAGGCCAAGAAGTTGCAGATTTTCGGCTATCGATAAGGATACAGACCACAGAGGCGGTAAAACTATAGGTGTATATCACAGACATAGATCTAAATCTATGTCTGTGGTGTATATATATCTAATGAAAGGAAACAACGATTATGTAGTTAGGGGTACATTTATTTTCAGTACTTTATTAATATTACTACAAGTTTAATTAGTTCCTTAATCCTTCAGTCACACATTTGCAAATTGCACATGGCAGTAGTTATAAAACTACCCTCTTTATCGATACCCATAATTATTATTTTTAGAGAGTAGAAAATGGTCTACTCAGAGAGTAAAGGAAAAAACTAGAACATGGAAATTAATGAAGAATGATGACGTTCCTTTGTTAAACGGAAAAAACAAACAATTTGTATGAGAATCCTACAGCGCCTCTATTGGAAAGTAGCAGAACTACAGATTCTCATACAAATTATTACTGTACAATAAACAGTAAAAAAGGTAAGGTAAAGAGGCTGTTTCCATTATTCCAATACAGTTTGTATTTTCCATTTGCATTCGAGCGCTTGTCATAGAGAAAGCTATATACTTAGGCTTAGGGCCGGTTTCACCCCATACTGATAAGTTCTGCACCCTGATTCAAACCGTTCGACAACGGAATCGGATGCGAATTCTGTGCTTTGACTGTCTATTTTGAAGTGAGTGACAGTGACAATCATATATTCCGCGCTCGGAAACGTTTCCGAATATTTGTGAATCAGGCTCCTGGATAGCTTATCTGGCAAATAATTTGTCAAATGATCTTGGGGGAGGCCTATACCCAGCAGTGGGTGTCATGTGGCTGAAACAACTGTCATATAAGCTATCCATTACTTATCAGTAGGTGGTAAAACCGGCCCCAAATATAGAAATAGAAATAATTATTTGCCTTTAAATGAGGTACACTGAAAATCTTAAATACTAGTAGGCTCAGCTCATTTCGCCATCCGCAATAGCATGCAAATATACATATATAATTATTAATTATGATTAATAATTTAGTTACATTAATTGTCATTTATACCAAAACAAAATTCGGTGCCTGGCTGGACTGGAATAATCTAAACAGGGGGCTGATTATATACCTAACTATAAATCGTTTCAATTTCCAGTTTTGTCTCTGTCATGGCTGTCATCAGAGTGAAAATATGACAGTCATTTCATGACAGTGACAAAATTGGATTCTATGAGGTTTTAAGTTCGATAATCAGCCTGCCAGGGGCCCGATTCTCGCGCCTTCGACATCTCGAATTCGACATTTTTTGGAGTCAATAATCTGTATAAAAAGATCACTGAAAGCAATCTTTGACATTATAGGATTATCAAAGATAATTGAAACTAAAGGATTTTGACAGTAGTAGAGATTTTACTTACATTTTTAATGAATAAATTAAGGATAGAAAAATGTCGAATTCGACATATCTCTGCGTGAGAATTGCCCCCCAGTTCGAACGTTCGAGCGGTGTCTATTCAGCTATTTGTAGTAAGCATAAAGGAAAAAACCTATTTTAATTATCTTACCTGTGGTTAAAACTAGTAAATGAACTAATGAAATTATATTGGTTAAATTGCAATTGACTGACTGGTAATTAATTCTTAATTAAAGCTAAGAAAGGACAATCGAAATTGATGTATCATACTGATGGATTGGTTAAAATCCAGAGGGAGGAGTTTTTAACACGTAAATATAACTAGTGCTAAATATAAATATTCGATCTGAGATTACATTTTATATAAGTAACAATAATAATCTATATCACGATTAAACCTTTGAAAGCTACGTTATTTATCCGCTAGAGGCGCTAGGTTCCATACTAATATTATTAAAACAGAGACAGTACATTCATAAGGCTCATTGCTCTAATAATGTTATGTTGGTATTACAAGATTGTGAAGTATCAAACATCATATATACTTAAGTACTATTAATCACATAAGTAATATTGCATAGAAAAAAATATTATCTCTTAAAATACAAAAAGAAAAATATTCGTATAATACCTATTATATGTATGAACACAATTTATCCTATAGAATGGTTCACTGTTCTATTAGTAAGAAATACATCTATGATGTTAATTGCGATAAAAATTTTTTTTTTTTAATCGTACTTTTTCTAGTTAGAAAATAGCTGATTCTATTCTTATTTTAATATAAATAGCAGTAGATATAATTACAGATCGCGATATTTATTTTGGCATCAAATAACTAATAATATTCTTCAACACTAATCATTGTATTAACTAATTACTTTTTTGACTTCATTTTATGGACTTCATATAATAGTTATTGAAAATTGAAACGGGTATTAAACGCGTAGAAACGTGATAGGTATTTCACCTACCTAATTTTCCCGACGTATCGGCCAAGTTACATCGGCCGTGGTCACGGGCTGACTACAATACCCGTTTAATACCCGTTTCAATTTTCAATATTCATAATGCAACGCGAAGTGTTTATATAATAGTTGTACGCGATTTCTGTCCTTACAGTGCTCATACCTCAGTTGGTGTCTTATGGAGTTTTGGTCCTCATAAGAATCATGATTGATTTCCATAAAAAAATATTTTTGTAAACTGATAATTTTCCTGCTGACTACATTTTTTTCAAAATCTGTGAATGCTGTTCAAATATCTCAAAAAAAAATCCACTCTGTATAAAAGTATACACAATCTTAACATAAAACAGTCTCTGCACTCGGCCGATATGACGCGCTCGCTATAGCTATAGTTCGGCCCGGTCAGGTGTCGGATGGGTGACCGTAAAGTGGGATTACAACTGAGCGCTTCCGTGCTTCGAAGGGCACGTTAAACCGTCGGTCCCGGCTGTTGTCATTTAATTACAGTCGTTAAGCCAAGTCTGAGGCCTTATAGGCGGCTTGATAAACTCTGACACCAGAGGTGGCCACTAATCCTCACTCGTTAAAAAGAAGCTATAGCTACACGGCCGGCCCCTCAAGCTCACTGGTTTTCACTGGTAAAACAGTTGCAAACGCGCGTGTAGCAGCGTGTTTCTGAGTGAGTGCGTCATTTCGGCCGTTTGTAGGCGGCAGCGCAAAGACTGGGTTATAGGCCACTTTTCATTATAAACTAGATGACTCTCTCACACAACAAAGTTCTATAACAAAAAAGAGACAAAGTCTAACACACAGCTTACAAAACTCAGTTTTTTTTCACATTCCCCAGCAGTATAATAAATAGTACCTAGTAACCTACTGAGGATCCTAAACACACCATAATTCTTACATAATAATAATTATAGTAAATACTTACAAGAATATTCGATGCTTAATACTAATCATTCCAATCAGACTTTCGTTAAAACATTTTACATTTCAGACATTTTGACAATAATTTGACAACAAGCAAGCAACATATCGGCTTTTTTTCAATTGCTTTTCTTCACTTCTAGTTTACATCATTTACCCCAAAGCAACTGTTATTTTATTCCCGACATTTAAAAGAGCATTTAAATACACATGAAATCTGTTTAATGTCTCATTTAATGTAGGTACTAATATACAGTGCACGCTGTAATCCGTAAAAGATGTTTAATTACTATCAATGTTAAGACGATATAATCAGCTTCACCGATTGTGAAAAAGAAAGGCATAGCTGCATAAAAGATTCTACTACAAAGGTACGGTCAACAGTAGGTCAGGGGGGCTATCGTGTAAAAAATATCGATATGGGCTTCATTTGACAATTTCCATTTATCGTCATTCAACAGTCAAATGAAACCCATATCAATACCCACATTTTTTAGCGGTAGCCCCTGTGGTCAAGCTACAAAACTTTACAACTCCAATCGACTTTAAACATTCAGACGTACGAGTAAGCCGCAATTTAGTTCTGAATTGTCTGAAGTTTGGTATTGTGCTTATTGAATCTATCGGTAGATATGGATAGGGCTATCAGAGATAGTTGCCTAGGATACTTGTTTCGTTGCCTAGCAACATATTAAGTATTTTATAATTTAACAAAAATATCCTAAAATAGCCATCCATATCTAATTAGGTTTTTAATTTCGGGCGTAGCTAAGTCGTAGTTGCCGTTAACCATATCTAGGGAAATGGATCAGAATTTCACCCGTTTTCTTGTGGTCCTACTAATTTGTATAGGACAAATTAGTAGGACCACAAGAAAAGTAGTAAATAGTTTACTTTAGTTCAAAAAGTAGAAAGCAGATAATACTGCACGATCCTTAGCAACATGCGGAAACATAAAGCAGTTATTCCACTTGAGCTAAGCTAAGCAATGTTGCTAAGGATGTGTCTGATATACACCAACCAATAGAATTGATCTTATCAAAGTTATTCTAACACTAGCTCAATAGGATATTAGGATCTATGATTTATCAAAGCATTCTAATTGGTACACATTGGTATAAATTGCTACACGTCCTTAGCATAGCAACAAAACATAGCACAAGTGGAATCGCACCTTAACATCTGGGGATAGCATAGTTAGCATAGCATACTGACAAGTTTTATGACTCCACTAATTCCGCTATTTAGCGATTTGACAGATTATAGTTGACTTTGCGTGTCCATTTATAAATATTTAGATTAGATACATTAGGAAGCCGCGATGCTCTGAGATACATAAATACAATTGAATGGCACAAGTCTCACTATCAGACATACTAATATAATTTTAAAAAGTTTGTAAGTACTAAGGACTAGATATCTGCTATGAAAACTTTTTTACAAACGGGAAAAATACACTAGTATAATTGTATTTGTAAAGAAAAATGTAGATTCATCAAGGCGGTATATTATTCTAAGACACTTACTTTTTTTTCTAATACAAGATGATTCCAAAATTATTATATACCATTTTTAGTAAAATATATTCACTGAATCCCGTAATTAAAATCACTTTTAAATACACTAAACACTGTTGTAAACAATGTCAAACTAATTTACTAAATATGGCAAATAAGAAATAAACAAGGTAATAGAAATATGAGTATTTCATAAACTAATAATATTATACTTGGGCAAAACTTCTAGTTGACTAGTAAACAAATATAAATTAAATTATTTAGTCTCAAAAATATCACCAAATATTGTATAAAACATAAGATATCCATTTCAATAACAAAAAAATATGTATAAATAAGGCTGATAAACTTCAAATATAATGGTAAAAAATTATGTTAATAATTTCATATTTCATAATTAGTAACATTTTGAGATCCACCATTGCTTAGACCAAAGAAACTATACATTGGTTTTAAATAGCATATATACATATAATCTGTTCTTCTTTTATAGAGAAAGAAAAACTTTATAAACAAAGAAATAAAGTTGTGCAATGGAGAAGATAACAGGGTTACAATATTACACTTTTAAATGCGTAGAAGAAAAGTCTAGACCATATACACTATTTTAGTTTTTATTTCACATCAATCGGTGCAGTATTACCAAAGTTATAAGCGTGGGAAGTTTACGTAGGTTTTGTAAATCTCGTCAGTGTTCTGTGTTCGCGAGTACCGTGTGACGTCATCTCGTCCATACGGCACGGCAGGCGACCCCGTCTCATACGAAAGTAGTACATTTCGCGGGTAAGTTGTCAGGACCTCTATTTTTGAATCACTCGTCGCGCGAGTGGCGAGGTGAACGAGGAGGCGATCAGGCGATTAGGGACCTTGCATGCGTAGGCATAGCACGCTCTTCGCTTTGCCCCTCGCGCGCTCGTGTTGGGAGGCGGTACTATAGGCGAAAAGCGAAGCTATGTATATATGTGCAAGGTCGTTTTTACGGAATACGGAAACTCAAACGTCGCACTAAAATCAGTAAGATAAGATTTGTAGATTTTGTTTTTGTTTTTGCTCAAAATATCGTAAAAACATAAAATATATTTACACATTTCTTTACAAATAATCAAACATTAACCCCTTAGATCATATTTATAAACATTTTACTGCAAAACATGCGCAAACTTTCGAACTCTACGTCAATCTTTTTTTTTATTTTTATTGTTTATTTAATAATAACACAAGGAGCTTGAAGAACGACTTAGGTCATTGACCTATCTACTTGTGTAACCCAAGTTTGGGTGTTTATTTACATTTAATACTGTAGTTTTAAACTTATAATCAATGTTTCTTCTTAAAATTATAATGATCATTAACCTTGGAAACGAAAGGTTCAATACATCGTTAGTTTCAATACACTGCGATCGAGTGCCTACATACCTACTAAAAAGCATGTACCTAGTCACTAGCAATAACCAAGTACCTACCTACTACTTAGTATTTCACATGACAAGGTATAGGTATAAATAGTATTTTAATACTTGCGTCGAAATGATCCTTACAACAAGATGCTGTAGTGTTTGGTCAATCATCGCATTTGTCAATTTTTTTCTGATTTTCGGATCCGTGAAAAAACAAACTTTTCGGGTGTTTTCGTGGCCGTATTTTTACACTGAGGCACACTACAATATTTAATAGATGGACTCATATTGTTTTTATTGTTTCTTAATCAAAATAAACAAAGTAGTTCCGCGCGCGTCGGGCTTCGCAGTGAACGACGTGACGTCATGAACGATATGCGCTCGGTCCGCGGCTTAGACCGAAAATGTTAACTTTGTTCTTTTATATCTCGGTCAGTTTTAAAGATATAAAAACAATAAGAACACAGTTATTCTTGTATTTTTTTGTAGAATTTGTTGGCATATAAAACAAAAAATGGTTATCTTCTCCATTGTCTAACCGCACCGCAACATATCAATAATAATTCTTCTACGTGACTTTCTTACATTTTATATGAACTATCACACACTACAGGCTGGTCGCTTCCTATGCGCATTTATGCGTTGCGATGCGACTAGCGCGAGCTCGTAATGTACAGTCAACAGGCAGTAAATTTGCACTATGAAAACCATCACTATCATTAGCGACGTAAGGGCTTTTAAGGTCAAAGCCATGCGTGCTGTTGACTATAAACTTTAAACCCATTTTCACTCATCATTTCAGTATCAAATGCATTTGTGAGTAAACTTTACAATTAATTAAAAGCTTAACAAGCAGCATGAACATTCTTGTACAAAATAAATTTAATTTTCAGGATACATTATGACTGATTCTATTTAAACAAAAAATACTTCACCATACAGAAAAAGAAATGCTACATACCATTAATACTGAGATTCAAACATTAGCTCAATAGAAATTCATTTCAATAGAAACACATCACAAAAGTAATACATACTATTTACAGCATACTGGACTTAGCCTTTGGCAGGTTCAGATCTTTAATGATTACCATTACAGAATGATACCAACGTCCGGTATCATAATAGTGCAATTTTCGTTTGTGTGCGGTGATTGGCAGCTGTTTTTTGGTTCCAATTCATCCAAATCGACTTTCAGGCCTTTTCTTTTTGCCAAATCCATTAAGTAACATTTCAGCTTCAAATCACTGAAATATTCAATAAACATAATATTAGTTAGACAAGTAGAGCTCTGAAAATATCTTGTAAGGGGGTTTTCTTGTTTCACAGTTGGATTGCAACTTGAAACTAGTAAATTAAGGATAAGTTTTGAGTAACTGAAAAATCCAATTATGAGCCTTATTTTGATAGGTATGGTATCTGGAAATAATCTTAGGGGTACTTTAACAATTCTGTGCAAGAATTTGAAATTGTGCTAGTTGGGAATGTGCTCTTGGCCAAAATATTTTAGCAGATCTCATTAATGTATAAGTAGGTATGTTATTCTGTTATTCTTAATTAAATAAAAAATAAATTAGTATATCCATAACACTGAAATGATATGGTACCCTTCCTGTAGGGCTAGCATGAGCGGCTTTTATAGACTCGATAACGTGACACTGTCCCGCTCACATTATATCGGAGTAAGCAAGACAGTATGATGCACTATATCATATCGCGTGATATAGCGGCCTTTATGCTAGGGGGGCTGAGCTACTAGAAAGAATAAATTATATTATTGCTAATAACTTTTATGGAACTGACCTTAATTTCATACACAAACAACAGAGGCAACTGAGTAACGCCATAGTAACCAACACTCCACTTGTAGCTATCACCAAATCCATCATTTTCTTGTTTTTCCCAGTACACCTTCTGTCTAGCACTGCATCAGAATACACTGGATTTTATATCTGTAACACGGCAAAACGTTTCGACCTTCTCAATGAAAAAATCGGTCTAAATTGATAACGACTTGCTACAATGCAGCTAAAATAGCCCAGTGAGTCCTGTGATATTTATTGTCGGTACGAAATCAAGTACTTAACAAGTACAAATACAGAAGGAGGTCGGAATACACTTCCATTACACGGACGGAGCCAACATCTTCAATTTATATATGCTTCCACGATCAAACAATAGATTTTAGTTTACGATGTTTTTCTAATAAATTATACTTAGAATTACGACGCTACGAAATGAAGCGCAATATCGCATAGGTAATCGATGTCACTCATTATTATAAACTTTCGAAAAGAATTATTGAATCGTTTGGTAAAGTTAACTTAACTTTTATAATGAAACAAAACACTTCAAAATGTAATTACAGTGCCATTACCTAAGTAAACAAATCCAACCCCACCATTTTCCACAGGCAAAGTCAAACAAAAATAATTGTGGAAATGTTGTGGAGTGGGACTGACACTGACACATAAATGACAGCTTACTAGCCAATTAGAGCCCCTGCATAGCTTTCGTCCAAAAATCAGATTCGGACATATTTACTAGGCCCACTTGCGCCAAAAAATCGAGTTAAATAATTAACCCAGAGTTATTTTAGTATCCGGCCAAATATAACTGAATGATTTTACTGTATACAGCTCTCTTTCGCTCCATAGTACTTTAGGTACGTCTCTTCCTTTCTGCCAAACACGACACACGATGACACGCGCTACTTGGTCGCATTAAGACGGAACTACATTCAACACTCGTGGGCCATGTACGCCGATATGGGCGCGTCGGTATTTTACATAGAAGCTACCAGCTGTTTAGAGCTACATTGAGCCCACGCTACGCGACGCGACGTCACGTACGCGACGATGTTAGAAAGAGCATTATATCAGTTAACTCTTGTGCTGTTGGCAACGACAGTATCAACCGTAAAATGATACTTCTTGTGCTGGACGAAATTCTTCCCATCACGCACCTCCTTAACCACTCCATTAAAACTGGTGTCTTTCCATCTGCTTGGAAAGATGCTCATATCACCCCGTTTCCCAAAATTTCCAAACCTTCATCCGTGGCGGACTATAGGCCTATTTCCATTTTACGATTCCTATCGAAAGTCCTAGAACATACTCAACTGTCGTCTTTCCTTCGTATGAACCGAATCCTTAACCCTTACCAGTCCGGGTATCGCACAGGGCACAGTACTACCACAGCACTGGTGAACGTCACAGATGACATCAGATCGGGAATGGATAGTGGCAAGGTCACAGTCCTTGCGTTACTTGACTTTAGCAACGCCTTTAACTCTGTCGACTTTGACATCCTTCTTGGCATACTCCGCTCTTTTAACATATCTCCAATCGTGATTGACTGGTTTCATAGTTACCTGTCTGGACGCCGACAGAGGATTAGCATTGAGGATACCTATTCTTCTTGGTGTGATATTTCTTCTGGGGTGCCGCAGGGTGGCGTTTTATCTCCATTACTCTTCACTATATTTATCGATTCTATTTCATCTCAATTAGTTTCGTCCTACCACCTTTATGCAGATGACTTGCAAATCTATACTCAAACAGAAACAGGCCAACTATCACAAGCGATTAATACCCTAAACAATGACCTGAAAACGATTTGTTATTGGAGTAGATCGCACGGTATAACAGTTAACCCTAGCAAGACCCAAATCATTGTGATTGGTAGTCCTGCATATACAAATAAAATTGACTGGTCACTACTACCTTATATCACATTCGATAGCGTTATCTTAAAACCTAGTGACTCAGTCAAAGATTTAGGCGTGTTGATAGATAAAGATTTGACCTGGCAACTCCAAGTACAAGAAGTTAGTCGCAAAATGTTTGCTGCGGCTGGATCCTTAAGAAAAAACATTGCGCAACTTTCTACCAACGTCCACTAAAACTGCGCTTGCACAATCCCTTCTTCTACCCATACTGGATTAAGCCGACGTCAGCTATCTTGACCTTATGATGAGCAACTGAACAAGGTTCAGCGTCTTCAAAATTCATATTTGGACTTCGCAAATATTATCATGTTTCTGATTTTCGCACCAAGCTCAAGTGGTTGCCAATTCGCCTTCGCCGGAATGCACACATTGTTTCCCTTCTGTAGAACATTTTGATTCATCCTCTCTCACCGCATTACCTGAAGGAGCGCTTCAGTTTCCTGCGTGACACACATTCTCGAGTTTTGAGATCGTCGGAGAACATGACGTTAGAGATACCCAAGCACTCCACTAAGTTCCTAGACAAGTCCTTCGCACTCAGTACAAGCTGCCCGGCTGTGGAATTCTTTACCGAAGGATATAAGACGTGCACAATCCTCATAGTTTTAAACGGCTCGTTAAAAATCACTGTTACTGACATCATAAAGCTTTTTGTCCGTTTGTTATTATAGTATTATATAATTATTTATTGGTATTTATTATTTAAGTATGTTCATTATATACTGATAACTGATATATACATATTATGTTGTATGTTTATGTATTGTATTTATAACGTTTATTAATTATTAAGCGTTAATATTCTGTATGTAGAACACCATAAACTACCCCATTTCTACTCAGGTTTTAATCCAGCTCAACTTTATGGTTGCCTGGAAGAAATTGCTTTTTAGCGATAAGGCCGCCAATTGTTCTTCTTTAAAAATAAATATTGTTGTAAATTATCATGGTGTATAATAAATAATATTTTATCTTTTATCTTATTTTATCTTAATCTCATCAGTTGTTCGCAGTAGAGTTCAGAATCGATGGGCCTTCGGTGGTAACAGCTCATAATGAATAATGCCCTTCCAATCCCACCACACACACAGTATCACCTTGTTGCGAGTTAACCCGGGTTTCGCCACAGTCTGTGAAGCCTGACCGGTCTTTGACCACAACCTTTTTCGCACGTTCTTGTCGTACGTGATCCAATTTTCATCACGAGTTATTAGCTTCTTCAAAAATGGTTCGGTTTAATTACGTTGCAATAAAAATTTACAAATGAGTCCGCGGTTCATTAGGTTTCTTTCAGAAAGCTCGGAGGTACCCAAATATCAAGCTTTATTGTGTACCCAGTTTTTCTGAAATGCGCCAAAACTGTTTTGTGGTCAATTTCCAGTTCTTCAGCTACGTCGTAACTACTGATATGCCGATCTTGCTCCACTTTCTCAAAAACTACATCCATTTTATCCGTAATAGGGTAGGGCGAACAGAGCGACGTGCATCTTTGACATCAAAATTTCCGGATTGAAAACGTTTAAACCGGGCTACTTTGACTACATCACAAATTTTTGTCGCGGTTTGCGTTCATTTTTACCTTTTTTGTAGTAAAATTTTAAAATGTACCTAATTACTTCATTAGATTCCCTCATCTTGACAGCAAGATAAACAAATGAAAATCACACATTTTCCTAATTCGAATTTGGAATTATATTCGTTTATTATTTATAAATAATTGTGAGAAAATATGTACGATTTTACAAAAAACAACAAAATATACTGTAACTAAGTATTTTTAGGAGCAATTTTATATGATTTAAAAAATAATTATATATTTATGTATATTTATATGACTTTAATAGGAATCTGTTTTAGTAAGTAATTATTAAGTCGCAAATTCCAAAAATAAAAAAAATCAAGGGTTGCAAACATATTGTGTTTTTTTTTCTCATCAGCTCATCACACTCTTTTTAGATTTTGTAAACGTTCACTTTAGACATTCTTTCTTTATTTTTTTGATTGTTCAATGGCAACAGTTACACCTTATTATAGCCGGAGGTGCTTCATCAGCTTCTTGAGGAATATCAGCGTCATCCACATGGTCCTCCATCTCACTGCCACTGCTATCATCTGTCCATTCATTTTATTGGATGAAAATAAGAAATATTTGACTTTCATTTTAAAATCTACTGCCCATCACGGTGTTATAAAATCCCTAAATTAACAAATAATAAAAGTCAATCCTAATCTTTACCATACTTAAGTAGAAATAAGTAAAGTTACAAAAACTAAATCATAAAGAAATGTGTAAAGTTACACAGAAGATAAACATCCGCCTCTCGAGCGCTCCGCATTCTCAAAACAACAAAACTGTGGGACCCACCGAACAGCAGCATTCATCAATCGGCAGTGTTGACCAACAAGTGAGTTAGTTCGAAAACACAAGCTTATAAATCCATTGGTTAAAAAAATATACCGATATATCTGTTTGGCGGGCGCCTCCTGAGGCGCAGCTAGATGAAGCATGGGTACTTTATTTTTTCTTACAAATGGAAAGAATATTTCTATGTTTAAAAGTTTCTTCCCTACTTTGTTCCTTTGTTCCCTTTTTCGTTTACAGGTACAGAGTTTCTAGCAGGGCTTGTAACGGCTTTGAAAAAGAGAGGTTAATTGCGCTAAAAACCGCTTCCGACGTATTCGGAATGAGAGCGCAATCAAAACCTAAATAAACCGGTTCAATCTAGTAGTAACCGCCAGTAGTAACTGGCGGGGCGATAAGGCTAATAGCGACCTTCCGTATGTAGACATAAGCTCGCTAGTTTATTTACCACTCGCGCGATCGCGTTGGGTGAGCGGTATTTCAGGCAAGTAGCGACCTTATGTTTACGTGACGAAGGTCGCTTTTCGCTTTGCCACTCACGCGCTCGCCTTGACCCGTTGTGCTCTCTAAAACCTCTATAAACCGCTTAATTGATTCAAAACCCTTTTAATATTGCTCTTTCATGAAACCGGTTTTTAAGGTTTTAGTAGAGTCAAACCTTAATAAAACGGTTTCTATGTACTCGTTGCTATACCGGTTTGAAAATTAACCGGATAAACAAGCCCTGGTTTGTAGGAAACGAATGTTTTTATGATGAAACCTTATAAAAGTAAATCAAATCTGACAGATTTCAAATGAAGTAGGATTGGCAAAAAAGATCTTATTATTAATTATAAATATTTTTTCTACGATCTCTCATTAATCCCACTGACTTATTCAATGATTAATCCACGCATGAATAGTTATTTGTTATGTAAGGCTGGAAAGTTGGTTATTAGCGGCGAGTTACCTCTATTGAAAGCTGAGCAAGTGAAGGATTCTAGGATTGGAGATAGGTTCAAAGATTGAATTGAATGTACGAGAAACATTTTATGATTGTTTCCGCGGTCAACTTCCGGTAAAAAAGTCTTTAAACAAAAAGTTAAATCTAAATATACCTTATTCTCGGTGTTTTAATGATATAAAAAACTAAAATAATAAAAAGGGAGTATTATAGTTAATTCAAAGTTATTTAAAGTAGGAGTATATTGTTACTTATAAATAACAATAAAAACGACTCGGTAAATGTTGACATTGACATGAGATACAAGACAAAGACAATTTAAAAAGGAGTTTCAGTTTCACCCGAGTTCTTTTCGTAATAACACGTGTTGTGAGGCTCCATTTTTTACTCAATGTACGGTACGATTTTTATATAAAACAAAATATATTTACTTGACATTGGCAAAATTCGCGTATCTAACGCGAGCACACCATTAATAAAGAAAGAAGAAAAAGACTATTTAAAAATAAAGGTTTATGTCACGTTCCGAAATCCAATCATAGGTTGTGAACTGTCACCCAGCCTAATATAAAATTCTTATAACAAATAGTTTAATCTTATTGTTATTGTTTTTATGATTCAATGAACTAAAATAATATAATAAAACCAAGACGGAGTATTATAATTAATTCAAAGCTATTTAAAATAAGAATAAAATGTAACAAAAAAGTCAATAGTGCGATTTGGAACGCATTATGACATATTTTTAGGTATTAAATTTAAAAAAGTACAAAAACTGAGAGATTGATACTTTTTTTTTCAATATAAAGTACCTACATAACACTTTTATAGTTTAAATATGAACACTACAATAATTATAGGGGCAACATGTTTTAATAAAGAATAACGAATTTATACGTTTGGTCATAAAGTTATATTCAAATGCTTTTAAACCACAAATACACCAGCATCTTCACAAACAATATTGCAACTTTCTGCCACTGGTGTATTTCGCTTCTTTGGTCCTTTTTTGATAGTCTGAATCCTTTTCAGCTTTTTCGCTAAAACTTTAATATCACTTTTCAAGCGGTAGTCACTGAAATAAATAGGTAATTAGTTACATTATGTTTTTTAACATAATTTTAGACATATTAGTTAGTTTTCAAGAGAAAAATATCATAGAGCTCAATACATAATACTTTAGTGAAATTAAGTACCTTGTATAATATTGTCTTTAAGATAAATACGGTCAGCATAACAACAAAACTAGGTTATTCAAATGAGATAACCTAAAATACTGTTGATTGAACCTGTTAGTTATTATAATAAACTTACGAGTAAGTTATGCGGAAGCAATATAAACAGGCCGAAACGATGCTTATAATGCAACACGTTATAAAAATTATTACTGATATTAGTATTGCTTGGAATATTTTCTCAGCTTCGACCCGTATTGCTTCTGTAAAAAAACAAATACCAATATAAGTATTAGGCAGTACTGCTTTATACGATAATAAGATAATATAAAATCATATGAAAATAAGTATTTCAACAATAATGATTAATGATACACCTACAAAAACTTACTGGATAGTTCATGTTCATTTTCGTCATCTGTAAATAAAAAGATTAAAATTAATAAGCTCTCTACTCTGATTTCTCCACCAAAGTATAAGACGACGACATGTATAATACAAGCGAGAACGATTATTTGTGGAGGTACTAAATTACCCTGTAGGTAATCGTAAAGAATTAGCTTTTATTAATATTCGGAACTTCTTTGCTAATGCTACTCAATTTTATATCTGTCATTTTCAATTTACTTCGAAAAAGTTCCATCCTATCCTGTTGGCGCGCGGCTTAAAATACTTACCAATGGGGTCAAATTCCACATAAACCGTCACTTTTGGTATCATTAAATGTCTATAGCTCAGAATACACTTTCCAGTAGTTTCATTGTAAACATAAGCTCTGTGGAGAATAACAAAAGTAACACATTCAACATATGTACGAGTATAATCTAGTCGAAAAACATACTACAGTAGGTACATTTAAATTTACACACAGCAAGGAAGCTTATAACAGATTTTACCAGAAGTTTAATGAATATTGGAAAATTAGAAATATAGAGACACTAAAGCGATACAGTAACTTCTACTATAGCTTTTATCAAAAAATATAATTTCGCAGCCAAATGGCTAAATAGCTTTTATTTTGTTCTGGCAAAACTGCTTGGAGATCCGCTAGCTCTTCGACTTTTATAATGCAAGAATAGATTCTAGGTCCTAGACAGTTCCCAGACTTTTAATTTGAAAGACTAATTAAATATTAATAAATAAATAATTGCATACAACACACCAATTATCTAGCCCACGTTAAGTTTCATGAAGAACTTGTGTTATGGATACTTGGTAACGGATAAACATACTAATATACTTATTATTTTTGTAAATACATAGATATTATACATATTAAACACCCAGACCAAGACAAATAGACATGTTCATGCACACAAATATATGTCTTGTCTGGGGATCGAACCCGGGACCTCTGGTCCCGACCTCTGGCGCAGAAGGCGGGCTTAGTACCCCTGCGCCAAACAGGAGCTCTATTTTTGATTCACTCGTCTCGAGGATTCTACTGATTTTCGTGCGACGTTTGAGTTTCCTTATTCCGTAAAAGCGATCTTGCACGTTACACATACATAGCTTCACTTTTCGCCTGTAGTACCGCCTCCCAACGCGAGCGCGCGAGGTGCAAAGCGTGAAAAGCGTGCTATGTCTACGCATGCAAGGTCGCTAATCGCCTATTCAATAATCTAAAATAGATGTCGGAGACTCTATTTTTTAATCACTCGTCGCGCGAGTGGCGAGGCGAATGAGGAGGCGATCAGGCAAATAGCGACCTTGCTTGCGTAGACATAAGCTAGCTTTTCGCTTTGCCACTCGCGCGCTCGCGTTGGGAGGCGGTATCCAGGCGAAAAGCGAGCTTATGTCTACACATGCAAGGTCGCTATTACGGAAATACGGAAAGTACGGAAACGCAAATGTCGCACGAAAAAGAGTAGAAATCTCGAGACCAGTGAATCAAAACTAGAGCTCCAGGTCGTCTATACCACTCTAAAAGTATGTTACAAAGAAAAGAAATATAAGAATAACATTTTCAGTAGTTAGTAGAGGTATGTTCCTATGAACACGCAAATATATAATATATACGCCAAAGTATGAATTATGAAGAAGACAACAAGGTTGCAAAGCGATACATACGCGAACCTGTCACAACCACATTTCTCGTGGCAACTCAATGAACTTGATACACAATCGCCAAGCTCTCCACAGTCCTTTTCCTAAAAAAAAGGAACGATAATTAATAACGAACTTAACTTGGGAGAAAGAAAAACTTTACAATCGTGTCCCGCGTCTCTAGTCTAATTGTTAGAGTGCATTCGTTGAGAATTTATCTAGCTAGGTAGTTAGACGCAGGGTCAAACGGTCACAAATAATAAAAGTGCCATACTTTCACATCTTTATCTTGTATGTTGGTAAGTACTTACAGTATTAGTTTCCTCACTCGGTGATCCCACTGAAAGAAAAAAAATTGTTTCATTTCAGTACAAAATTTAATAATAAACTAATGATGACGTTTGAGCTATACGATCTACAGAAAAGAAGTTCGACAAAGAAGATAGGCGGCGGCAGTAGGTAATCGACGGTGCAACACCGGACTGTGTCCAAGAGTTGTTGTTTGAAATTTTTGACAACAACACCGGCGGTTGGTAGTCATCAACTCATCAGGCGTAGTCAACTCAACTGTCAAATTATATATTAAAACACAGTTTTTCTCGGTCTTTCTCTCTATCTTTCTATCTAGCTCTCTTCTGCGTTGCACCCTAAGCAACCGCCTAATGATTTGTTTCCACCATACATTAAATCAATGTTTATTTCAGAATAATAATAATATTTCTCACAGTCACGCCATTGGGGCACATTTTTTTTATCATAGTGAAGGGAACACATTTACGCATTCCCCGTCCGCTTATGATGTGCGGACGGTGGTCATGTGGGGCTGGCCTAAGGCCATACCCACTAGACCCTTCACTACTTGCTCACGTGCCGGTTTGGCATGGGGAGTGTGGTAGGTAGCAGTCGCCCCTAAGACCCGGTGGCCGGCCCGGCTTAACGAGTCATCTCTCCAGACGGCGGAATCGTGCAATGCCGACCATGCCAACTGACTTCATTAGAGGGGAATAAGGCGATCGTACTGGGGCGTTTCCTTTTCCCCAACCGTCTTGTGATATGGGCACTAGGATAACGGATAGAAATATATATATATATATATATATATATATATTTGATATAGTATAGATATAGATTTATTGTAGAAATATATTATAGTATAAATAAACAGCCATGACTCAGGTACAAATGCACTTATTCATCATACATTAACTTGCCCTTACCGGAATTCGAACCGAGGACCTCAAAGTAGGCGACATCTTGAAACCGGTGTACCGGTGTGTGTCGCCAGGAATATTAACTGTACAACCAGCGCATATAAAGAGTGGGATTGAAAATTGCGTCACCTTTTTACATCCCGCTCGCACACTGTCGCTGTCCATACTCACAGCTACAGTACAACCCGTTTAGCACTAAGCCACAGATTACTAAATAGTTACTACGTAAACTAAGCGGTCCCCGGGGACCGCGCTCGTATTACGCTCTACGCGATTTTGAACTCTATTGTTATTGCTTAGAGTCTAATTTATTTATGCTAAGAAAGTATGCAAAATACGAAGGGCTTTAACAAAAAACAACTGTTTTAGATTTTTGTGAAATAGTTATTTCTTAAACTTACTGTTAGTTATTCCGTAATTATTATTGCTTATCTACTAAAAGATGCAGCACGCACGCGGCATTAATCATTTAGGTATTTGGAGGTTCCCCAAACAGAACACAAAAAGTCTTTGTGCTCTGTGGTTCCCCACATGCATGAATTACAACGATAGTTTCAATCAAATTAAGTTGTTTTATTTGTATGTATTTCATAATCACGTTGTCATATTAATTTTAATGAACTATAGAAGTTTATAAAAATAATAATTTAAACTTTTTTTTGTTGACGCTACAAACTTAGTTTCGATCCCATTCTTTATCTGCGCGGGTAGTATAGGTATTTATATCTATTCTGCTCTCAAAATGTCGTTTAGTTTTGGCTTTACTACAAAACTCTCTTTCTCCATTCAATTCTGAACCCAACATCTAAAGTCAATTGTATTTTGACCGTTTTGGAAAGTCCGACTTGCTGTTCACTGTACATACATAAGATAGAAATCGACTACTTACCCGTTCCTGAAGTAAGATATAAAAGAAAAAATAGCAATAATAGCAGTTTCTTCATAGTACCTACTTAAAGGATCTTGACTCTCCGTACCACAAATATTGTAATTCTCTATTAACTCGAGTTACGATTAAATTATCTCAATGCGAACTTTTCAGACTACTTAGTTATTTATTTCGTAGTGATTTTTACAATCTAACTAGAGTGTTACTACTACTTTTGTTTGACATAAACGCTAACCACGAATAGAGAACGGTTTAGTATAATTTATAGTTGGAACTATTGCATTAGTAAACAGTAGGTAGGTAGGTATACATAGAAAACTAAAATAGAACGACCTCGTCTCGCTTAACTACATATATACCTACATAGTACTCTTTGATTTCGCTAATGCTCTGATTAACGCTCGTTCAGGTTGCGTTTTGGAAATCACTATTATTTTAGGTAAAAACGTACTAAGTATATCTATTTAAATAAAATAATTGTACACTAAAAAGTTTCCGCCCTTCTTTATTACGTATGTGAAGTGAAACTTTCAAGTAGTGATTAACTTTTGAAATAATATGATATTTTGAAATTATTATATTTTTACTTGCATAATTATAATTTAAACAGGAAGGGAGATTTTCTCCTACTGTTGATCTAGAGGATATTTTAAAAATATGAAAATATCAACCAAGTTATAAAAAAGATGTCAAAACTTGTAAACCGGAACGTTTTATTTACGTTCAGAAATCATTGTACATTACTACCTATACAATTTGTGTTATCAACATAACAATAGTCAGCTGTCAAGTCAAGAGAGCCATGTCAATTAATTCTACGTTTCTTTCGTTTAATTTACATTTAGAGCTTCTTTCGTCTGGAAATTAACATTTAAATAAAACATCAGACATTCCATCAAAATTAATTCAATTCAGAACTTTTTGACATTTCACACGAAACAAACAAACGTTCGTTTGCATCATGACGTGACAAACTATAACTTACTCGCTTAGACTAAAGAATTTTCTAATGCGAGTGAGCGAAAGAAAATATTGTGTTCATCAAGAAAGCCATCAAGTCAATGAAGAAAGCAGACCCGTTCCTCCGCTCCCTCCCAATCCCAACAACCTCAAATCAAAAAACCAGTTTACGTACCGATCACGTTCATAACGCGCGCGGAGATAGTTGAACCGTGCCTAGCACTGTCACTATCCATTATTTATCTCTTCACAATTTAATTGAGTTGAAAGTAAAGTTTATATCTTATGAAATTACAATAGTTTTGTTCGTTTATAAAAATAGGGAAGCTTTAAAATTGTAATTGAATAAAGTGGCTAGGTGTGCCATGTTTCGAATTTTGAATCGCGTAAGTGAGTGAACTTTAGTGAATTCACGTGAAAACAGGTGTTTTGCTTTTGTTTCATTGTGTTAAAAAGATGTTGCTAAATTATCAATTCGACAGTGAAGTTACTTTGTGATAATTTGCCAGAGTGGATAGCCGGGTGATTCGTGCAGTCGTCTTCGCTAACGTAAGTAAAAGTAAAATAAAACTAACTGTGCTCAGCCTTTGTACGCCTTATGCTTCGATTACCACGGTATAAGCACGAAGAATGATAATTTTCTCAACAAAGTGAATAGAAGTTTAAACCCTAAACATAAAACTTCGATGGGTTTTTCTTATGCAAATATTTCGTTTTGGCGTTCCTCAGTTTTGCGCTTCATAACACAGACCCAAGACCGGTTTTGAGTGTTGCAATAATGTTTAACGACTTAGTAAGCGATTTGAGATTATAACGACCAAACCCATCGATCAGTCCCGCCAAATAGGATGTAGATTAAAGCCTTATTATTTTCTCAATAATATTTTTCGGCATACAAATACATTTTATTGTAGTACAATTATATTATTTAGTTATGCTAAAATATATAATAAATATAAAACGTAGATGGTCATAGATTCACCTTATATCTGAGCTCGATCATATCAGATCAGAGCAGATCTTACTTCCTTAACAGTTTTATCAAGGAATAATTAACTTATTTACTGCGAAGTTGTCATTGAATTGCAATATTGTTGCAGATGCTAATAACAAATTGTCGGTTGCATCAAAGAATACACCGATCCTGATGTTATTATCGCACGAGCTCGGCTGAGTCATGCAGCCATGGCGTGCAACAAGGCTCTGTATTCTGTGGCCGTGGTCGTCTTTGGCTTCATCTGCTTCGTAATAGGTGCTGTTGCTGTCGGATTGCCAAATTGGGGCTATTTTTACAGTTGTAAGTTATTTAATTCATAATGTTTTAGTGGTTTCTGTAAATAAGTGATTTATCAAACCTTAATTTAATATAATTCAGGAGCCAATTTGTATCATTTCACTTTGTTTTCCACTGATTTTTAAAGTAATTTAAAACATTACATGTAAATAATTCCTTTTTTTTTATCATATAACATTAAATAACATTCTAAACACTATAAGCACCTTTTTTGTTGAATTATAGGGTGATGATGATGACTCATTCATTATATTATTTTAAATAGGTAATTTAACAAAATTGTGATTGTTCTAAGTAGAACAGTATTATTTACAACTGATATCCAAATGAATGAATCTTCAAATTACAAATGTCTAATTTTGTCACTACCACTTGCATTTATCAATATGAATTTTTATTTGTTTTGTTATTTTTTTTGTTGACTAAGGGCCAGTTTAACCGGTTTAACCAAGACATATATTTCATATATTAAGTGTCAACTGTAAGATAGGCTATTGAGAACATATCAGTATACGGTGAAACTGGCCCTAAATGTGGTAGTAACAAAATTATTTTTTTACCAGACCTATGCACAAAATTAAAGTTAAATCAGTTATATCAAAGTTAAATCAAAGTAGAACAATCTGTTTAAAGCCCATACTTTGGTCTTGAGTTCTTGACCATGGCACAAATATCAGAAAAAATAGCAAATTGCACCAATTCTTTCAGATGATTCCGCCATACAATTCTCTATGCAGTCATACTATTGTAAGTATTCCCTATAAATTCTTAGATAAATGATGCAAGATTGCTTTCTCAGCTTTGACTTTAACAAATAAGGTGGTGGTTTAACAAATGCAAAATAAGCAACCAGTTTGAATGTAAATAATACACAATTTGCTCATTTGCAAAGAAGGACGTGACAACTAAAAAAAGGTAACTTTTGGGAATCAACGTTTATAAGGGTATGATTTAAATTAAAAAAAAAATCGTTCTTTCAAGAATGCAAAAGTACCTGTATTTAATTCTCCATTTATTCGTCTTATTGAAACAATTTAATGTGTGATTAAAATGCAGGTAGTTTTATTTTAATTTGCATATAAGTGGGCCTACAAATTGTGTTGTTCTTCTAAATATTTTTCATTATTTTTATTTCACTATCCATCTTGTGACATTGTTATGGTAGACAATTTGTAAGTTTTGAGAAAAAAAAAATATGACACGAATTACAAAGTTTTTAATCTTCCTTTTTTTGGTTCCAATGATAGAATTAAATTGTTTTGGCCCAGAAATAAGCCACATTAATAGCTTTGTCGGTGGCAGGTCTTGCGTGCAGGTTTTGGGCCAAGCAGGGCACAATTTGAGGTGTACCTACCATTGTTTGTATAGCAGCACCACACAAACAGCTCAAATTGGAGCCATCTGCAAATTTCCACCTGGTCTTATTTTCCTAGCTCCACCGACCTGTGTTCCAACACTATTTAGCGATTTCCAGATGTACCAGCCAGGGTAGTTTATGTCCAGGTGCAAGGTTCTCTGCAGGTGGCACGAATGGGTTTGGTAAAGAAGCTCCTTTCCTCCACAGATCTCGCCTCGCTCTCAATGGCTCCATGGTAAAGGGAATTTTACCCCACTTTAGAAAGCTGTTGCGGATTTTCAGCCTCGGTGGGGCCGGAATATGCTCATGCAGTGGGTGCCACGTATCGTTCTCCATTTTGTGTCTCTCATCGGAGCTCGCTACATTCCTCGGGGCATCTGGGGCGCAATGCTAGCTTGTGGATACAGCAAGTTTACCGGTGTCGGTTCGAGACATCCCGTGATGATCCGGCTGGCCTCATTCAAGGCTGTATCCACCAGCTTTGCATGTGCAGAGCGGCTCGGTACGTATTCGCCGGGTATGCGTATTCGCCGGTCGAAAATGCTTGCGCTTGCGCCAACCCAGAGGTGGTGAAAAAATGTTGGAGCAGTCTATTGCGAGCGTGCATCTTCTTTTTTATTGTTTCACAGTTTCTCCCAAACGTGAGCAATCTGTCGAGCACGATACGTATCTGGGGTGGTTAGTGTGAGCAATAGGCCTTGCCAGTTGTTGTTGTGCCGACGACCAGCTTGGCGTTCGCGAGGGTGAAAGGCGCGACATTCCGTCTTAAGATGGATTACGCCGTAGTTGATTATCCTTATACCATCGTGTTCAAGGAGTTGAGGGCGGCGGCACAGAGGTTAGCCTCTACTTCCTCAAAGTTGGAAGCCTGGGAAGTTAGAGCGTGTTCATCTGCGTAAAAAAAGCGCGAGGCAGCTTGGATCAGGCTTTATTGCATTTTTTTCTCCCTCTGCTAGAAGACTCGCAGATAGTTCGTAATACTTCAGTGTCTAAAAAACAATTTGTTATTGTTAAAACATCATAACATAAAATATTCTAAGTACATACAACCGGTTTCTAACATCAATAATGGTTTTTCACGAAATGTGCCGTTTAGGAATTACACAATGTTCTTTTACTTATTGTTTATAAACGTATTATAAGAAAATGATTGAAACGAAATTATTTCATTAAATTCTCAATAACGACACAACGCCAAATGTGATCTTGAGTGTTTTAGTTATACAACGTTACAAATAAAAATGTGTCGTTCTTTCAGAAAATTATAAAACCACTATTTTACTCACCTTTTCGAGAATAAAATGAAATAGGTAAGACGTCTTTTCTGAAAACTAGCACTTTTACTCTCCTCGGCAACTGAATGTGTCAGTGTTGAAAAAAGAGGTGCACACGAAAGAGATCGAACTTGTCTCAATCTCTCATTTTTAGCTTAGGAGTTATGACGTTATTACAGTATATAAAGTAGAAATTTCTCATACTTCGTGTATATACAACTCAAAATTACTGTTTTTTTGAGATATGATGTCCTCGTTGCAAATGCGCTAAATTATTATGTGTAATTATTAAGTATTGTAAAATAAAAGTCATCCTAAAACATGTTAATTGTAATGATAAATTACACAGTTTATTGTTACACATTTAATGTTAATTTGTTCATGATAGTTGATTGATAATTCTTCATAACTTTCATAATTTCATTGATCCTCTTATTTATTAAGTGAATTGGTTCTACCTCTTTCTATGTGAATTAAGGTAAGTACTATCCAACCAAGACAATTAGGCGCATGACAGGAATGCGGTTTTGCACTTTTGGCAACTGCAGCCCACTTTTATCACCACACTTCTTTTATTATCTCATTAATAAGCGCTACAGTAAGTAACAGATTTGTTCCCGCTTCTTAAAATGTTGATTATTTAGTTAGTTTTTTTTTTAGTTTTCGTCAGCTGTCATGCACGTAATTGTTTTGGTCGGATAGTATTATTTAGCTGCATGAATAGCTTTGACTAACATTTTTTAATTCTGAACGTCTAAACTTTTTTATAACACAATCTGAAGTTTTAAAAAGGTTAACGAACAATATATTTCATGATTTAATTAATAACAAAATTATTAATTCCAGAGAATATCACAAACAAACAAATTAAAAAAATACACACATACACATTGATCATGATCCAAGTCCAAAATATGTAGCTAAACTTGGATCACAGAAGCAAACTTTAAATTCAATAGCCACTAACTTGGTATCATATTTGACGGACGTTATTGATGAGGTAGAGTCGCGTACTTGTGTTGATGTGATTTACACAGACTTTAGTAAACCCTTTGACAAAGTGGACCATCAGAGCCTATTACATAAGCTTTTTCTATAAATTAAACTTTAATCTTGGTGCGAATCCTATCTTAAGGGTCGTTTGTCCAGGATGGCACTTAAAAACTTCATTTCCGAACATTTTTGGCCAAGTCAGGTTCCTCAAGGATCCTACCTCGGATCAATATTTTTTTTAAATTTCGTAAGCGACATAAGTAGGTAGGTGTTTCGTTTCAGAATTCAAAAATATATTTATATGTGGATTATTAAAAAAATATTGAGGACTATCTAAAGTGCTCGATCGAGATGGATCTATTACTGCTACTATGATTTGAATAGAACTTCGGAATGTTGTGCGAGAATATGGATGACCCTAAACATCGAGAAATGCTGCCATATAAGATTTTCCAGGAAAACCACAGAGTCAGATTTCCTTTATTATAATTAAAAAATCACCATACTCAAATAGGTAAAAGGACTTCGGAGTCTCTTTAAATATTAAATTGCAGTTTAAGAAGTTAGAGATAAGATAGCCAGTTCCTCAATTATTGAAGATTCCTGGGGAGACTCGTTACTATCTTGAGCCTTATCAACACTTAACATCAGGTATGATAAGAGTCTCCCCGTTTTCATAAAAAAGAAAAACTATTTTAGATCCAAAAGAGTCTCCCCGTTGTTCATAAAAAAGAAAAACAATTTAAGATCCAAAGCCTCAAGCATAGAAAGCTCCTTTTCGAAATCATGTTTCTATACAAACTTACCTTCTGGATCAGATTAAAATCAACACTTCTAAAAAACTACCTTGGGTTAGCACATGCAAAAGGGCAATGCCAAGTTTTGGCGCCTTTTCGAAAATGCCTGCACACCATTCAGACCTTATTAAATGGATAGAGTACTTATTAAGTACGAACAATAGTTACTGAGACAGTACATTTCTAAGAGCTAGCGCAGACGACGGATAACGGAGGACTTTTTGTCCGCGACACGTCTTTATTGTTAACCAAATAAGATTCAACTTAGACCGCGTATATCCGCGAAAAGTACGCGTTAGTCCTCGTTATTTATTCAACTTTATGTTCTTAGTAATAAGGTCGTGTCGCGGACAAAAAGTCCTTCAATGTCCGTCGTCTGCGCAGGCCATAAACCGTATCCATTCCGAGATAATTGCACCTATTCATCACTATTTATTTCTAGATTAAGGTTAGAAATAACTAAATTTTTACAACTTTATCTGGCTTTTAAGTATGGTGGATCATTTTCACAATGTATAAAAATAAAATAATAACGATAATATCATATTTTACTCTTCGGGGGGACGGCGGCATTTCGCTACCGTCCTAAAAGACTAAAAACCTAATGAGGTGATTATTAAATATATTGTTAATATTATTGAATATAGTATTTGTATTTAATACATTGTAAAAATCATAATATTTAATTGTTGCAAGATGATAAACTCGTTTTTTTTTTGTTATTTTCAGCGTAAATATATGAAATAATAGTGATGAACAGGTGCTTTTATCTCAGAATGGATGCCGTTTAGAAATGTGCTGTCTCAATAACTATTGTTCGTACATATATACTCTATCGATTGAACAAGGTTTGAATGATGTTCTGGGATTTTCGAAAAGTCGCCAACTTTCCATACATTTGTGGCATTTTCCTTTTTGCACAGAAAAGGGGTAAAGAGCCATTCTAAATAGGAATCAATAAAACAACGTATCCCGTATATTAACGCATTCCACCTTAGCTTGAGAAAATATAAAGAAATTATTAAGTTTATTATTGCTGTGTAGTGTCGGCTTAGAATAGCACTACCCCCTCTCATCCCGTGGGTGTCGCAAAAGGCGACTAAGGGACTCAGCTTTCAGGAGACGGGCAGCAGCGTCTCCTACGAACTTGGCCATACGGCGATCGCCAACCCGCCTGCCAAGCGTGGCGATTATGGCAAACCCCCCCTTTTGGGGTAGGCCTATACCCAGCAGTGGGTGTTATGTGGCTGAGACGACAAGTTGATTATTAATAACGTAAACCCCAGTTAAATTATCCTAAATTAAATTATTTTGTTATAACCTTCCGAAACATGTATTGGATTTTTTTTATCTTTTGAAGTTCGTAATCGCATGCCGCGGCTGCCTATAATTAAAAACTGTATTTAGACGCTTCTATTTGTAATTTACTGCTACATATCGTCTTCTTCTTCTTCTTTCTTAATTAATGGCGTGCTGGCGTTAAATACGCGAATTTTGCCAATGTCAAGTCAAATTGTAATATCCAGAAATTGTACGGTAGATTGAGTTAAAAATGGAGCCTCACAACACGTGTTATTACGAAAAGAACTCGGGTGAAAAACCCTACATATTGTTAGTAAATGATTTTGTTGACTGTCCAATAAATAAATAAAAAAATCACGCAAACTCTATATACTTCATTTTTATAATTTACATTAAACTCGAGTGCTTTCATAATTAATTACAACTGGTTTTCTCACTTTCAAATGAAACAGATTTTGTGATCAGTGAATATTTTGTAACGCAAAAAATACAGTAAAAAAAAACAATCCAAATTACCTACATTACTTTAAAAATGTATAGTTATATTGTACTATTGAAAAAACACGGACCCTACGAAGTACGAACGGAAGTTACGCTCCCAGCCGTGCGCCTGCGCTGCCACAAAGTAGGGCAAACCGCGCAATGGTATACTGTTACCTTTGCCTTTCTAAGTCCCTTGCTATAGATGAGATAAAAGATAGAGTATTTTTAATAGACTTTGCCAGTGTAGCATGTTACTTGAAAAATAACGGCCCGTTTCTATTTTAAAAACAAATTAACATCGTCAATCTTAACTCAAGATTAAAACTAGTTAAGTATTTATTTTATTTTTTGACTTGTTATATTAGAAGTTTATGTTTAAGTTTATGTTTTATATTTTTGTTTTAAATACGTATCATATATTTTTTATTTTTGTTTTAAATATTGTCTCTCTGTACGTACCCCTGTTGAAGTTCCCAGATAGCAGACAACATCGAACCCTCCAAAAAAAATTTACCTATAGAAGAAAATACGGTGTTTTGTCACAATGTAAGTTAATAAATACAGTGAGTGTCAAAAAGAAACAAGTCAGTTGGGTGGTCTTGTTTCTTGTCGCAGTTTGAGTCGATGTTAGGAGTAATTTTAATCAATATCAATTATAGCCGCCATTACGCATATCTTTCCGCGTACCCCCTGCCCCCTTCTGTCTAATTGCGTACCAATAGAGGTACGCGTACCCCACTTGGAGAATCCCTGGTCTGTACCATTCAATAATGTGGCCAGCAAGAGTAAGCATTGATGGACGAACGTGTAAATGTGGGCCGAGGCACACATACGTAAGTCCATCAATGCCTAGTTGTGGTCAGGCTTGTATAGTACTTTTCTCAAATAATGCGCGGAAATTAAAACTACTTTTCAAAATCAGATGAATAACGAACAACAATATTTTTCCCGCGTTAAAGTGTTCATTTGTTGTCATTTTTTTCTAAAACAGCTTTCTATTTGCAAGCCAGTTTGAGATTTAAATAAAACCTTTAATAAGTTACCTCCTTGATTGCCATATTTCGGAGTAAAAGATTGTTCCATTTTTAAATTACACGACAGGATATGAGTTTACAATGTAATTTATTTGACCGCTAAACACGAGAGATATGGACTTTTATACAACTTTTGCCGGCCGCTGCTCGCATGTATGTGGCCAGTACAGCAATATCGATTTATCTCGAAGAAGGTTGTCAAAATAATGCTCATATTTCCAAGCATGTTTGAGAAAAAATAATAAAAGCAAAATAACAGTGAAATATATCAACCAATACGGTTGCCACTCTCATTTTGATAAACAAAGTGAAGTTAATTAATGACACCTAATTTCTTACCTCCCAATTTACTGTCTAATTTGATGACTTGATTATGCTTTACAAGACTTTTTACTCGTGCCTCGAACCCACGGTACATTTAAAAATGTGGCACGCCCGCCAAACGGGTCATTGACCTTCGGGACCTTTGTGACAAACTTTGTGGGAGATGTGCCAGCGGTCGCAGTTATGGTTTTTTTTTTAAATTCGTATAGACTTCGTACATTCAACTTTAGTTAGAACATTCAGTCTACCTTTTGAATACTAAATCTCAGTGCGTAGTACATTGTCCTTTAAAAAATACTAACACCTAGCAACACACTAACTTAGGTAAAAAAAGACGTTAAAGTTTATCACTTCATAAAAAAAATATTCCTTAGGGTGGATTGCTACATCTAACTTGAACGATAGAAATAAGTTTAAAAGTGGAAATATGTATAGGACAGCTTTGACAACCATAAATCTGTTATAGTTAACTGGTGCAACTCAACCTTAGAATTATTAATATTAGGTCTTTAACTATGAAATTGCCGATCTGTATGAAGATTTTCGAAGAAAGTTCGTTTTCCATACTAACAATTTTTGTTACCTATAGTTACAACCGCAAGTGCTAATGCCACAATTTTTTTATGAACAATCATTGTTTGAAGACTAAGCAATCTAATGCTATAATTTAATTTTAAAAATTATAAATTATATTAAATAAAGTAGTAAATTGTGCTAACAAAAAAGGAGAACCTTTCGAGGTATTTTTTTATCGTATAAGAAACGTAAATAATAACCATGAGATTAATTATTTTTGATAATTATGATCTTAATTTAATATAAAATCAAGCAATAGATGTACCTTTTAATCACAGAAGTAGTGTGTTTCTCTAGAAGTGTAAAAAAAAAATCGGCAATTTTAACCCCTATTATTTTAACCCACTATCTGAAACATAAACAATATATTTTATTGAGGTTTAAAGTGATTGGTACTTTAAAAAGTTTGTATTTCATTTTTTGTTTATCACAAACTGTATCAAAAATTACACAATCGGCCAATATAACTGTTTCCGAGACTTGTCGGTATCGAGTGCCATCAATGGTCAAACATGACAATGCCATTTTTTAACTGACAGCCAACGACCTCGGACTCGGATGCCAATACACATTTGAAGGTCTTACAAAAAGACTTACAATTTTTTTTATTCCGTTTTTGTGATCGATTAGTCTTCAGTGTCTTCATTGTCCATGACATTGATGCTAAATGAAGTGTCAGCTCTGTACAATTCATTAACAGTAAATTTTGTAACGTTACCTTTGTGATTTTCAACTTTTTGTACATGGTTCCGGACAAATTAACTGTCTGACAACAAAGCTGGGATACGCATCTAATTTTCCGATCTATTTACTCAATCCCACGGATGGCCAGTACTGTTATGTTATCTATACAATCTTAATTATTTAAATCTACACCCATGTTTACTACGTATATACGTATATACCATCTGCTATTATTTTCGTAAGGAATTTTTCCGGTTTTATCTACCTACTTTAATTGCTCGCAATAATTATACCTACCTACCATAAACCTTTAGTGCATTTAAAGCTGTACACCTTCTAACCCTTTGAATTTTTGACAATAGGTAATTTGGAATGGAATTGATCTAGAAATAAGAAGGATGTGTTAAAAACATACCAAACTTATTCATGAAAATAATTTAGTAAGTACTAATATTAAAGTAACGACCAGTTTTATTATGCGTGTTAAATTATCACTATGAGCATCTTTGAATGTTTTTGTAATGAGACGGAACAAATAACAGCAATATATTTTGTCTAAACATGAAGTCCGGTAATAAAGTATGAATCCTGAAGTAAGTCTAAACTCATTTAGGACCAAACAAATGATTTTGTTAAAAAATAACCGGCCAAGTCAAGTCGAGTCGGACTCGCGAACCGAGGGTTCCGTAAAATATTTTTTATTATATGATGTAACTAAAATTTTACGGTTTTCGCAAATTTTTCTTTATCTGTACTATAAGACGTTACTTCGTACCAAATTTCAAGATTCTCAGTTCACGGGAAGTACCATGTAGGTTTTGATTCCCGTGCGAGTTTCCAAAAATTTACGAAAATTTGCGGCATAAACGGCTGTATCTTTTGATTGCTTTAGCTTAGAAGTTTGATTTTTTCACAGCTCCAAGTGACAGTAGACCTGGTAAAATGGTCTTGACAGACGGACGGACGGACGGACAACGAAGTAATCCTATAAGGGTTCCGTTTTTTTCCTTTTGAGGTACGGAACCCTAAAAAGGTAGATTGTTTGTGCCCTGCCCAACCTAAGACAGCAGGTTTTCGTTTTCGTTGTGCTACCTACAATAATTAAATTTCTGACTGTTTAGGCAATTAGGATTAGACATGTATTGAAATAGGTAGTATTTTATAAGTAAAGAAATAACTTCGCGAAACTGTAAGTTGTTGAAGTTATTATAAAAACTAAAGGGAAATGTATAAGAAATAGCGTGACGCCGATAAATCAATATAACTTAACTATTACACAATATAAATTGCTAATGTTTGAAATGAACACTGCCCCACATCTAGGCTATCGGCTTACCGGCTGCTTGGCCTCGTAGAGTTTATCGTTGCTCACTTTATGAGTTATTGTTCTAACTCCCAATGACAATTAACAGTTAACCCTACCTTTGGAACAGCAAACACTAACTACAGTAGTCACGAATACAAGGTATTTATTAAACAATCGACTGATAATTATAATTAATTACATCCATCAAAGCAATTAAGAAAATTCTGAAGTACAAAAAACAACAGAAGGTGTTGATAATGAGAATTTAAACTGAGAACTAATGGCGCCAGCGGCAGACACCACCATCGCTGATGCTGGTGTACCTACGCAACATCTGTTGATTGGTCAATTACTTGCGAAAATGACAAGTATGTTAAGTTTTGGCTTGACTGCTGGTATAGATAAATTTTGGATACTTTTAAACGCCGTAAAATCTCCCATTTTCCTTGGTAAAACAAAAACTGATTGACACAAAAATCAAATCATGCTACGGGCCTTTTAATTTACGAAGACGAAGTCGCAGACGACCACTACTCAACATTTATTGAATAATAATTGCGATACGGTAAAACCTTTCAAACATTTCCCATGATGTAGGTCAAACCACACACCAAGAGGAAGGAAAACAGGCAATCTATAACGTTACAGAGCGTAAATCCCATTGTTCCAACCACATATTAAAAGACCCAATAGTTAACATACATTCTGCATTGAATAATAATTGGTACCTGCATCCGTTGCCCTGAACAAGGAACATAAGTCACTATGTCAATTGACAAGGCAACACGAGTATTATGACTCATTTGTCATTAAGGAGGTGTTAATGTGAACTGCCATTAAAGCAGTTGGAATTTAATCGAACTATCTAGAATTTAAAGGGTAATAAATAATATTCTTCAATTAAGTGTTAATGTTGGTTGCAGTAATCATTCTTTAACTTTAATTTGTTGGACTGTTTCAGCAAACGTAATAAAATATGAATCTATCGAACATTTCGTTCGTTCATGTTTACGTGATGATACAATATTTTGGTGATGATTTCATTGTCTTTCATAACTTTCATAAAGAAATCATCTTTATCATTAGCCTTTTTAATTTCTGCACTCCTGAGACAGATTGCCGTAAGATAACGAATAAATAAATTAAACTCTACACGCGGGCCCTGTGCAAATTGTGCAGCTCTGGAACTGCTAAGTTGGCAGTTCCAGGGAATAAAAAACTAAATCTCCAGGCTTATGACTCAACGGATAACTACAGCCAATAGTGTAAATTGAATTTACATTAAATCTCCGTTCAAAGATTGCTTAGCGTAACCTCGCGTAACCGTCACTACAAAGATCGTCGGATAACCAATTCGCAATGCTTTACCAATTCAATTAGTATGTGGGTAGTCGTGACATGACTCTGTGCATCTTTTAGCACTTGAGGACCTTTCCAATTCCGCGTTTATAAACCTTCAGTATTTACTGTGGTTAATATATGCTTCCTTTTGCGATAAAAAGTAACTTATGTTATGACAGGGCAAAAGGCCATGAAGTCCGATTACCGACACCTACAACTGTATATTAAAAAGCTGAGGAAGAATTATCTCAAATGTTGAATAGAACTGATACGGATGATACGGATTTCGAACAACAACAAGATCCACGCGTTAATACATCTTCTCGTATTTCACAAAATAAAGATTTTAATTCGATGACTATTAATTAATTTAATACCTATATTTTTTTGTTAGTTAATATTGGTAAGTGGTTTCTTGAGGCCGTTATACCAGTATTGTCCGCCTTCAATTTCTTTAGTTACGATATTTCTAGGAGTTTGCAATAAAGTCCTAGGATCAACTGGTACAGTTCCAGGAAATCGTTGATTAATGACGTTTAGTAGGTCTTTTAAAGCCTCTTGAGAAATATTTTTACTCACTGCCCATTCTCTGAGGTTATTGCGAAGTTTAGATTTTTTATTAAATTAAGAGTTTTCTTCCAAATCAGTAGAACTTGAATGACTATCAAATTGTACAGTCTGTGATTGAGATGCAAAGTTGTCACACATATAACTCTCGTTATCTGCACCTAAAGTTGGACCCGGTCTTTTTGTTTGAATCACTAATCCTGATGGTAATGCACAATCATCATGTACAGAACCCTGAAATGGTGAAATATCTGGATATAAACATACGATATCTTCAACTAATCAGTTACTTGCTGCTTAAGATACCCACATTTGTAACTGATATTGTTTTAAGCTTAACATAAAGACAATTGTACGCTTATAGCGCTATAAGTTAGGTAAAACAAGGAGTTTATTTTCAATTATGCAAAAAGTCAGCTGTGTAAAGAAGAAAAAAATCTAAAATATTCAGCATCTGAATAAATTAGTACCATTTCGTACACTACGCAGCTTAAAGAAAATATTTCGTCTAATATTCAGCGTTTTGCTGTTTAACTGCTTTGCTTAAATATGTTGTACAGGACAATGCAAAAACTTCAGCTACTGTGCAGATAATAGCAGTTTCAATTACTTTTATTTGAATTTCGCTTGTTTAGCAGATTCTACTTTTGATTACTATTCAACTTGAAAAAATACCGCGAACTTTATACAGAATTTAGTAAGCTTACAACATTATTTTAATTTAAGAACTCTTATATTCAAAATAAAGCCATAACGTCAGCTGTAATACAAAAGTAATAAAGCTTGACACTGCTTATTGTGGTATATTTTCGCTACTATCTGGCTTATGTGTTGGTTGGGTGAAGTATGTAAATATCTTTCAAATGAGAAATTGAAAGGGATTGCGATAGATTTTAAAAATTAGCTCCCTAATACAAATTTCCATAAATTGATTTTGTGTCTTAATAATTAAACTTTAGGTAAAATCTGTCGTTTGGGCTCGGTTTCCGGACTTGTATTTGTATTTGAAACGCCCTCGTATTACATGATTTTAGTAATGTTCTAGTTTGGTATTGTCAATACGAATTGCTGACGTTTTTTCATCCAAATAAATTGTCTTCGTTTACCCTGATAATAACCAAAACCAAAAGCTTTCAAGCCTTTGTTTGTAATGATGATGTGTAGCTTATCAACATCGTCAGTCAGTCAGTAATAGCACAAAACAGATCTGTTTTGTGGTACCTAATATTCCGCTGGACTTAATAATAATAATAATAATAATTAAGCTTTTTATTTACCAGATCACAATATGGTTGGTTACAGCTATAATAAAGTTGATAAATGTTAGTTTTGTTAGTATTTTCTTAATCTAGTTGTTAGTCCTGTTAGTTTTTCGTGATTTGGTCCCCTTTTAGGGTAAAAGCCTCCTCCAGCCTTTTCCATTTGTCTCTGTCTTGGCCAGCCTCCATCCACTTCTTCCCTGTGACCTTGAGAATGTCATCAGTTCAACAATTTTCTTTTGCCAAACGGCCCATTCCATCTCGTCACCTGTAGTGTCCGCTGGACTTAGACTCTTCTCATTTCCGTCATTTTCATTATCTTTGGGTCGTCCTAAGGAGGCAATTAGGCAAGTGCTAAAGCAAATAACAACAACATTTAGTTGGTCGTTCTGAACCTAGCTTGCTGAAACAAAAACTGAAGTCAAAATATTGAAAAGTACAGTCAGTCACGAACATTTATTTAATTCTTCCAGCAATCTTACTTTTAAATGGTTTTGGAATTGGATAATATTCTTCACTTCGCCAAGTCATGGAACGAAAGCCTAAAACATTTAGAGCTTTGGGCTTGCTATAATTTTTTAGTCTTTATTTTAGGAATACAAGTAATGATTATTTATATACAGTCCTGCATAGCACTGCAAGCGTTAGCAGGAATTGAAACGAGCGTTTCTTTGAGTTAGTGTATTGCTTTGTCAGTTTTCTTTTCAAATTCAATTTATTCGAATTTTACATGATTCCATATGGAATCCTCCGGGGGGACAAATGGGAATGATTCGTTTTAGGGTTGCCTTCCACAAAATATAAGAGTGTAGGTTCGTTCGAACCTAGCATGGCAGCTTCGCAAACGTTGCTGCTCGTTGTTAAACCACCTACAGAAAATATTACCAATCTTATTTTCTTTTTTTGAGAAGCATACAGCATCATTTACAAATTAAGTAAATAAACAAGCACTTAAAAGCTATTTCAAACTTCCACAAAAAATCTTAATAATAAACATCATTATATTAGTGCCTGCTCCTTCATTATTATTTGATTTTTGCATTTGCAATGCTCTTTCAAATAATACTAGAGGCGAGTGCATTTTTTAAATATTATACAAAATAAGTAATGGTATGATTCTAAGATGGAAGACTTAAGAAGTATTATAAATAACTTCTTAAGTTTTTGACAGATGTGTCGATTACGTAAGACCAAAATCTAACAAGTTTCTTCGTATTGTCAAACCTTATGTGTCGTAACTTCGTAAGATATTTGTTGGTAGCTCGAAGGTCGTGTAAACTATAGTGTACCTTTAAACGGATTATGTAACTTGGCATACTTAACTAGTGAAGATACGTAATAGTGAAAATTTATTATAGGAAAAACACCTGTCAAACATTTAGAAGATAATGGTTCTATAAATTGCTGCTTGTTTTGTTTACTGTATTCGCTTTTGAATTTTTAATAACAAACCGCTCTGTGTTTATTATGCTACAAAAAATGCATATTCTTACATAATGTTTAGGCAAAAAAGATAAAATAATAGCTGTTAAAATGAGGTTTTCAGAAACTACCGCATTGCATTCTTTTGTGTTAATAAATACAAGTCATTATATTGAACTGAGTTGTTTTGAATTGTAAAAACAATCGAGGAAAAGTGAAACATTTCGAAAACATTCATTTTTTTATGAAGTACGGGGAGACTCTTTGCCTTCATCATACCTGATGTTAAGTACGGAATCCCCAATCACTGAGGAACTGGCTATCTTATCTATAACTGCCGTAACACAACAATGCTGAAAAAAATGTTGTTATGGCGTCAGACTTAGATAAGATGATGGTAGCTAGCCAGGCGGACGTACAACAAGCCCTACCACCAACCAAACCGAATACAATATGTACCCCTGCTGGGAATCGAACCCGGGACCCCTGGGTCTGATACCGGTGGTTGTACCACTAGACCACAGAGGCGGTTTGTATTGTTTATCGCCCAATAACGCGGTTTAACTGTCTTGCCTTACACTAACACTGTGATTTAATGATTATACTATTTAATTAGTAATTATAATATTATTATATTAATTAAGTATGGAAAAAGTCTAGCCTCCAGATTGTGAGTACGAGTCCCGTCGTCCGTCGGAGCAATTCGGGAACTACATAAACGTCAACCATAATTATTAAGTACTAGCGGATCCTCGCGGTTTTACCCTCGTGGTGCCCGTTCCCGTGGGAATATCGGGATAAAATATAGCCTATGTCACTCGGGAGAAATGTAGCTTTCTAAATGGTCTAAGAATTTTCGAAATCGGTCCAGTAGTTCCTGAGATTAGCGCGTTCAAACAAACAAACTCTTCAGCTTTATAATATTATTACTAGCGGATCCTCGCGGTTTTACCCGCGTGGTGCCCGTTCCCGTGGGAATATCGGGATAAAATATAGCCTATGTCACTCGAGAGAAATGTAGCTTTCTAATGGTTAGAGAATTTTTTAAATCGGTTTTTAAATTTTTTAAATTTTTTAAACCTACTTTTTAATTGCTTTATTTATAATTTACAATAACATAGATACCTAATAATCTTTCATAAATATGTGCTCGTCCGTCTTTATTAGCATTGGGTTTTTGTAAACTCGCCACCTGAGTAAACTCGTCACCTTTTGAAAAGTTCCATATATTGAAAGTAAATTTACCACTACTATGGAATTTATGTGTAGGTAAATTCGTCACCGGTCACAAAAGAAATTTATTTTGAAAATGTTTTAATGTCGAGTTTACTCATTAAATACTTAATGTGTAAACTCGAATTAACTTTGATGGCGAGTTTACAATAACCCATAGCATTTACGAGTATGTCGTCCAAGTTTGATATACCTATGGGAGTAATTTACTGAAACTTTACGTTTTTGTGGAAAGATTACGAAATCTAAATAAGAAATACTAGAAGAAAACCACTGGTCTCATGTCGCTCAGACGGGACTCGTACCCGCACCCTTAGAAATCCGGTCCAATGCACCAATTATGTATATGTTCTTATTTAGGTTTATAACATAAAAAATAGCATTTTACTTACAAACTTTCTTTCTCTAAGTTAGATGGAGTAGGTACTTTTTTAACCTTGAAGTTTTTTTTAACACGAAGGCAATTTGACATTCTTCTCCCTTGTCCACAGTGGAAAACCCAAATTTCGAGCAAGGCTACTTCGGACCATGGATAATGTGCAAGAAAAGGTACTACAACCACGAGAAATGCGGCGAAGACGTCTCAAAGTTTCGACCTTCCGGTGAGTGTTTACTAGCATTTTTTTTATATATTTGCTATATAGTGGCTAAAAATTTCATTAAAAATAAACAAATTTTAAGTCATTTATTCAGTCTAGGCTGATTACTCAAGCACTTATTAATGTCAATGAAGCTACGCCATCTGTTTACAAACCCTACGGCGGGAGACCTTGTAACGAGAAGAACCGGCAAGCAACTACAGACTAAGTACAGAGTCGTCAAATTGAAAACAGACCTTAACAAATCAGTAAAGTCAATTTTCATCACAAAAAAGAATACTAATTATAATAGTACCTACATTTTATGGAAGGGTCCACATATACCGGTTCCCATCGGCTTCCCTAGAAATCCCACTCCACCGATCCACTATACGAGTTACGAGAATTTTCGGAGAAAGTTTTTGGTCCGGCTAACCTTGTCCATATTTTGATCCCTCGTCACTGTCAGCTCGTAGGGTATCATCTTACACGTAGGCAACGTAGGTATGTGAGTATCATAGTAGGATATAATAAACTTAATTACCTATCTATATACTTAATTCAGGTTCGCAAAATTTGTGACGACTCGATAGGGACTTTGGCGCGTAGTACGCGGCCGAGTAAGGTATCAAATTAAAGGTACTCGAGTCTATTTGTTCCGAAAACTATAAAATATACAAAATGTTAAATGTGATGATCACAAACTGAAATTAAAGATTTTCGCATAATTTGGAATTTTTCGTCGATCGACGAACCCGAGTGTCGGGTTGTAACCGCTCTAGTCTTTTTTTAATAATAATAAATAGGTTTCCTCGTTGCACGTGAAAACTTTTGGATTAATAGAAATGTTTTATACTTAAAATTCAACTTTAAGCTTTAAGGTGGTACGACTTCTATACAAACAAACATTACACAATTATTATTATTGGTTCATCCTACCTTAATAATACATAAATACATGCGCAACTAACTCGTTTCAGTTATTTGTTTGCGCGAAATAATTAAAAAATTGTACATTCATACATAAAACACGAATATACTAATATCTTATAATTTCAATAATTCTACGTATGTGTGTGTGACCCATCGCATTTATATAGCTCATGTATGAAAGTAGATTTTTTTAATAATTTCGCGCAAACAAGTAAATGATACGAGTTAGTTGCACATGTATTTATGAATTATTAATGTATGATGAACCAATTAATGTGCAATGTTTGTTTGTATGGAAGTCGTACCACCTTAAGTAAAAAACCGGCCAAGTGCGAGTCGGACTCGCGCACCGAGGGTACCGTAAAATATTTTTTATTATATGATGTCACTAAAAATTTACGGTTTTCGCAATTTTTCCTTTATCTGTACTATAATGTTACTTCGTACCAAATTTCTAGATTCTAAGTTCACGGGAAGTACCCTGTAGGTTTTGATTCCCGTGCGAGTTTCGAAAATTTGCTGCATAAACGGCTGTATCTTTTGATTGCTTTGGCTTAGAAGTTTGATTTTTTCACAGCTCCAAGGGACAGTAAACCGAAAGAGTATTAGATATAAATTTCAGTTTGATACCTCCACGCGTTCCTGAGAAAAACGGTCTTGACAGACGGACGGACGGGCGGACGGACAACGAAGTGATCCTATAAGGGTTCCGTTTTTTCCTCTTGAGCTACGGAACCACGGTCCAGTTAACGTTAACCGATTTATGGTTGTCAAAGCTGTCAAATCCTATACGTTAAGGCGCTATACGACTGATGCGAGATAGTAATGAATGAGAAAAAGACGCACGCGGGAGTGAGACCGATTTTGCAGATTAGGCAAAAAAACACGAAATCATTTCGTAGTAAATAACTTTAGCGATTAAAGAGAAATTAAACTACACGATGCTATCTATACTATATATATATATATATGTATATATATATATATATATATATATATATAATATTATAAAGCTGAAAAGTTTGTTTTTTTGAACGCGCTAATCTCAGGAACTACTGGACCAGATATTCCCACGGGAACGGGCACCACGCGGGTAAAACCGCGAGGATCCGCTAGTATTATTGATATAGGGATATTATTATTTTCTAGGCAAGCGCGTTTCATCCTAGATCGCATCATCGCTTACCATCAGGCGAGATTGCGATCAAGCGCTACCCTATAGATTATAAAAAAATGACCACTAATTAAACCAATTTACAATAATATTAGTAACCCCATTCGAGAATAATCTTGAATTTTCGTATTTTTATGGGATAATTTCCAAAAGAAAAAGCGTCGAGGCAAAATGTAGTTTTCTAATGGTTTAAGAATTTTCTAAATCGGTCCAGTAGTTCCTGAGATTAGCGCGTTCAAACAAACGAACTCTTCAGCTTCATAATATTATTATAGTATAGATTATCAGATTTGTTACATCACTAACCATCCTATTGTTTTATATCAAAAAGTCCGAAAATATATTCGCAGGTATAGTCGAAGTAACTATTTACTAATCTGTGGTATAGCGTCTTAACTGTACCTATCTAATTTAAAACAAAGTCGTTTTGTTCGTGAAAAGTATGGGCCTGAAACATAAATAACTTCGTAACTGCCCTTGAGCTCGATGAGCTCAATAGAATATGACATCAATGATGTCTGTTCTATGTCGAGAAAATTTACGTTGCCCACAAACAATGCAGCTTTAAATATTCTTAAACTGTTTGATGTTTATTACTACTTAACGTGGTTCTTCTGACTAGTAAATTAACTTCTTTTAAAAGTCAAAGGTTGGATGAAATAAGATTTTTTGAGATGCATATTACGTAGGTACTCAATACTTAATAGCTAATTATCAGGAGAAATCAGGAGAACGGAGGCATTACAGTTAAATAGATATCAACTGAGAGCTGATGTACAGTGGTAATCACTTTTTTTTTTTTAACAAATGGGAGACCATTAGCCTTCATCATACCTGAGTACCTCATTTCATCATACCTGATTACCTCATTAATTAACGATACTAGCCGATTTTCATACAATCGAGGTAACTTTGGAGCTTTGTTTCTCTGGCAGGGATTGACCGAGCTCTGATCTGATAATGGCCATCGAGTGAATTTGAAGATCCAGATTGCTGTACATACCCAACTGACAATTACCTAATTCTCAAAATGTATGAATGCAAATGTACGAGTGCATAACTTCAGAAGGACTGCACCAAATTGTATAAATCTTTCTTTTTTTATATTTGTTATTATCCGGACAAGGTTATTACCTATAAAAGAAAAAGAAATCAAAAGAAAAAGTTATCAAAATTCCATTCTAAGCGTACGAAGCCGTGTAGCAGATAAATCAAAACCAGTCGCAAAACTGAACCGAATTTTTTTATCGGATTGTTTAGATGGGGAAGAGTTCTAGTTGGACCCACAGAATAACTGTTCTGTGGTAAGAATATGGTAATAACTATTAGTACGATAAACGGGATTTTTTACCATGTTCGTATTATTTTGTTGTCGAGTCCCCGTCTTTTCAAAACATCTAAAGTAACTCCTGGTTAGCTATGTGATCCTAGTACTTTCAATCAATAAAAAATATTTATATTCGAAACGAGAGATATCGCTACACAGTTAGTCAGTCAGTTTAAGTTTCAAATATGGGGAGCCCCCTACTTAATATTTTTTTTTTGTTTTGTGTAACAACCGTAACGCGGTTTACAGAATACATCTACCTACCAAGTTTCAACTGTGTAATACTCATAGTTTTGGAATAAAGTGGCTGTGACATATCTACGGCCAGACAGACATGACGAATCTATAAGGGTTCCGTTTTTTGCCATTAGGCTACGGAACCCTAAAAAACACTGGAACGTAACTTAAAAAGGTACTGTTGTTTAAACTTTTTTATTGCTATTTTTTATTCAATATGTATATGTATATATTAGTCTTTTTAAAAAGGGATTAAAGCAAGGGAATTCGATTTGTATATTTTGTATGTAATTTTGTAATAGATCCACTAATACGAAGTCGCAAGAGAATGCTTCACACATTCAGCGCCACGTGTATATACCGTTATACACGCCCTTTGTGTAGAAACAAGCAGTAGGTTTTTCTATGCTTAATGCTTCAACTTTAAATCGGACAAAACTTCACAAAAAAATTAAGTGTCAGTTCGAAAAATTTAAAAGTCACTATTTTAAAAAAAATTGGAAAGTACTTCTACTTAGTTTTTCTATGTGAAGTGAAGTCTGTCCGTAGGTTATGTTTATGTTTCTTTGCAGGCAAAGCATTGATTAATCGAACCCCAAATGTTCCCAGTGACCTATTTTACTCGGTTGGATTCCCCCATGAATGTTAGGGAAACATCGTTACGCTTCAGTAATTTTCTTTTACTTTTAAATATTTTATTTCATTTCTTTATAATTACAAAGAATTAATCATGCTGAAATTAAATCTGTTTTTCGGGGAGACTCTTAGCCTTCATCATTCCTGATGTAATTGTAGGTATTCTTAAAGTTTAAAAGTTACAAAATGTTTTAGTTTAATATACTAGCTTCCGCCTGCGACTTCGTCCTTGTCTTTAGAATGGGTTCAATGGAGGGAATATGTTAAACAGAAAGAAGATGTAAGTATCTTTTTCCTACCCCGATTGCATAATACTAAAAATACCACTTTCTCCACCTATTGAAAGGTAACGTATTTTTTTTAATGTTGCGCTATTTTTTTTAGTCCGTATCGTTTTTTTTTACTTTCCCATAGAAAAAAGAGATAATAACGCGAAAAAAATTTATCGTATGTTCCTCCAGGCTACAAAGTATGGGTGTTCCAAGTCCCGTTTAGCTGTTTTGGCGTGATTATGTAACAAACATCCAAACTTTCACATTTATAATATTAGTAGAAAGTAGAATAATGTATGATTGCTCTTTTAACTAATACTGCTAAGAATAAGAACATTAATGACAAGCTTTAATGGGATGTTAAAAAAGCGCTTATTTTTTAAAATTATACCCGCGTGGTGCCCGTTCCCGTGGGAATATCGGGATAAAATATAGCCTATGTCACTCGGGAGAAATGTAGCTTTCTCATGGTCTAAGAATTTTCTAAATCGGTCCAGTAGTTCCTGAGATTAGCGCGTTCAAACAAACAAACTCTTCAGCTTTATAATATTATTAGTATAGATTATATTTAAACTATGCTACCAAATTACTGTAAATGTAAACCAGTCTTTCATAAAGTGGGCGATAACGCCCCCTTGTGGGCACTGGTGGCCTAGAGGGGGTCCAGAAAAATGGTGGTTCGACTGTTGAAACCTGTTCGTATTTTACACTATCACCTTCTGATAGTATGCTATTTCAGCAACACAACACCTTCCTTTTTCGGGGGATAAAAATAGTATCCAAATAGCCTGCCTTTAAGTAAAAGCAAAACGGAAACTAAAATAAAACTATGCCTTTAGGACACGAACGGCACGATACACCGATCGATGTAACAATATTTTGCTACGGGGGGTGCCGTCGTCAAGTAAGGCACATTGCCGATAAAGAAACAACACTAGTTACAAGAAGAAACGCCACCTAACAAAGTATCCTTACTTAGGTGTACCCTAGCATGGTGAAACGAACTTCGGTTAGGGTGCAGTTTAGGCGATCATTTAACATAAGTGATACCTATTTAGAAAACGCATTAACGATCGATGATAACTGGCATAAGTATATTGCCTAAGAAATAATAATAATTTCTATTCAATAATAATGATTATTATTTGAGGATTTAGGGGCTTTGCAACCCTGTTGAGGGCTGTAGTCACTGCGACCTAAGAGATCTATCGTAACTCGCCACCTATTTATAGTACCTCTTTTAGCCCGGTTGCTTCCAGAAAGTCTAGAATCTTCCTAGCTTTTAGAGATTTTAGTTCCTCTGGGTCGATGATGTGCCGACCAAGGTGAATACTGCGTTTGTGCATAAATGGTCCGCAGTCACACAGAAGGTGCTTTGGTGTCTCCCTCTCCTGTTTTATTAAATAATAAAAGTTACACAATTATTTCTTAACTTAGTACAAACAATCGCTTACAATACTCAAAACAACTTGTATGAAAGGTGCTAGGCCCAAACCTGATAGGTGTGAAAAACGGTCGTATTTTTTTTTTATTATTGTTGAAGTATTAAACTATTTCGTACATAAAACTCGTACATATTAAAATGAAATATCACCTAAAAACATAATTCCAATGTGCGCAGGACCAAGTGCCTAATCGCTGATAGCTTTGTTATTTTCTTTCAAAAATTACTACACGGAAATGATACACGGAATTGATAAATGATAAATACTGGTCAATATTTAAAATGCATTATACAGTATATTGTAAAACTAAGACCATTAAAACCCTAGTTATTAAATTTAGGCAAAACTAGTTGATGAAAATTAAATATTTGAATGTGTAACTTTTAAATGATACCTATATTGTGTACAATATAATACTTGCTCTCGTAGGTACCGCCATTAGGTCATGGGGGGTGTGGTGACAGTCGCCCCTAAACCTTCAACATACCTGATGTTAAGTATTGATAAGGCCGAAGATGGAAGCGAGCCTCTCCCAAATATCGTTTTCAGCAATTTTTTTATGTCCCCACTTCTAGTTCGCTGGTCTTCCTTATCCTAACTAATATTATATATGTATGCGAAACTGTCTGTTTGTCCTTCTTTCACGCCCTAAATAAGCTATTTATTCCGATATTCCCTCGGGAACAGGAACGACGCGGGTGAAACCGCGGCCGGAAGCTAGTTTATGAATACACTCGCGGTTTCTCCGGCGTGGTTCCTATTCCCGTAGGAATATCGGGATTAAATGTATCCTATGTTTTATTGAGGCTTACAGGACTAGAGGATCGATAAGGGCCATGCCATAACCCACCACGCGGGCCCGATTGGTGGGTTTTAACGACTGCAAATGCAGCCGGGACCAACGGCTCAACGTGCCTTCTGAAGCACGAAGGAGCTTGAGATAGTAAATTTTGGTCACCCATCCCGTGACCGACCATTGCGAAAGTTGCTTAACCTCAACAATCGCAGGTCGAGCGCGCGAACCACTGCGCCACCCACGGGCTCCTCCATTTTTTTATTATTTTGTTTTATTTTCTTTGTTTGCTGCCGACTGTACTATAGAAACTTACTATTCACATAGTCGAGACATCCGTGTTTATGTAGAAGAATCCCACAAAGCCTTTGTTCTCTATCTAATATTGATTTTCTTTTATGAACTCAATGATAGTTCAACTCCGTATCCAACCGACCGGATCGAATTGAAAGAAATTATTTTTCACGCATCTCTATAATAGATTTGTCCGGGAGATTGAGTTGTAATTTCATAGTAATGTGAAATCTTTATTCTTTTAGCGACTAAGTTGCTGTAAGCAGAGGCTTTTAAGGATGTAAAAATGTTATGATCGCTGTGTAAATCCATTCCTCGTACCATATACATGTTGCAGGATAATTAGATAAAGCAATTTTATGCGAAAATCCTAGGGATATTGCGAAAATACGGATAATTAGACAATGGTGTTGTCATTTCTCTTAAAAAAGATAGGGATTTTGCAAAAAGTCGGGTTGCCTTAGTAAGATTACGAAAAGAATCGCTGTCTATTATGAAAAAGAACACCGATTGGCTGGTCGGACCGTCCAAAACAACATCTTCTCTGGATTGGTTGACGACTTGACGTTTCAAATGTCAATCTATCCTCTCACGTGTAGTAAACTTTCTATGAACCAATCAGAATAAGAGTTACAAAGCAACCAAAAATTAATCCAATCAGAGTAAAGAATATCCAATGTAACTAAAGCAACCAGTATTTTTGCAAAAACCCTATCTTTTTTCAGTAAGATTGAGAAATGTCAACACCGTTGTCTAATTATCCGTGTTTTTGCAATATCTCTAGGATTTTTGCGAAAATTCTATTTATCAAATCCTCCTACGACACACATATAATATAAAAATGTATAACATTACCTTCAGTTTTGGTATGTTCTCTGGATCTCAAAACATCAATTTGAATGCTGTAATTGAATGCAATAAAATTGCAATTAAAATATTTCGTTAGTTAATTAAGAGAAACTTTCTCCTCCTTTCACATTACTTTGGCAAATTGAAATACAACTAATTTCGTAATTGATTTGTTACGATACGAGACACACCTTTAGTGTCTTAATAGTAAATGTACTTACAATCATAAGGGAAAGACTATCATCCTAACTAATATTATGAATTCGAAAGTGTATTTGTTGTTCTTCCTTTAAGCCCTAACTAAGCAACTAATCGATTTAACTTTTGGCATAAAGTTAGTTGAAAGAACGGAGAGTAACATTATGGTACTTTTCATCCCGATATTCCCTCGGGAAGGGTGGAAGCTAGTTTATGAATACACTCTCGGTTTTTCCGGCGTGGTTCCCTTTCCCGTAGGAAAATCGGGATTAAATGTATCCTATGTTTTATTGAGGCTATAAACTATCTGTGTCCCAAGTTTTATCCAAATCCGTTCAGTCGTTTTTGCGTGATTGGGTATCAAACATACAAATCTTCAAATTTAAACGGTTTACATTTCATATCAAGAATAATTGGATCGGTATCTGAGGGTAATTTGAGATATAAAATTATGAGGGTTTCCTACTTGTCTGCAAAATTTTATGATTCTATTTTCATTATATTGAACACGGTGTGTCGATAATTTAGTTGTGCGATGTTTCATTGTATCGATGTCTTGTTAGTGCGATGTAACGCTAGTGCGGAAAACCCTACAGCAGGGATTGCTCGTTAGTTCGATAGTATGTTGGTTCGAAACGGCTACTGTTGTTCCTGATATTTAATTAATAATCTCATTATACCCTCAAAGCCGTAACGCCTGCTGCAAATTTGTATGATTTTTTAGTGTAAAATTTACAATAGCTAGCATTAGATAAAGCAATTTTTTGTTGAAATAAAAATAATGTTTTATCCATAACGTTTAACTAACATACTATCAAACTTATAAGAAATCGCTGTAGGGTTTTTCGCACTAGGTTACATCGCACCAATAAGGCATCGATACAATGAAACATCGCACAACTTAATTATCGACACACCGTGTTCGATAAAATGAAAATCGAATCATCAAATTTCGCAGACAAGTAGGGAACTCAAATAAGGCTTTTTAACTTAAGATAAAATATAATATTGTCTTTGTCGTTTATGACGCGTTTGCTAGCAGCCAAAGAGATAACAGGAAAAGTACCCTTATTTCATTTCACACATTTCCATACTAAAACAACAAGTCGGTCATCGCATGTGTCTCATGGCGTTTTTCATTAGTACTTAACATATTTGACACTAACATTTCGCATGTCACAAACGGTTAATTTCGTACAAATTTAGGACCAGTTAAGGGGAGCTTGGTGGTAAAGAAATAGTTATATGGGTATATATAACTACTATTGGCCACTCGTAGTTTCACCCGTTCCGATTCCCGTTGGAAAATCGGGACAGATTGTATCCTATGTTTCAATACAGGCTTTAACTATATGAATTAAGATCAAATACAAGGTCTTTTTAAAACACTGTCCAAATTTTTAAGTTCGACTCAGAATCGTTAAGTGAACATCTTTCTCTTAGAGACATGGGTCGAGATTCGAGAACATTTTTTGGACATCCCATACTAAATCGATCACGTGATCAGTCGGATTTATATATATAACTAGCGACCCGCCCTCGCTTCGCTTCGGTGTAATGTGGTATTCGACACCATGTTTTATACTTATAAACCTCCCTCTTGAATCACTCTATCTATTAAAAAAAACCGCGTCAAAATCCATTGCGTAGTTTTAAAGATCTAAGCATACATAGGGACATAGGGACAGACAGCGGAAGCGACTTTGTTTTATACTATCTAGTGAAGAGTTTTTTTAAAAGAACAGATTTATATTACCAAAATTCTAACACGTATTATTGTTAAATACAAATGTATTAATAATAAACATATAAACATACTACACTACCTTATACTAACTATAACAAGGAAACGCCGTCCAACTCGCAGCCGCGTGGCATAGTACCGAGAACACTGGCGCTGTTGTGTTAGTTTTTTTTGTCATATTTCGACCCATCATGTTTCTAGAAGAAAGTTGTTCACTTACTTACAGATTCTGAGTAAACTAAAAAAATAGGATAGTGTTTTTAAAAATTACCCTGTATAGATAGATCTTTATATCGTTGAGATGTCAAGTTATGAAAAGTTGGGTTTTGCTGTTGGCCTAAGATAATAAAACCTAATGCATTTATTTTTTTAAAGACGGTTTTATAAGCTGGTTAAAGAAATTAAAATGCTTGACAGGAAGTATAAGTAAGTGTTTATTTTACATAATAAAAAAAACTATTTACTTCATCGATCGTTACAAAGTCACGCTCACACCTCGATGGAAGAACAGAGATGCAAAGGTATTCTCACGATCTATTATCGACTGAGCTTGACAATTAAAAATAAAAAAATCTGATGTAAACAAGATATTTTAGTGGCCATGTAACAGCTGCGCGCCTTCGCCATGATGTCATCAAAATTTTGGTCAATGCAACCGCAGTGTCAGTAACCTTTTAAATGTATTTGCAAACGGTATACATTGTATTTGTATGTTGGACGTTTTAGCTGATAAAATTAAATTTATTTAACACTAGCCTCCGCCCGCGGTTTCACCCGCTTGGTTCGCGTTCCCGTGGGAATATCGGGATAAAAAGTAAGTACCCTGTCTTACCCCGTCCGCGTCCTAACTTTATGCCAAAAATCAAGTCGATTGGTTCCTTAAGTAGTTAGGGCACAAACACACTTTAACATTTATAATTGAGGCGGAGCGTAGCGGAGCCTCTCTTATGTTGACTCTTTTGAAAATCTGTCCGCCCGGTCATAGCGCCCAGACCGTTTAACCGATTCTAATGAAACTTTTCACATACTTAGACATCAACCATACCTAGGAGGTGACAAAAATTCGATGTCCTACCATCACCATAACCTTAGCTTTTGGCGCCAAAGAAGAGTTACAGAGTTATGCCGACATAAAGTTGTAAAAGCTCGCGGCGCTCCGCCTCTCTTGGGCTCCAAAGCGCCACCGAAGGTGGTGCAGTTTGGAGCCGTTCCTAGTATTAGTTAGGATTAGGACTAGATAGGTAGGGTAAAAAACATTTTTTTGTAAGTACAGTGAGTTGTTTATAGTTAGAATCTCCAGAACTAGGCACTAAACAGCTTTTGAGAATCAGTTTCACCACTAGATAGAAACCTACATTATTTCTGAGCGACTTAAGCTACCTATATTTTTATATTCATATTCATATCATTTATTGCTTGTCACATAGTTTATAGGTAGTACATAAATTTACAGTTCCTGTGACGCCCTGCAAGGGCGTTGCAATATAAAAGAGAGCTTAATTAAAAAATATTTAACAAAAAAACATTCATTCTATAATTTAGTTTTCATAAAATAAATTAAAATGTTGCATAATTTACAATTAAATACATAAAATCTAACTACTTAATAAATAAAAAATAAAAAAATTATTAATTAAAATTCACAATGTCATTATTAAAATCCGTATTATTACAATATTTGATTGTGTGTGATTAAAAATATTTTTTATGTGAATGGAATGTAAGATACATGTCAGCTAGTCCTAAATAAAACGTGATTCCGTGATGATAAACATACAAATGGCAGTAGTTATCAATCGCGTACTTACAAAATTACTCTTTCTAATCGCATAATACAAAAGTATAAAAATTTTGTATGACTTTTTTTAAATACCTTACAAACAAACCAATTACTTGTCTTAAAACCAGTATCTTCGCTCATATATAAGGTTTCTAATGAAACCTGTACCGGACGGGAGATATCATTAGATTTCACTACTACTGAGATCGCGGAAGCTTTTTTTATCCTCCCACACTTGTAAGGGCTCATCAGATCAACACGTATAAAAAGTTGAGCTAAGTTTCCGGCCACATTATCTTTGAGGGTTTTACATCTCAATGTTAAATAAAATACAAGAAAATATATCAGAAAAAATCAACTAATCTCCTCTCCATATCGCTCAGTCAGTAACGGTACGGGTTTATGCCGGCGATAAGTTCTGTTTTTTCTTCTAGTAAATAGATATAAAAATAATTTAAAAATGACATTGTTAATGTAAAGATTGATATAAAAAACAACTTTAATCTTGAGACAACTCCAGCAAGAGAATTTAGTTTTATTTAGATTAGATGGTCAAACTTAAACTCTTAAATACGATACAAATTAATTTTAAGACTAGTTGCAAAAAATAAAGGCCGAACGAATATTGCAAAATTCTTGAATATAATAATGACTAGCTTCCGTCCGCAGTTTCACCCGCGTGGTTTCTGATCCCGTGGGAATATCGGAATAAAAAGAAACCTATGTTATTCTTCGTCTTTTAGACTATTTTTTGCCAAAAATCAAGTCGAATGGTTGCTTAATTAGGGCGTAAAGGAAGGACAAACAAACAAACAAACACACTTTCGCATTAAAATTTATAATATTAGTTAGGATTTGTGTAATATTGTTTTGTTTCATATTAAAAACAATAATAAACTTAATCCAGTTGAAGATCGAACAAATACATATCAATATAGAGTCGATATCGGTTCATCATCATCATGCTAAAGTTTAAACAGACTATCAAAACAGTTGTACAAGTATAATGATAGCAACAACTGCACGCTTATAACAGCATATAAAACTTGATAATTAATATGTATGTGATCTTGATATTCTTAGAATTGGCAACAATATTTTTTTATAAAAAAGAAGCAAAAAAGCGAAAACAACTCACCCTTAACAAGTAAAGCCTAATCTCATTAAGCTGGCTAGTGCGTCACTCCCCGCAGTCCAACATTGGTCTGGTCACCGATAACTCGACGTGTTAAGTAAATTGCTTTTCAACTTAGTATCACCTAGTATAGTACTTATTACATTATCCGTGGTTTTACAGACTATTGCTAAACTATCAAAAAGTATTAATCTCGTCATAATTGTAGTGAATTCTACTTCCTTACCATCAGCTGTTGCTTACAATGTTGAACTAATGTTAATTAAAGCTATACGTCATCTTTAGAATATTACTTTGGCATTGCCCTAGCTCATGGTAAGGACTGTGACTGTTAATTGTTCTAGAAGAATTATGAACCAATCAAGTCTCTAGTATAATATTAGTGGTGTATGGAGGTTCCAACAACTCTACTCTGCTTTTAACAGGGATGAACAGGTAATACTTAAAGTTAAGATTATTTTGTTATCTATAAGCTGGTTATCTGGCTGGTGATGTAAAAATATTAAAAATTCCGAAGCTTGTCGCAAATTCCATCATTATCTGAAAATTTGCTCAAATCAATTCAAATAAAACAACTTTTACGGATTTATGTGCTATATGTACTGTAAATATTTAGTAGTATATTTTTGGGTTTTTTTGATTTCCCTCCCAACGTTCAAATCAAATCAATTCATTTTGATGCACCAGCCACGCACCAGCAATCGTTTCCAAATACTCCAGATAAAAACATAGGTACATATGCGACCGACTGCAGATAATCCAAATAAGAGTTCAAAATTCGCTTTCTTAGATAATTTCATCGCGACAAAAAGTAGCCAATATCCTTTCCCAAGGTCTAATCTAGCTCTGCTATAACTCATCATAATTGGCTTAGGGGTTTAGGCGTGATAATGTAAATTACTTTCGCATTTATAATATTAGTATAGGCAGATTAGCAAGTATTCCATTTCCTCGTGAAATACCGCGAAGGCACTAACATTTTGAGAGACGTGTGATTCGAAAGCAGTCACGACAATGTCGAGAGTCGTGATCGTTTTAGAGTCGCACGCGCCATTTAAACCACATAAGATAAGATTCAAATTCGCGAAGCAAAACTCCGTAGACAAATATATATTTTTAATACTTATTGTGTACATTTGGAAACAATCTCGTTTTTGTTAAGCGTTGCTAAATAGCAAGGAGACAGTCGAGGTCTCATCATAATCTTCAATGTTTTCAATCATGCCGAACTGATGCCGTCTTGACTGGTCACAGTTGAAGCTATTGTTTTATTATCATCGCTGCGATTTAGTGTCGTTCACAATATAAAAATAGATTTCACTTCTTCAAGTAATTCAAATATTCTTTAAACCTTATTTTAAGACACATTTATTACGCGTTTCAAATTTGACAAGGTGTTTAATTCAAAGTGATAGCCGTGCGAATCTGACCGTCGTATTGGGTATAGAAATTAATATTCTTCATTGTATTCTGTGTAATGATTAAATTCACTCGCATGCCTGCTATGTAACGAAACAACAATTCTATTGTGCACTCCATTACACTGGGTACAGTGCATTGTTTTCCAAGCATCCTAAGTTATGATATACCGGTACTTGTAGTTCCAATCACGATGGAAGAAGCATCGTCGCTTCGTTACTTACCAATATAATTAAACTAGTTATTGTACTTATTTACTGCAGCAACTGATTTATAATCGGTGGATTGGTTATTATTGAAATTTTCCAAACTATTTGTTGACTAATAACTTTAATTATAAATATCAATTTGATCACATTGAATTTCGTATAAAACATCAAGAACCTTTGACTAAACGTTTCAATGGTCTTTATCGCTTAGGTACAGCAACAAGATTTTCTGTGTCATCGTTTGGTCAATCATTACAGCTTCCCCTTCGCTGACTTATCATCACAAATTTCTTATTTAGAGCATTATACTTGAGCAGGTGTTGGTGAATGGTGATCATCCTTCTGCTAGAGAACAAATTGCGTTTTGATAATTATGTTTTATATTGAAAACTGTCCATTTTGCTCTATGCTTCTTGTTCTTGACTACAGTGATGATGGGCATAACAATTTAATCGTAAATATTAAACAAGAAAATATACATAAAAATAGATACATAAAAATTGCATTGTAAAATGCAAAATTATAAAGTTTGAAAATTTTATGGTAATTTTAAACTTCCTATTGGTTTGCACAAAGTCTGGTTCTTTGTGTTATATATTCCAAATGTCTAGATATCCATTTATATTGAAGACAGACACGTGACATGTCTGCTGTAACATTGGGATTATTTGGGACCAAAGTTTTGAAACATATTGGCACCGATTAATAAATAGTTACATATTGGTCGAACTAGTTAGGCTTTTAGTAAAATGCCTCCTTAAAGTTTTAAAAACCTAATGTATATACTAGCTACGCTAGGCAACGATATGACTTTGCCACGAGCCTTGTTTTGCATGTTTACGTGACAGCTGCAGCTACAAGCTAGTTCTTAATTAGTCTTGCAACAATGAAAGGCCGTCACGTACTTCTGATGACGTTCAATCTGACACTTTATGTTGCACCTTACGTGCATCACATGTTGAATAGTACAACCCAGGGGAACGCAGGTGTTCAAACTTAAAATTGATTTCGGATTCCATAACGTTTGCCACATCCATATTGAGCTTGCAATAATGGCAATAGAGTGACTGCATTATATTTTGGTTTTCCTTATAGGGCTGTGTTTTGTATTGAGGAAGGAAATATGAGACATGACTAACGTGGTATAATATTGAATCATCGGTTTAATAGCCAATGAAAATTGTCAATTTTTTAAGTTTCAAATCGTTTGCAAAATCTAGATAAATTTGAAGATAGTTTATTTATACTTTTCAATTATTGAAATAACCGTCTAATATTCAAAATTTGACCCCTAGCTGTAAAACTAGTTTTGAAAAGAGTTCGTACCAATGCGTTACTTTATCGAAATAAAAACCAGTTTATCGTATTTAGGTATCGAGTCATAGTGGATCGCCCACGTAACGAGATACTAATTTCTTCAAGTAATAAGCAATTGCCTAGTGTTTATTGTTCAAGAATCATAAAATATAGCATTCTGCATCCATCGCTTGTTTTTTTTAAATACAGTAGTTCTACTCGAAGATTGCGATAGTAACTGCATTTACGTTTTAAAATGTAATCATGATAAAGTATGATAAACAAAAAAAAGTAGGTAGCTGATATACAGTGGTGGTCACATAATTAAGGACACTAGCCGATTTTCATATAATCGAGGTAATTTTGGAGCCTTGGTTCTCTGCCAAGGATTGACCTATCTGTGATCTGATAATGGCCACACAGGGAGCCAGAGATCGTGTGTTTGGTCTTCACCCGGACAAGCATCTGTAACCTGTCGACGTCGTCGACGGTCTGACACTCAATCCGTGCTGGTGATTTGAGAGAGAGACACGTAAACATCTCCTATGTGACTGCGGCCCCCTAATTCACAAACGCAGTATCCACCTGAGTCGGCACAATAATTCAGCGAGAGGAACTAAAATCTTTCAGAGCTAGGAAGATTTTAGACTTCCTGGAGGCTGCTAAGCTAAAAGAGATACTCTAACTAGGTGACGAGTTATAGTAGATCTTTTAGTGAGGTCGTAGTAACCACAGTTCCGACAGTAACTGCATAGCCCCTTTAAGAAAGACTTTCTTTGTTCTTATCACAGAAACCCCTGTACCACTCTGTACACCTGTATCAATAGTATTTCAAATCACCTATATCCTACAAATGATAATCTGTAACCCGTTTAAACTCTTATCTCGGAGTCAGTTCAATAGATCTAAAGTTACCGTTATGTATGTATTATCATCAGCAGCAGCCATTTGAAAGACAGCCACTGCTGCGGCACTGGCCTTCCTTATGGGTGGATAAGGAGGATGTATATTATTATTTATTTTTCAACTGATTATGACGAGTGTTATTCCAGTTTATCTTTGGCGTTTGAGGTAATTTCTAGGACCCCTAGCTAGAAAGCAGAATATAACTTGCTTAGCCTGCTTAACATTATCTTTCCATTTACATATCTCCTTAAGTTAATAGCTAGGCTAGGAATAATTTTAGATACTATGAGATTGTATAAGGACACTTTAGAAGCATTTGATACATTTGTTTTTTTTTTCTATCGTGGATATATACACCTTCTAATTTATCTCTTATTGTATGAGGATTCACTCTGACACCAGAGGTCACCACTCACTACTTATAAATTTAACATTTAAATACCTTTACCGCTTTAGTAGTAAGATATGAACGTCAAATGCGTCAACACTATGTCATTGGCTTCAAGTTTGGAGGCTGTGTAGGCGTTAAAACTAATAAGTAGTTATAATTGACATAACTTATTATCTTATGAACATTATTAAAAAGTTCAACATCAGCTCCCTTTGCCATTTAAACTGTTTAATTTTAAACTAGATCTAGAGTTATTCATTGAAGTTTGTCACAATACAAGTTTTAAAAAATATCTGTTACTTCCATAAAGTTCTTAAAAGTAGCATGCAAAAAGTGCACAGCAGTATCTAACAGCAAATGAATGAGTCACGCCTTGCCGGCGGAGACGTGCAAAAATGTCGTCTGGGATAAAATTATGCAGATCGTTGTTGCATATTTCTTTTATTTAACGGTCTATGGCACGTAAATAAAATAATATCTGTGGCAGGATGTAAATCTACTAATTTAGAACAGTTTTCTCTACTTTTTTGGTTGGTGGTAGGACAGGACTTGTAATGCTGTGGACCGCATGGCTACCACCATCTTATCTAAGTCTAACGAAATAACAACAATTTTTTCGGCATTGTTTTGTTGTGTTCCGGCAGTTAACGATAATTTTCGGACAGGATGACAAAAAATAATACATTGGCCTTCAAAATATAATTCCATACATTTGAAAGAAGTATAACTAATATATAAATGAAGAAATAGTTATTTTAATAGAGTGTAGCAGTTATAAAGAAGACCATTAGTGTAATACCATTTAATACATACTAAGAAACAACAAATCTCAAGGACTGGGATTCGACCCAGTACAAGTTCCGTTGAAATATCACTATCTTCTTTATGGCAATAATAACACTCAAAATTTCAATCCCATACCATTCAACAACCATTAAAATATCAGATAAGGAAGTTTCGAGTTAAATACACCTCTTGAAGAATCATAATGAGACAAAGGTTCAATTTCAAACTTCCAAATTAGATGCCAAACAATTGATTCCAGAGGATGCAATTTCAAAGTCGCGCCATTGAAACACGTCAGTGTTTTTACAATACCCTCGGCATTGTATCAGAGTTCCGTAGGAATGTGGAAGCTTTCGTTTTCCTTTCTCAGATGAGAAGAAAAAGACGGAATTTAAAACCGCCATTGTAAAATGTCATCATCGCGTCTATTCAAACTAGACGCTTTCGAATGATGTGATTCTTTTGATGAGTCCGTAAATAATTTAGTATTTTGTTTGCAAAATTTCTTCTCTAAGTAACCTCTGTGAACCTAATTCATATAAAATTAAGTAACTTAAAATCAGTTGAAATCTGCCTGATTTAGTCTTTTCCTCTTTTAACCGACTTCAAAAAAAAGGAGGAGGTTCTCAATTCGACGGAATCTTTTTTTTTATATATATTACTCGATTACTCGAAGACGGCTGGACTGATTTGAGCAATTCTTTTTTTGTTCGAAAAGGTATACTACCCATGTGGTCCCATTGTCATCATGTCAGGGTCTGATGATGGGATCCTGGAGAAATCCAGGGAACTCTTCAAATATTATAGGCACTCCTATAGCGATTTCGGTGTTTTCTATAGTAACTTATGCGTATGCTTCCGGAAAGCACCATTTGGTGAAATGGAACTGATGATGAAAACCAGAAATGGTCATCGGAACTATTAAATACTTAGCATTTCACGGAAATGATACGATTACTTTAATGTGGTTCATAAGCAATTTATACTCGACTCAATGCATGTGATAAAGTGGAGCTAGCGATGCACGGGACCTCTTCTACCATTAAAAATTGTGAAATAAAAAAATAGCAAAAAAATAAACCTTTTGTCGGTGCCAAGCTGGCACTGCCAGCCAAGGCATTCTACTTTGCGGTCCTACTATTTTAAATTTCTTGCCTTGGCTAGCACCGCCTCCAAAAGGTTTATTTTTTGTTTTTTAGTTTTTTGAAGTCGGTTTTCATTTTTTATAATGTGTCTTTGTAAACTAAAGTGTTAGTTATTATTATTATTCTTAGGCTCTCATCTTGGACCGAAACCGTTTTTGACTAACTTAATTTATCTTTCACTAAAGCTTATTCGCTTATTAAACTAAAATTTATTCGATATTTTTTTGCCGGAGATTGAGCTCAAGAAACTTATCAAGTTCACATTTACAGTTCATTGTTTTTTCCTGTGTAGATTAAAACATAAGGATAGGATAGGTTTAGTAAATAAGTGGCGTTACAAACAGGTTGTTATTCGCTAATACAATCTGTGTAGGAATCTCGTTTTGATAGTTCAATTTTGTTGAGACTGGCTTTGCATTCCTGAATAATCATGGTACCCAAGTTCAACTGTCGAATCCTGCTTATATAAAAAATACTTAATCAAAACTGTTGTCTTTCATTCATTATTAAGTAGATAAAACAAATTCTGAAGTGACCTACTTATAATCTTAGTGCATATTTTTCAACGTCATGTTGTGATGTGACAAGGATGCCCCTTCATGTAATTTAATCTCAAACGTTTTGCCCTCTAACATAACCAGCTGTCTGCTATATCAAATGACCAATGCCAATAGCAGGTACAGTCGCGAGCATTGACATGTATACACTTTACAACCTTATCGCATTGAAGCACACGGAAACGAAGCTCTCTCTGTCCACAAATGTCATTCAATATTGTAATGTGACAAGGTTGCTTAGTGTTTCTATGCTTTATTTGCACGTGACTGTACGAGCTAAATTAACCTTTGTCGCTTCAACAATGTTAGTATTCAATTTAACACAATTATCACAAGAGAGGGAAACATTACGTAAACCATGTCATCTGGTGACGAAATGGCCTTCAGTACACAAAATCGGAAAAATACTGATGGATGATCAAGGAATTATAAGGGCGCTTTCAAGGTGAAACAGTAAAATCTGTCATGACTGTATTGTATATTTATTAAATTCGTCACTTGCTAGCAGGACATCGGTGTCCAGAAAACCAATAGATTATCTATTGTGTCTCATAACTCGGGGCCTGAGAGGTTACATTCATGATCGTTATGTGGGTATTGTGATTGTGAAATAAATATAAAATCTGTCAGTTTTGCTATTTTAGATGGAATAGAGGAAACATTTAATGAATGAAAAACTGGCACAATAGTCCGTTTACATCTACAATACAATAAAACAACTTGATTGTAATGCAAGTTAATAGCTCGTTCATGTTGTTCAAATGAAAGAGTACTCTTGAAATTATATTCTACTTTATTCTATTACAATCTGGCAGCAACTACAATAGTTTGAGTTAATACTTCATGATTTTCAACTACTACTTAGGAGTTGACTGCATCTATCTATGTATACTAATAATATTATAGAGGAAAGATTTGATTATTTGTTTGTTTGCATTGAAGAGGCTCCAAAACTACTGAACGGATTTGGATGAAAATTGGTACACAGATAGTAGATAGCCTAGTTATGAGCATAGGATACTTTTTATCCCGATGTTCCCACGGGAACGGGAACCACGCAGATGAAACCGCGAGCAGCCGCTAGTATTGTAATAAATTGGATAGGTTTTAATTTCAACGATTAGCAGGGCATTCGCAGCCATTGGTTAAATCAGCCGTTCCATTGGAGAGCTAGCCCGTTAATTAAACGCCGGCACTCAATGAAATGGCTAAGGGACAACTAGCCAAGTCGTTGAATGAAACATTTAATGACTTGGCTTAATGTCATATTGCTAAATATGACATGAAATTGACGTCTCTTTAGATGAGATGTCATTACTCAAACTATTCGTGAAAATTTCTTTATAACCGGCGGCGGTGCAATATCAGACATATTTTTATCACACATTTTTATTATATTTATATTGATATTAATATAGCACTTTAAGTTAAGTTGAAACTAAAAATAGGAAATAAAATTGACAGCTGATGCGAGCTTTCTGACGCCATATTTGTTTTCGGGACTACCAACGCCACAGTAGACAAAAATTTAAATAAATTTAAATCATGTGGCTGATTTTACGTCAGCCATCTTCAAAGGGCTAACTTACAATAAGCCAACTAGTTGAACGTTAAGTGATGCTGGTTCAATCAACGATCGGTCTAGGCTTTCATTTGAGTGCCGGCGTTTAATCAACAGGCTAGCCCTCCAATTGAACGGCTGATTAAACCAGTTAGCTGCGACAGTTAAACATTGACCAAGGAAAGAAGCTACTTTCTTGTTCTTTTTGTCTGCTCTGCTTATTCTTTGCATGTCGAATCAGCTTTTATACACACATCAAAAGTGTATGGATTAAGTACGTTTTAGAATATCGCAGCTATAGAAGATAATTATTTTAATTTTTCGGATTGTTAATGATTCTTTTTGTCACCATTTGAATAAAGAAAGAATTAAAGTGAAAAACCAGTCTAAAAGACTGGACCACGGCAAGTGAAAAGGTGCTGAAACGTCGGGAAACCAAAAAACCGCAAATAAACCGAAAAACTATACTGCCAAATATATATTTCGGGTAAATTTCGCGTGGGATGGAGTGCGTGGCCTATATGTTTGTATAGGCCGTGTACTCCAGGTGAGTCCAACATTTCGAATCGCCCCTGCACCTGGGGGCGAGGGATGCGTAAAAGCATTTCTCCTAGTATAAAAAAAAAAAAAAAAGGGTAGAGAGACGCAGGGCAAGACGGAAGATGTGCCATTTTATGGTGGGAAATGCCAAATCCGAGTTGTACCCCCAACTCATACCTGCGGCTGTGCATGTTCTCCTTGCTGTAATAAAAACCGTCATGACAGGTAGTCTATACAGGTGGCTGGCCCGCATTAATCCCATCGTCGTAGTCGTCTCAGCCACATGACACCCACTGCTGGGTATAGGTATTAATCCCATGTTTTAAACTACATGGGTAACTCCCAATTTAGCAGCAATAATCAGTACTGAATTTCTTTTAAATTGTGTTTTTAATAATGTAGAAACCTCATATTATTAGAATAATATCACAGTTGACATTCTGAATTTAATTTATACCACAGAAAACTAAATAGTACAAGTATTTATACTAGAACAAATGACATATTACCAACATATTTATGTTACAAAGAGACTATCTGTCAGATTGCGTCATTCAAACGTGCCCAATGTGTCCCAAATGACGCAACGAGTAAACTAGAAAGCATTAGCTCGAAACTGACCTGAAACGGTAACGTATGGATGACCAGCCTTGAACGACCTAATATGGTAATACATTATCGCTGTATTGTCTGCTAAGTATGGATTTTGAGTACCTACGCTAAGAAGATATGTCTTTCTATGTTTCTGAAATTCCTGAAATCTATTTATTTATTTATTTATTTTTGGGAAACAAACAGCATACAATATTACCTTAATGCTATACTTAATGAGTAATACAAAAGCGTTAGGAACTTTAAAAAACTAGTCTTGTTTTGTTTTTCTTGGAGAAGTTATCTAGAAATTTATAAGATACTGCATAGTTTGTGACGTTGTGCATTCGTCATTATGAGTTACGCCACCAGTAAACATTGCCATGCAACTACTTAAGTCCTTAACACTTTAACCTGTTCAACGGTTTAAAGGTTAGACTCAGTAACATCGCCTGTGACATGCGTACTTCTTAAATCTGTAAACATCTAGAGGATTCCAAATCTAGTTCTGATGTAGATGTCTCTTATCAAGTAATTTTATTAATAAAATTGCGAATTGCGATTCCCGTTGTAGTAAAAAAACCTAAGGATGAAATCATTGCAATATTTGAATGCAAATTACCTACATAAATCATCATTTACATTGTATTGAGATGTAAAAATATTTTCATTTGAGAATTATAACTAGAGTTTGCTTTTATGAACATGTTTACAAAAACGTATAATGAAAAGTGCATATTCAAAAGGCGGTAGAGATGAAATCGAACATTATCGTCCAATTACTAATATATCTGTTATGTCAAAAATATTCGAGAAGTGTATGCTTGACAGGCTTTTAATATTCTGGCGTAAATTCAATATTATAACAGAGGCACAGTTTGGATTTCAGAAACAGAAATCGACTGTACTTAGAATCTTCACGCTTTTATGTCACATTTTGACAAGAATTAATAATAATTTTTACACAACTGGACTATTCTTTGACCTCACAGAAGCGTTTGATTATGTTCCGCATGATCTTCTTCTTAATAATCTGGAGCGTATCGGCATTAGGGGACCAGTAAAAGACTGGATATTTTCTTACCTAACTGGCCGGAAGCAATGTGTTGCTTTCAACGCATTAAAAAATAATGAAGTAAATTCATATACTTCTAGTTACAGAGAAAATGTAGTTGGCGTTCCTCAAGGTAGCGAGCTAGGACCAAGTTATTATTTTATTTTTAAATGACATTCCTGAAATAACTAGACATAAATATATTTTATTCGCCGATGACGTCTCTATTATTGTGACATCAGATAAAAATTCAATTATTAATCATGAAATTTATAGAAATCAATAATACAATCGACAACATTATAAAATCGTCGGCTCAGCCACATAACACCCATTGCTGGGTATAGGCCTCCCCCAAAAGGGGGGGTTTTGCTATAATGGCCACGCTTGGCAGGCGGGTTGGCGTTCGCAGTATGGCCAAGTTTGTAGGAGACGCTGCTGCCCGTCTCCTGAAGGCTGAGTCTCTTAGTCGCCTTTTACGACACCCACACGGGATGAGAGGGGGTAGTGCTATTCTAAGCCGACACTACACAGCTCATTATAAAATGGCTAGAACTAAATTACTTAAGAAATTTATCTTGACAAATCGAATTACATACATTTTAATCAATCAAAACATCCACAATATAATTTTAAATTGAATATTGTAAAAATTAATGCAGTCACTGAAATGAAATTTCTTGGTATAATCATTGACCAAAACCTGGATTGGAAACACTATGTTAAAGATTTGCGTAACAGAGTTAATAAATTTGTTTAAGGTGGTACGATTTCTATACAAACAAACATTGCACATTAATTGTTTCATCATACCATAATAATTCATAAACACATGCGCAAGTAACTCGTTTCAGTTATTTGCATTCGCGAAATAATAAAATAAATTGTACTTTCATACATAAATCACGAATAAACTAATATCTTAAAATTTCAATAATTCTACGTATGTGTGTGTGACTCAGCGCATTTATATACCTCATGTATGAAAGTACATCTTTTTAATAATTTCGCGCAAACAAATAACTGAAACGAGTTAGTTGCACATGTATTTATGAATTATTAATGTATGATAAAACCAATTAATGTGCAATGTTTGCTTGTATGGAAGTCGTACCACCTTAAGGAATTTTATTCGCAAGTCGAGTATTCATCTCATACATCAACGTACAAATGTTTACATAACTGTTTATACTTTTTGAATAATGAGACTGTAAAGTTTGTATGTTTGTATGAAACTAATGCAGTGGCTCGATTTCTTTGCAGCCGAGTGTATTTAAAAATCTGATATTACAAAATTTCGTGATATCGATATGCCCTAATCTTCGGGCGATGAATTCCTGCAAATAGATCCTCTATTCACAGATTAAATTCGTATTTTATAATGAAATCTAGTATGGATAAAATTGATTTTGTCCTTGTTAGGATGTTGGACTTTTTCGTGCTTTTCAAATGATTCTGTAAATGCTCTTTTTATCTGCCTACTGTTCCTGACTTTTCTTGTCTGTGTAGGTGACTAATCGTTATAATTTTTTATGTCTTCACCTTAGAATGTCTTCAGCAATGACGCAAACTTTTTTATGAATATTATGTGATGTGTTTTACACAGTAAAATCTGAAACTATTCATATCCTTACTAAATAATACTAACGTATTTCGGCAATATCCTACGCCACACACGCGTTCACAAGTCATGCGAAGCGGACCATGTATTGTTATTTGATGAAATATCAATACTCTTTACAACACAATGTTACCTACATCAACATTATCAGATGTGATCTGATGATCTAGCTCATTTCTGATATGAAGCTACCTCATGACATCATCAAGCACAATATACCACCTGTCCTATCAACCGCACACGCCTTTTATATGAGTATCATCAATCAAATCAAGTGAGATTTCACGTATTGTATTTGAATAAAAAAAATTGATCACTTACTCGATTGAAGTGATTTGGACAATAAGATTTTGCACAAATTAACAAGATGGTATTGGAAATTAGAAAACTATTTGCACTAACATATTTTTTCTTAAATTTTAAATTTTGTATTTTCGTCCAAATATCTAATAAATAAAATATCCCGAGCTGTTTCAGAAGGCATGTTAAATTGTTCTTACAATCCTAGAACATTATAAGCGCATTTAAGCCTTATCGCGAACGCAGTAAGGCCGGTTCTCTCAGAGCTATTATAATTGTTCCGACCGAACTGCTCGAATAGCCAATAGCAGTTCATTTAATGACAATTTCATTAATAAAAATACAAAGCTGCTAATATTATGGTATATAATGGTATTTTCATTACTTACGCTTGACTGGCTCCGACAGATTCGGTTTTCTGAGGTATTACCTACAAAAACATTTATGTGATGAACATTTATGTCTACTTATATCATATTTACGAGTATATTTGTAACGTCTTTGTGATATCCCTAGCACTTAGCAAGTGCTTTTGCTGCTCCTCCTGGGATCAAGAATAAGTATGTTTTTTTAACTTATCGGGGAAATGGTTCGTAAGGCTTCCACCATACCTGATTTTAAGTGACGTCAAGGCTAGGTGGAATCGCGTTTCTCTCGGGATTCTCAACCACTGCGGAACTGGTTATTTTATCTCTTAACTGTCAGAACACGAAACGACAACGCCGTAAACTTTGTTTTGTATGGTGACAGTATTAGATAAGATGGTGTGGTGGTAGCTAGCCAAGCTATTGTAGCCAAGCGGAGTTGGAAGAGATTGCTGTTATGTGCTATTGTTTAATTTTAATTATCTCATGTTCACAGCGGCCGTCTACATCGCGGGGGTAGTTGGAGCTATTGGCGTGACCGTACTCGGTGTATTCTGCGTGCTGTCCGTGCTTCAGTTAGCCATGATCTCTTCGAAGGAGCGCGTCGGCTTCCAGTACACGCATCTCGTCATGATGAAGCTGGCACTTGCATTGTTAGCAGGTAAATCCTACATTACATTTTAAAACATGTGTTTACAAAGACATTTGAAATTTGAAGGCTGGTCCAGATGGGTATTATTTGCCCGATCAGCTCGGTACTTAACTTAGTTAGTGATAGAATAGTGGTACTAGTAGTAGGAGGATCTCGGTGGCACAGTGGATCGTGCACTCAGCCTGCGTAGCATCAGCCTTGTTGTGGTTAAGCAACTTTCGCCATAATTAAATATTAAGATGTCCTCTGTGCTTCGGGTCGGAAGGTTCGTTAAGCCCTTGGTTTCGGCTGTATTATGCAATCGATAAAACCGAAATATGCGCATTGGGCTCGCTTGGTGGGCCATGGCCTATTATTATATCCATCCCCATAAGGAAGGTCAGTGCTCCAGCAGTGGAAACAATAAAATGGCTGATGATCATGATAATATATAAGGTAGGTGCCAAAACATTACCTTGGGGCAGACCGTTTTTCTGTGACTTTTTCAGACAGGACATGGAACCGTAACCAAAGATTGTGTAGAAGTACACTGAGTACCTACTGCGTTGGCTTTTGTTGTTGTTTTGCTGTTGGACTCCACTTTCCACAGCAATAGTTTTAGGTTGAAGGTATCAAAAGCTGCGGATAGCTCGGCAAAAACAGCATTTTGTAACCATTTCTGCCTCAAAATACCTCACCTCATCCCGTAGTCTTATTATGATCATGATCTTTTTGTATGTATTCAAAATTTACCTACGACTAGGGTTACCAGATGAAAAAATTAAAAGTCCAGAGAAGAGGCCTGATTTCCATGGAAAAGTCCTGAGATTTTATGCAGTTTGAGAATTTTCTCTCAAACGTATTATTATCGTTTTTATATTTGCAATTACAGCCCAGAATGCAAACGTAGAAAGAGTTTTTTCTATCATGGGGGCTCAATGATCGAAAAAAGAAACCGATTAAAGATGTCTTCAGTTCGAGCTATACTTTTAGTTCAATATAATTTGAAGAATTTAACATGTGAGGCATTTTATAAATCAATAATAAAAGAAAGACCTTACTTAAAAAGGTATCTTCGCATATTAAGTACGATCAGAATCAATCAGAATCAGTTTGATTAAGTACCTACTTATAAATAAATAAGTATTGATTAATATAATAAGTATGAATAAGTATTGATTTATAAATAAGTATCATAAATAAGTATTGATTTTAACTGTCAATTATTACCAAAGGAAGATTTTTTTTAGTTTGTTTAACTTTTAATTTAAGAGATCTTTAAAATGTAAGCTTTGTTTTATTGTAAATCCTGAGATATCATGAGATTTTCAAAATCCGGCCGCAATCCTGAGAAAAGTCGAAAAATCCTGAAATCTCAGGACACATCCTGAGATATGGTAACCCTACCTACGACTGAACGAGGAACAAACGAACATACAGTCGTCAGTCTTGATAGTAGGATATTCAAAATGTTCAGGGTTTTTTTACCCATCAATATTTGTGTTTTACATTTTGTGGCATATACGCAAACACGCAAATGATGGTGGTGCAGTAACGCTTTTTAACTAACCTTTCCAATAATATAACAATGAGCTACAAGATTCTGTTCAAAATAAATAGAACTACGTACTTTTTGTACAATGTTTAATTAAACTTCCAGATTTTATTGTAATAGTGTTTAATTTTAACCAAAACTTATGTTTTTCAGCGTTGCTGTCTATAGCTGCGGCGGGGCTTTTCGCTGTTCAAGGCGATGATAGAGGATACTACTTAACACGAGGGGAGGCGTTTTATGTTCAGGTACTTTGAATAAAAATAAACAACATAACATTCTTTATTTTCTTCTTGGCTGATATTTTAGCCTGGCAACTAACCGCAATCAAAGCAACCACATTATACCATTGATATTAATGTAGTTGAACCTGATTTACATTTATTTAGAAGCTGTCGCCAGTTCGGACGTGCTAAGCCTAATTTACCTAACATTTTGCTAAAACCGTACTTCCATAGAGATAGTAGGTATTAGATACTCTTTTCTCTAAGTTCTTGTTTCTACAGTGTACTTAAAACACAATTGAGACTTAACGTTAAGACGCTATACGGAAAAAGTACATACTTTTTGTTATAAAACTATAGAGCTATTAGAGATGTTACAAATCTGGTGTTATATAATCTGGGATATATGTTCATACCTTTATCTAGATTTCTAAAGTTTCAGAAACATGATTTTATGATTTCGCTTTCACTTTTCTTTTCGAAGACTCATATTAAATACGAATATTCAAGATTATTCTTAAATGGGGTTACAATATACTATTGGAAATTGGTTAAATTAGTGGACACAAATAAAATTTAGAATCGTATAGTTTATTTTTTTTAAATCGCTATAGTTATTTACTACGAAGTGATTTCGTGGTTTTTTCGCTTAATCTGCAAAATCGGTCTTGCTCCCGCGCGCGTCATTTTCTCATTGCTGTCTCGCTTCAGTCGTATAGCGCCTTAATATAATTAGGCCTCTCCTATCCCAGTAATACTGCTTCTAAACGGGCCAATATTTTCCTCAAATGTGGCGGCGCGTAGGTATGAAGTCATCGTGAGACAGCAATGGTTACTGGCCAGAAATAGCAGGAAAATATTGCCTGTAGGTCTAGCATGAGCGGCTTTTATCGACTCGATAACGTGTCACTGCCCCGCTCACATCGTCGCGGAGTTAGCAAGACAGCATGATGCGCCATATCATATCGCATGATATAGCAGTGTTTATGCCAATCGCGATAAAAAAGTAAGAGTCGCATTGGAATTGAACTACAACTTCTATTACTTTTTCTTACTTTAAAGTTGGATTTTTCATTCAAAAACACTTGATTCCGCTAAAAGCTAAATATCAATCCAAAAAAAGGAGCGTTACTAGAACTTTTGCATTAAACTTACTAATGTTATAATCCAACTGTTATCGTTTATCACGATTTATCATGTTTAGGCGCACCATTACGTTAATTTTTAATGCGTTTGGTTGTTTTTGTACCTATCTGCTGCTTTGTGAAATAAATTAACATCTCTCATATTCTGCTCACCAGATCGTGTGCATAGTGATAAACTCGCTGCTGTTCATAATGTCGGTGTACGACGCGTTGTTCGCGCGGCGGACAGGCGGCGACCCCACCGCGGGCCCGCCCGACGCCACCACCATCAACAACCCGGGTTTCAAGGAGGGCAGGGGTAAGAAACTGCTTTTTTTTGCACTTTTTTTGTTAAAAGTGAGGGAAAATGCATTTGCGCATACGAAACTGTGATTCTGGGCTCACCTACTCGACCCTAGGACAACACCCTATTCATTGCTGGTCCCAGGTTCCACAGACAGCAGGGCCCAATAAACATAGCTTTGGCAAGGTAATCCGCTCGCCAAGGAAGGTCAGGCGTTGCCTCCACAAAATATCCGCCGCCGTCTTCCCGCTTTCCAACGGTCGCCGTCCGAGTATTCAGCCTCGAAAGACTGAATGGGGACTCTGGAGGGGTACTATCAGACCAGCTACGTCTTCTCCTCAGAGGCTACCCTGGTCTTGTGGGTTCCGGATCTCACTCACTCGTTCCAACCACTTGTTGTTCGGTTTAGGAAAGGGCTTCAACTCTTCAAGGAGGGCAGGGATGAGGCCACTCGTTGTTCATTAATGGCGGCGTTACCATCTTTACAAGCTCCTTAGCTCCACACTGGCCGCTGTTCATAATGTCGGTGTACGATTTGCGGCGGACAGGCGGCGACCCCACCGCGGGCCGGCTTGACGCCACCACCATCAGCAACCCGGGCTTCAAGGAAGGCAGGAGTAAGAAACAGCTCTTGCGTATTCCAACTTTTTAATTTCAAATTAGGAGACTGACTAAGTAATGACATTTACGCATACTAAACTGTGGTGCTGAGCTCCTGACCATCAGTCGGCGCAGGAGGGCAGGGGTAAGAAACAGCTCTTGTATTCCAGCTTTTTTGTTTTAAGTTACGAGACTAAGTAATGGCATTTACGCATACCAAGCTGTGGTGCTGAGATTAGTTCCTATACCATCAATCCGCGCTGAAGTCGTGTTAGCCAGCCAATAGACACAGCATTGGCAAGGCCATCTGTTAGCCAAAGTTGAGCGCTGGTTGGTTGAAGTTCATAGACACGGGTATCTGCCAGATCCATCAATCAAACTCGAAAGGTCAAGGTCGGCAGCCTACCGACTCGCCATTCAGCCTCGAACGGCTGATGATACTACCAGCTTAACCCCTCACTATACGTCCTTAAAAGCTACCCTGGTCTTGTGGGTACCAGATCTGACTCGTTGTTCAGCCTAGGGCAGGCTCAGTGGCGTAGTGATAACGTGGTTACCAGCTCTTTCGTCACCATTAACAACCCCTCTTTGAAGCCCGGGCTTAAAAAAGGGCAGGGGTGAGGTCACTCGTTGTTTAATTTAGGCGCTTTTTCCAGGACTTATTGACGACCTGTTTGGCGCAGGGGTACTAACCCCACCTTCTGCGCTAGAGGTCCCGGGTTCGATCCCCGGACAAGACAAATATTTGTGTGCATTAACATGTCTATTTGTCTTGGTCTGGGTGTTTAATATGTATATTATGTATGTATTTCCAAAAAAAAAAGTATATAAGTATGTTTATCCATTATCTAGTATCCATAACACAAGTTCTTGATGATACTTAACGTGGGCTAGATAATTGGTGTGATTTGTATGGAAATATTTATATTTATTTATGTTTTATGAATATTCTTTCATATAGTTTAAGAAGGTTAATGTCCTTTTATAGGGACCAAATGTCACGAAATTCCCAAGTAATATTTAAAAACGGCATTCTAGAACAAAATTCTCTCATTCCAGGCATTTCAATGACGGACGCCTCTGGCAAACCGTACAGCTCAAACGGTCACGGCAGCGTCGGCTCCGTGAACACGACGGCGACAACCCTCACAGGGCTGTCAGACGCCAGCACCATCACGCGATCGCCCCTTCGCTCGTCCCTGAAAAAGCCAAGACCAAGGGAAGGCGAACCCGGAGGCCTGGGTATCCAAAACCCTGGCTACTCCGGACACTCTCCACCGCTGAACCGAAATGGAAGTCAGAAGAAAGTGCGCATACAAACCCATAGCACAGAAGTGTGATTCTATGAAGTGTAGTGAAAGTGCATATAGATTGACGGTTTACCTACAAGTAGGTATTACCATTTTGCTTTTAGTCGGTCATCGATGAATTTACAGAAGTCTGATGTAGAATGTATGGTGTTTATTAAACATGACTTTCTCATTGAAACATAAACCTGTACCTATTTCAGGTAATTATTTTTATTCCTTGGCACATTACATTTGTTTGTGTCTTAAAACAGGCTGTTATAATTTTATGTGTCAGTACATTAAAACCATCTTATCAGGTTTTACTAAAGCGTAGAAATTGTTCAATCGATTTGTTACTTGATACCTATTACTTTAATATATATACTTCATACGAGGTGGAGGGCTGATAGCCTGAGACACAGGTATTACCTAGTTCAGGTATCAGTCCACCATAATCTGTTAACTAAAGGTCACTGTTAAAAATTGTATTATGTTAATTATTAATTGTTATGATTATGGTGAGGATTAAATGATATGATGTTGTGTAAGGGAATCTCAAATTGTAGAAAGCTATGAGAGAGGTACCTAGGTGTACAGGGTGCCTCAAACTTATGGCCTTACATACCCTTCAAAGATTCCAAATAATAGCAAACCCTCTGCTAACTATAAAAGTAAAAAACAAATTGGTATTTCGAGAATGGAAATACACCATTTTGCTGAAATAAATTTAATCATACTATCAATATATAAGTGTGATTGCACGCACCGCACCTTCCAATATTCTGTATAGCCTGTTATATATATCTACAAACTGAATTAACTGTAACTTATGTTTCTTTGAGAAAGTTGTTGAGTATCATAGTCAGAATCTGTTATCAAGATCTTGGTTATATTTAATAAATATTGCAATAACTAACAAATTCCATTTGTTGCATGGATTACTTTCGATATCATCGTGATTATGTAAACAAACATACTTGTTTGAAGATATTAGTTAAATATGTAATTAAGTTGGTGTATGCAAATAATAATTAACACTGAATATTACTTATCCACATGCAAATATTTATATTGTAAACTTAATACAGTCAACATCAACTATAGTTTATACAATATGTTAAAGTTCTTCAGACAGTGCCGAACTCAACATGTTATTTTTTTAAGTTTAAAGTCTATTAGATAAAGGACACGTTTCATACATTGTTGGACCAAATAAGTTAGTGTTGACCAACGAATATAAATTGCACATTATTTGATAATTTTTAATCAAGTAAATATACTAGAAAAAAGCAACTAGTCTCATGTCGCCCTGACGGGACTCGAACCCGCATCCTTGGAGTCCCGTCAGGGCGACATGAGACCAGTTGCTTTTTTCTAGTATATTTACTTGATTAAAAATTATCACATAAAAATAGCATTGTAAAATGCAAAAATTAAAAAGTTATATTGCACATTATTCTTGAAAACAGTGTTATGAATATGATAATTTTATTAATATTTTATATGTTAAATTATTTATATTTTATTATGATATTTTATATGTTATGACGTCAACAGTGTATGAATAGTGGCCAAGCAGTTATTGAAGTTTGAAAATCACATTATTTTTGGAATAAATAGGTACGACCACAAAACGGAATCCAGCTGTGGAGTTTGTGGCTCGCTTATGATGCTGACGAGGAAATCTTAATGTAACAAACAATATTCTGATATTCTGTTATACAATTACATTATTCAATCTGTTTCCAATCAATCCGTATACACCGATGACGTCATAAATAACAAAAAAAAATTGTATCACTGTTCACAATAATAATGTGCCATTTATTTTTCTTGGCTAACATTTTTACTTTTTGGTCCAATTTGATTGACAATTTCGTATAGCCGGACTTGCTGTTGACCGTAGATTGATACATAGGTGGTGCAATATTGGTTTTTAAAGATTTTGGTCCAATTAACAAAAGATTATTTCAGAATAATTCTTTTTGCTTGCAATGATTTTCATGACTGACTTTTTGACTCTGAATCTAGAATGAAATGTAACTATCTCATTTTTAACAATTAATTATTTGAAAAACTTTAAAACACATTTTATATAGAATATTATTCTAAATTATGCTATTATAGTATTCAGTTCATTTTAACAAATAGGCACTTCTTGATATGAGTAACATTATTAGGAAGAGCGGGATTTATACTATGTTCAACATTTTTAACATGGTAAACATTACGTTTTTTTTTTTTCTAATAATGTTAATGATACCGACCATGAAAGTTTATTTATTGATATGAGGTTAAACTGCATTAGAAAAGCTTGTATAAAACATATACTGTCAAATGAATACGGTTACCTTACTCAATCGCACCTGGCGAATAGTTTCATTAGTTTAATATGTTATAATTTGACTTATTTAGTTGAACAATTTCGATATGAACTGGTAATTAAGCAAACACGTTGATTATGAGAAAATTATACATGTTGATACATTATTATGCACCTGTGTACCACTTGGGTTTGAACAAAGTTCTTTAATCATATTATTCAGTAGACTCAAACATATACACATAAACAATGTATATAAACCAGCACAAAGTGTTGTATAAAAATACAATTTCTGTTTTATTGTTACTTTTTATATAATTATACTTATATGGCTTGTTGTATAGATTCACGCATTTTTATGAAAATGATATTATTTACTGATTAGATGTAATTTAATCTTATTGCAATATAGATTTATATATAAAAAACATATTTTATAAATGAGTATTGTAAATACACATTGGTATATTATAAAATAATTTGAAAAACCCACCAGACTTGTTGCAAGTCTATTAGTGTTATACATTTCCATTATCTACATATCTTTTTTGATAATATACTATGTAACATTTGTATGTGTTACAAGATCTTAAAGATTTATTGTTAGATTACTTACATAATTTGTTGGCAGTATTTAATTTTTTCTGGAAACCATCTTAGACGCAATCAATACCAAATGTGGCGTAGCTGAGGTGTGGTTATGTGTGTGATGTTTATACATTTCACCCTCAATTGAGGGGATGTATCCTTACCTTTTTAAGTTTTCTCTCTGAGTTCTAGTATCCTTTTGTGCTGAAGCTACTTACCTGGAACTGGCAATCACAGGGGCGCTGGCTTTTAGAAAACCAAATGGGTGCTCATGGTCATTTGATGACTCGAATAGTGCCGTAGTGTGAAAAGTAGAAATATCTGTGAGAACACAAATATCTGTTTCGTCAACAAACATTTGTGTTGGTGCGGGAATCGAACCCGCGACTCAACCGGCTCTGAACCACTGCGCTAAACGGGTCGTCGGGTAAAGAAAAAACTCCCATCCCTAAAAGGCGATTACTGATCTGTTTCTTGATGTCTATTCTCAGGTGTGCTCGGCACAGCCCCCGAGCACCCATGGAGTCAGCTCCCCTGGGCAAGCCCCCTAATTGTCTAATTTCAAAACCTATCACAATCCCTTTTGAAGCTATTGTGATTGTGATAGTGATTTATGGAATAGTGTAACTTATAGTCGCAATAAAAGTCGAATATTGTAACTTAGCATAGAACGAATGGTGTTTTAAATGACACTTCATTTGACACTTCTTCATACGTTTGAAAGATATTTTCGTGTGTCACTTTGCTTAGACATTTCATTTTAGTTCATTCAATACCTTTCGAAACACGTCCCGATCAAAAACCCTATCAAATGTCAAATATTGACGGCCTGAAGTATGTAAATATCTTTCAAATGACGAATTGAAAGGGATAACTTAGTACTTACCTTCTGATTTGTATAATTTTGTTACCTACTCAACATCATAGTCATGTTTATTAGTGGAAACTCTTAGGCTACTGTAACATTATATATGTTATTGATTCCTTTGTGATGTATAACAGCTGTTGTTTTCCTAAATAAAGAAAATAAAAAAATAAAATAAAATTGCGATAGATATTAAAATTCGACAATTAGCCCCCAGATCTACATAATTAAACTATTTTGGCCAATATTCATTATAGTATCATATATTTATATTTACTTACTAAATAATAGATCTGTGCTATATATTATAATGATCATTAGGGTCACCATCTGATCTAACACCATACTAATAAGAAAATGTGCCTTGTCCTTATAAACCTTAAAATTGTGCCTTAACCCGCGCGTCAAACCAACCTTTTATAATTACACTTATGTTATATAATTTTTAGTTTATTTGTAGTTTTTTAGATTTCTCTATCCGTCCAAACTCTGGTCTTACATTAGTTCTGAAATATTATATAAGTAACTTAGTGTTTAATGGATATGTCAGATTGTTTTTATTTTAATTATCCTGCTGATGTGTTGTGGAATACAAATATTGTTAAAAAGGTATAGTTATCATCATTTTATGAAGAAAACTTGTCGCTGGTATCATGTTCTATCAAACAACAAAATAATATTATGTATTATTTAAGAACCACAAATCATTCCATTTGTCACAGATATAATTTATCACACTGTAAATGATGTTGTTAAGGTCCGGGCGCTGAGAGAATGGGATCCCGGCAGGTCAAGTTACCTCTTTATATCAAGTTAATAAAACTTATTTTCGAATTGCTTACTTTTCCAATAAAATTAAATTTATACTTAACGATCCACAGGAACCTGTCAGAATTGCTTTATCTCAAATTATTACAACAGTAGCTCTAGCATATGCGGCCTTTATTGAAACTCGTAGCTCGATAACAGTCTGAACATAAAACGCTATTGCTACACGGTAGACCCCTTGATCTCACTGGTTTTCACTGTAGTCTGAGCCTAAAACAGTAGCGAGCGCGCGTGTAGGGCGCGTATCTGTGTGAGTACGTCATTTCGGGCAGTGCAAAAACTGTTAAGACTGTGTCGATAACGTGTTAGTCCCGCTCACATCGCGGGGAACGCAAGACAGCAACATCAGATATATACATATCGCGTGTTATAGCGTTGTTCATGCTAGCGGACATGCTGAATTCCCCATGATACCGGAGCGGCAAACTTTGCCGCTGATATTTCCGAACAAACAACGCGTTGCCTCTTACTTTAAACTGTTTCATATTTTTAGTTCAACTTAAAATGTAAATAATATCGACTGTTTATTCGAATGTGTAGTTTCAATAACGTATTAACGAAAATGTATCTGCCCCTCGACCGCCTAACTCCTATAGTAATGCTTACATATTTCTAATTCTCTATTGCAGGGTTTCTCAACGTGTGGTACTCGTTCCCCCAGGGGTTTTTGTCGCCATTAGACGGTAGGGATACGCGAAAAGATTTGCGACTAAACTTGAAATTTACTAAAATTACTCCTCATATCGACTTAATTTTCGAATAAGTTTGAGTAACCCTGCTCTATTGAATTCACTAAATTGCATTTATATTATAGTATGAAAGTGATAGCGTTAGCGAGAGCCCCTAAAGGCGGTTTGAAAAATGAACTATAGCGATGGAAATTGAGGGGGTAGAGGGGCTGTTCCTTCGAATAGGTAAGTATATTGTCTTCAGAGACGGTGTCGTATTAATCCAGACTTGCTGTACTTGCAGCAAAATTAGCAACATCTCAATTTTATTAAGCCTACAGATTAATTATTATTTTTTAATATTAATTTTGTAAATCAAGATTTTGTAAATTTTGTTGGACCTTGATTGAGTATTGAAACACAGACAGTACATCTGAATACACCACGCAATTTCATGAATTTCAATACAAAATTTCAATATTTATGATACGTACTAACTACGAAGTACGGAACCCTCGGTGGGCGAGTCATATCCGAGTCGCACTTGACCGGTTTTTTAATTTTATTTTATGAGGTGTCAAAATTAACAACAATCATTTGGTAAGGGCTCAGGGTCAATTTATACAGAGTCAATCTGTCACTTAACACAGCATATGCACCCTTAAGTCCACAGCGTAATGCACGAGATTAAAAACTCAAAATCATCTCGCTCAGCCTCACGAATTCCGTCGAAAGCTTAACTCAGAAGTAATATGTGTATGATGTTGTTCAGATGAGGCTATTAGCTTTGTTGAGTTTCAGATTGACGCTTTTTTTGTGAACGACGGGAAGATTCTTAGCCTTCATCATACCAGATGTTAAGTATTGATAAGGCTGAAGATGGAAGCGAGCCTCTCGCGGAATCCTCAATCACTGAGGAGCTGGCTATCTTTAACTGCCGGTACACAATGCTGAAAACATTTTGTTATGGCGTCAGACTTAGAAAGGATGGTGGGAGCTAGCCAGACGGACTTACAACAAGTCCTACCACCAACCAAACCGAATACAATATGTACCCCCCCGTTGGGAATCGAACCCTGGACCCCTGGGTCTGATATCCATTGGTTGTACCACTAGACCACAGAGGCGGTTAAAAATGCGCGATGGCACTTCGATGCGCTTCAACTCCGTGGTATAATAATAGTTAAGTATATTTGTTTGACCCTGGAGTGTTATGCTGCCTGAGCTTACCAAAGCGTGATCTATTTGCCTGTATTGTCCGAGATAGTAAATACTCTTAATAAATGTGTCCATATGTTACAATATTTAATTAAGAATCTACCCAAAACTTTTACAATAGGTATCTCCGTCCGAAATCTCATTGTATTATTTTTTTGTGATTTTAACCACAAACTACTTATATGTCGTAAGTTTCACTGAATACAATTTATAAAGTTTGTACAAGTGTTGTTAATTTCCCTTCGTTAAATCCTTTATGATAATGATTAGGATAATTTTCGTCATAGCAGGGCTTGAACCGGTTTAAAAAATACCAGTAAGTAGAGGTTTTTGATTAAGGTTGTAACCCGCTCCCAATGTATTTGGAATGAGAGCGCTTCAAAATCCTAAATAAAACGGTTTAATCCAAAGTTCCAAAATGTACCTACTACTTGCGAGGCGATCAGGCTAATAGTGACCTTCCGTGTATAGTCAAGCTCCCATTTAGCTTTGTCACTTGTGCGCTCGCGTTGTACCGTTGTGTTTAGGACTGGCATATTAAAAAGAGCAGAAAAACCTCTTTAAACCGGTTAATTTATTCAAAACCTTTTAATTTTGCTATTTCATGAAACCGGTATTTTTAAGGTAGAACCAAACCTTAATAAAACGCTCCCTATGTAGTCACGTGCATTGATGTATGCATGGACAGATTTGAAAATATATGTAATTATTCGTTATTAAATAATTTAGGATATCATGTTGTGTCAAGAATTATGTACTCTTCAAACTGCATCAAAATTAAGTAAAGGTTTTTTTTCAAAGTAAAGTATACAGGACAATATCAGTGATATGTATATGTGGCAATTTCATAACAATGTATCCAACCTTTTTATCATAAATAGGTATAAGTCGCCGTCTTTTTTAAAAAAACCGACTGTTTGTAAATAATCGAGTGTATTTATAAACAGACGATTCATTGTAAACAGGCCATTCCATTTGCAATAACAGATATATTTTCGTTAATTTATAAATAGTCATTGTTCAGCGGTCAGTTTACAAACGATTTGAGCAACACTTAATTGTAATCGAACCCGCATCAAATGCACCAATTTCGCACGTTGTACAATTTCCCGTAGGTTCCGCTATACTTGTTATTGTACGCAGCCATCTCATTGGCCTATGCATTAGTAGAACCTACGTGTGTTAAATGTTAGTTGATCAACAAAATCAGAGTTATTTATTTATTTATTTCTAGAAAGACCAACAGCAACAAACAGTAATAAATAATACAAATAAAAGTAGATGGCCAATTAAAGGTCCTCACAAATAGTAATTTAAAAATATTTAATACACACTAACGAACTAAGTCACACGCATCGCACACACTGGAATCGATTACACAAAAATAAAGATGTATCAAAAACTACTGGTTGGTCATTTATTTCTACGCCCGCAGGCTACGTTTCACTAATTTTTCTTTTGTGTGTTAAAAAAACGGATAGAAATTAATATTTAGAACTAAAAATACTTCCGAGCACACGTTGTTTACGTTTTGCGTATTTCTCAAATTTCAGCCAATCAGCGCGAAGCATGCTTTTCGTCACACGCTTACGCACAATATAACAAAAAGATACTGATTATTTATAAATAATCTAAAAATTATCCATTTAATTGCAAATCCAATTGTCCGTTTACAATAGTTCGACGATTTATAAATACCCTCCATTATTCACAAACAATAGGCTCATGCAAAGAAACGGTGACATATATACATACTATGTTACGGTATTACCATTGACTTATTAAAGGTGAATACCTATGAAAGGACATTAGGCACTTTTCCATGAAAAAAAAAGATTTGGCAAAAATGTATAGCATTTCTGCCAAATCCTAAATTCCGTTCTGAAAATATTTATTTATTATTTTTTTATAAAAAATTGTTTCCCTACTTTTTGTTCTGACTAATACCGCGTTAAAATATAGATATGGATATGGGTTTCACTTGACAATTTAAGCTCATAAAATTACCATAATTATATGTATAATGTCATTTAACTGTCAAATGAAGCCCATGTCCTTAATCATATTTTTTAAGCGGTGGGACGACCGGCTGGGTGGAGCCATTAAAAAAACTATATTAATATTAAAAAGAGGAAAGATTTGATTGTTTGTTTCCATTGAATAGGCTCCGAAACTACTTTACGGAATTGGATTAAATTTGGTACACAGATAGTAGATAGCCTGGTTATAAACATAGGATACTTATTAGCCCGACATTCCCACGGGAACGGGAACCACGCGGATTCAACCGCGAGCGGCCGATAATTTGAAATAGAGGCGTATGAGTCATAGACAAAATTCACTGTAGTATAAAATCATCCATTTTGGGAGTTATAAGTTTGAAACTTTTTAAAGAAAAGCCGAAACGGACAGTCAGTTGACTAATAGATTTAGATTGTATTGTAAATTCTAAATCTAAAATTTTTAATCTATGAATTGAACTCATTTTGGCTGTCAATGACACGTCAGTTATAATGACATTATACATTCTAATGTGCATATCAGAAGTAACCAAAATGGTGTCCGTTTCATCTATTTACCTCCGTTTTGTCAAACAATAATTAAAGCAGTTAAAAAATAAATTTACTATTCTTATATGATTCTAATAACATATAGTGTATACAGGTAGCAGAATTAAACAATTTTAAACTATCTATGAAGGATATTTTACTAATGAATTAATTTAAAAAACTACTAAGGAAAGTAACCTCCAATGGCAGGGCAGCATGTTCACCTTAGCCTGTTCCTACTAAAAAAACAACTCCAGTCATTGTCAAAAGTCTTTTTGACAATGACAATATACCTAATGTATTGTATTCATGAAGCTATAGAGAATACTGGAGGCCAAACTCAGTTCTTAAAGTTGAAGCCAAGTAGGTATAACCTCAATTGACCTTTCGTTGGACTCCAGTGTGGCTATCTCATAAATCTAAATTTGCCCGGAGCCTGTTTCATAATAGTTAATGATATTAATTGCTAATATTATTAGACTCATAATAATAATAATATTAGTAAGCATTTTTCTGTTTATAAACTTTTTGACATCACTGATAAATGATATCTTTTTGACGTCACTAATATCATTAGACCTGAAAGCTTATGGAATCGAAGCCAATATGAAAAACTTAAACAAAGAGACTACTTTGCAACCGCTAAAATTAGTTATAACCTTTAGTAAAAAATTATACGCAAAAATTAATTATGCTATAGGCGTAGCAGCATACGTACTTAGCTGCAAATAAATAGAAATTCGTAACTTTTGACGCAGTCATTTCAATTTCATTATTCAATATTCCCGAGTTGTAATTCAATCTGTAATTTGTTAAATTATATTTCATTAAAATTAAGCTATTTCCATAAAATAAATTAAATCATTTCAATATTGTTTTCTGAATTTCCTCATTATTGTGGTATCCGGCATCCTCGTGCAATGGTAACACCGTATGTGTCTATGTCAATCAATCAATATGGTGGATGTCAATTTCTAATTTTGCGGACTCGAAAGTTGCGATTCATAATACGACGTTTCTTGCTATCAAAACGTTATTCTATTCTGCATTTAAAAATATTAGGTCTTAAAGTATGAAATTGCCGTATTGTAAGAAGAATTTTAGGCAAATTTGAATTTTCATACTAAGTACTAAGATTTTGAATGATTTGAAAATAGCTTGTATGTACTATTTTTTTTATTGCATTGAGCTAATATAATTAAATTAGATTCTTAATTTAATGTTAAGAATCAAATGAATTTAATTTAAAAAAAGCAAAATTAATTCACATTTAGCCACCGCGATTTTTCCCTTAATACCTAATTCCGATAATACCATTCGTCTATTCTACCGTTACTTCTAGCATAAACTGGGTATATAGACATAAATTTGAACTGATAATTCTGAAACATAATGACAATTTCATATTGAGACCAAGATACGAGATAGACCTATTATTATCATCGTGTAAACTGTACACATGCATACCTACACAGATATTTTACCTATATTACTAGTTTTAATCTTTAAACTTGTCTCCTTTACTTTGTAGTTGTATGGACACCCTATTTAGAAAGAGAGGAGGGGGACCTATGGAGCGAGATAGAATGCAGTCAAGGTCATTTTTTTTTGCTTCAAGTAGGTATGAGGAGTTTGGCCTCCAGTATTCTCTATAGCTTCATGATTGTATTTTATGATTTTCACCCTTCACCCGAGTTCTTTTCGTAATAACGTGTTGCCAGTGCGGATCGTCGGATCTTGAAGTATGTTTGTCGGATCTTTTCGGATCTTTTGTGAATTTTGTACCTATTTGTAATAAAAAAATAGCCGAGTTAGGAGCTGTTTCCGAAAAAAATAATTTGCCTTCTTTTAGTTTTGTCATTTTCAAATTTTTAATTTGCGCACTGATGATAACGAACGCGGCAAAAGGAACAAGAGGAGTAGGTACTGAATTGACCAATCAAAACTGAATTGAAAAACGGAGACCAATGACAAATCCATGCTATTAGCATGGATTTGTCATTGGTCTCCGCGTTGCTATATATAACCTTTACGCGTTTCATACAAACATCGGATCAACAAATATGACCACAAATTTTGAGGTTTTTTTTTGGTCATTCATTTGTTGGAAGCAAATCTTATCGGAAGAAATTGGATCTTTTCATTAGGGATGTGACATTGCGGGAAAAAAATCAATTAATTAATAATCGATTTTTCTTCTCATAATAATATTAATCGGTTTGATAAAAATTTATTTAAGAAAAATAAAATCGATTTAAAAAAAAGACTTGAATTCAAGAAACATCATAATTGTACTTGTAGGTATAATAAACCTATGAGACTTACATAGCTTACAATTAGAAATCAAAGTAAAATTAAAGCAACAACAACAACATTGACTCAAATTGAAAAACAAAAAAAATAATGTTTTAACTATAAAAATAAAAATTACTACAAATTCACTTTTTTTATAAAAATCAAATAAACATAAAAAATTAAACGGCATTCTTCTTGCCTCGAAACTAAACAACTACTAAAATAATAAACATTTAAACAATTACATGAAAAAAAAAACAAATCGACTTTCTTCTAGTTGGGTGAAATGGTTCTGATCTGAGGGAGACTGATCACCCGACAGGCCTCGCTGGCGCCCCCTCTCCAAAAATAAATCTTCGTCACAAAAAAAAATTAAACCTCTTTTCAATCTCGCTTTAAACAATACGCCTATTATTTTAAAATACTTCCGCCAGCTTCTAGGTGTTTTACTTTTAGTGGACACTTTAATGGGATTGATCCAATAATCAAAAATGTTTACACTTCGTACGCTCTTCAAAAGTTCAAAGAAATAATCAATACAAAAAAAGAATAAAGAAATACGTAACTGTTTTACCGACGCGACATAAAAGTTTAACAGCTGAGATGGTCCACCGCAGTGACTACATTTAGTTTTTCGTTTACAACTTCGCTTAGATGTTGACTTACAACTTCGCGTTTTCCCATCCGTGACATCCGTTTCATAGATGGCGTGGCGTACATTTAAATTATACGTTTCTGTAAACAGATGGCGTTGTTTTTATAATTGATTAAAATGTGTAATTTACTTAATGGATTTATAAAAAATCAATTATTACTGTGACAAAAACGATTATAAAAATCGATTTATAGAAAAAAAAATTGATTAAAATGATAATCGATTATGTATTAACATCCCTACTTTTCATATGAAAAATCGGGATAATCGCAACATGCTGCCGGCAACACTGACTGGTTGTGAGGCTCCATTTTTAACTCATTCCTTCCACTCAATCTGTCTGTATATACATTACTTGTACATTACTATATAATTTGTGATATACATAGTACTCTTTGATTGCTATGACTAAAACGTAAAACGTAGTGATTACATACTCTTTGGCTATGACTGCAAAATACTATACTTGACATTGGCAAAATTCGCGAATTTTATCGTGAGTAAGCCACTAAGTAAGAAAGAAGAAGATTGGTATTTTAATTTTGGTTTTATCTAATTGAAGCTTGACATTAGCGCAATCCAAGAGGGCACCGTCATTCGATAAAAAGAAGAAGAATTGAAGCTTGCCTGCTTTGTTGGTTTGGTTTGGTTATTTATTTGCTTGTAATATAGTTACAAGTATTGTTTTTTACCGAAATAGTATAAAAGTGAATAAAGTAATAGCTGTCGTAAAACACTATTCTTTTTTGATTTGGAGGACTTTCGGCGTGTGTGCTGTGTGAATTCGTTATTTGCCTATGAATAAATAACACATTGTGTGCATGGGCATAGTTATATATATTACCAAAATATTATAATAAGTGAATAATTCTTAACACGCAGTAGCGGTAACGGTAATTACTTTGTTTAGACAGATAAATGTGGTGATAGAATAAAAATCACACACACCAGCAAATTAATGCAAAGGATGTTGTTGTAGTTTATAAAATACATGATAGTTGTTGTTTAGTAGCTTTTCTTAAAAAATGGGTGTTGTTTGCTAGTTCTAAAAGTTGTTTTGTATTTTCTCAATCGACCTTGGCACAGGGACTCTGGCCCAGATGTAGGGCTGCCAGGCTTTAGCGGCTTTTTACAGTTGTGGGTCAGTGTCGTTTTTTGTCCGGCCAAATATACAGAAGTCCAGCTTTTGTTAGACTTTCGGTCAACCCTGTCACGGTCAGAGTCATGCGCACATGCTTAAAGCTTTGTACCAACAAAAATATTGTGTCAGGGTTTGAGGACAAAATTTTCAGTTAAATATGAATTTAAGTCCAGCTTTTAAATGTTACTGCCTTGCAACCCTACTCAGGTAGTCCTTTGTAGAATAGTGATGGACACTTTGGTCCTATGGTACTGGCACCCAGTAAGGGCCGCTTAATTTCAAAACCTTGTAAAATCGGCAATTTGGATATTATAAAGAAAATACATAAATTTAAAAGTAGATTATTTAATGGAGAAATACAATATGAAAAAAATGCGACCTTAATTGGATATTATTTTATTTACTTTATTTATAGCCTTTATTCAGGTATTACAAGTTTTTACAGTATAATTCATTATTAATATCTAAATGTTTTGCTGCTCCCCTGTGTGCCCTCCGGCAAAGGCCTCCTCCAAACTCTTCCATTCCTTTCTCTCTCTAGCCGTTCTCATCCAGTTTTTCCCTGCCATCTTCACCAAATCATCCTCCCATTAATTGGATATTAATAGAAAGAAAAACTATTTTTAAAAATTAGCTGTTGGGCCATCTTAGGAAGGTGGTCATTGAACAAGGCCCGGAATATATTAATGTAAATCTACGCTTAATCAAATTCTAAATAAATTTTCCTTTTAATACTAGTTGGGAATTACAGTTTTCATTTAAAACTAATCAACAAAGTCTAAAATATTATCAAGAATTTGGCTATGGGCCATCTTAAATCTAGCAAAACTTTAAATTATTACAAAACAAAATGACTTTCTAAAACCGAATAAATCACACATACAGAGATTCATCACAATAGTAGGTAACAAGATAATAATAAATAAGTTGGTTAAGTGATGAATTTTTGAGGTCCTTTGTATGTTGGCCGTGTTAGGGGTATGAAAAATTAACTTAGATTTACTTTTCTTAGAGATAATCTAATTAGTTAGGATCTTCTAAAACATAAAAGAAAATAAAAAAAAAACAACATTATAAGTTATTAAAGGAAGTTGTTATAACACTTCGGGCTGGATAGAGAGATTGTATTAGTTACACTTAATACTAAAGATAAAATAATTAAGCCTTTTTAAAAAAATTAACTAAATTAAATATTTCTGTTCAAAAACATAAAACAAAACTTAAAAAATCAACAATATTATAAGTTATAATAACTAATCATAATATCTTGGCTGGATAGAGAGATCCCTTTAGTTACACTCAGGACAAACGAATTCTTTATCTTTTGAGGTTAATCCGACACATTCTTCATGATACCAATTCTGTCATTCTTGACATTGACGCATAGAAGCTATTCTCTCTATCTCACATCCGTTACCAGCTGTCTTTTTTACATGTTTTGCCAACTTTTTTTACTTTCTTTCCCTCTGTCCGTCTAATCTTCATTTTCCTACCAGATTCTTTAGCATGTTTACTATTTTTATTGATATTCTTACTTTTATCCGTGGAACTCAGTTGTTTTTCAGTGCTGGTATGTTTATTGTTTAATTGTTTTTTAGTGTTCTTCTTTATTTTTACTTTATCAAATAAATCTTTGGTGATTTTCTGACCAATATAATTAAGTGCTTTCCGTCTAGGTTTATCTTTGATTTTTCCAAAATTTGGTGTAGGAATTTGCTCGTGGAATGGTGATTTACTCGTATTAGCTATAGATATAGAAACTTTCCTTAAATTTGATAGTGGTACATCTTCATCTGAATCCTCAGATTGAATTTTCTCTTCGGGTTCGGGTTCACATTTTCTTCATTTGAGTCTGAAGATGAAGTATAAATATTAATATGTTTTGAATGATATTGAAAATTCTTTAAATGAGTTTTAAAGTCTTCTTCGGAACTATCTGATGTAAAAGAATTTAACCGAGGGAGAGGTTGCATATTATGAAATCCCGATGTAGTAGGAACAGGTGAAGAATAATCAGCTTTATTAAAACTTGAATCTAGAAAAGGTTGTCTTTGCAAGTCGCCCATATCAAACTGAGAAGAGGAACTGTAATCAACCAACTTACTAGCCCCGCAAGTTGACATTGCGATGGAACGCTAACGTTAACGCAGCTGTTATTGTGACAAGAATAACAGCTGCGTGACGTCATCTGTCGCACAAAAGTACAGATACCAAAAAATTTTTAATAATAAGTAAACAAGCTAGGGTTATGGGTTTATTTGTAGTAGCGAGACGGCTGTTTATGACCATAGATATATTTCTAAGAAGTTTCGGGACCATAAAAGATTAATTTTGTATGCTGCTTATAAAAAACAATGATTACACCCTAAGTACATAAGTACATAATCATAATCATAATCATAATCATAATCATAATCATAATATTTTATTTGCAAAGAATGTAGGTAAGTACATACAGTGGTAAAAAAAGATTTTGGTTCCTGTACATTCTGCCAATATTTTAGCATGCAAATAATAAAAAAAAAACAGCATAAACAGTTGTCAATTAGGCACTATTTAAGCCATAGAGATACAACAGAACTTTTTTTAAATATTTGCTCTGCTCACCAGCGGAGTAAACCTAGGCACTATCATGGCTAGTGATCGTATTAGGAAATCCTTAGATGCCCCAGTGAAGGGCAGTTTAAACAGAGGATTGCACGCATGCAACACGGGTCCCGCACGCATTGTTTTAAAATTGAAAACCACGTCAACCGGCCGAAACTCCTTGCCCGACAGGGTAAGTGACTTATATCCCAGCTCTGGGTTAGACTCGATGAGTAGCGAGATCAGTGTGCTGTTTTGGAAACACTGGTTGAAAATTATCGCGGTAGACGTTACATAGAATTTTTCCAAGGTTGTTAAGGAGACTATTGGGAAGAATACATCTACTTTGAGGTCAACCGTCTTTAGATTCTGGAAACCGTTGACAGTAACTAATGTGCCGGAGGTAATTGTCGGTGCCACCCAACTTGGTATCCTTGAGATGAATTTTACAGTCTGCCGCCACAGACTCCGCTTCCTTCTGAAGCTGGATCTGGACACCGACGTGTTTAACTTCGCCAAGCCCTAGCGCCTAGCGGCCACCCCATTCAAATTGAATTTTGGTAAAGTTTTTATGAAGTCTAACTGTGTGCTGCCTCCCCGTGTTGTGTTTACGTCCCCTCGTTTGGTCTCACTGCCAGCTTTTGTGCTATTTCCTCTGTCTTTGTTTGGTACAGTTTTTGCTATCTGTGGGTCAGCTATTTTCGCTGTGGCTTTTCCTTCAGTCGTCGGTCCATTTGTTGCCTGTGGCGCCAACTTACCACGTAATGACCTTCGCAGCCGTACACTGGACAGACCGCGTATGAGGCGTGTTACCCACGTTGTTTTGGTGGCTATCGTTGACACTGAGGGTACAGCTTCCAGTGCAGTGCTGCTCGCCCGCAACACGTTCAGTTCAACTAACGTCTGTGGGGCCAAGTTGGGCAGAGAAGAATATAATCTCGACCCTTTGATGACTGCTGATGCCCTTTGGGAAGTACTAGCTATTATCCCAGAAGTCGCTGTTACTGGATGTATCGCCAAGGGCGCAAGCTCATATACAGAGGATGCTACGCTAGGTATCTGGCTGAAAACAGGAGTTGTTGCCAGTGTGCGGGCGCCCGCCCAGAACTCAAGGCCGGACAATGACAGTGACCCACGCCAGGCCCTCCAACCATTTACGAGAAACCTGCCCGCTACAGGGGTGCCGTAATGTAAACCGTATGACAGAGCGACGTCACGAACGCTGTCGGCCGTGAACGCCGACCAGTCAGGCGTCAAACGGCATCCCTGTTCAGCCTTGCATATATCCTCTGCATATAATGGTTCTGTCATGTTCACAGCGAGCGCAGGGAATGACTGCACCACATACGCCTCGTCAAAGTTGTTTGATAGTAATAATGCCACAAAGTCGTCCGCGTCAGCCACGTCGAATTTAGATAGAGAGAATACGCCTTTAATAAAATTGTTGTGCATAGCTTGCTTGATCTTTCGTATTTCTATAGTATATGCGGTTTTGCATTCCAGCAGCTTTGTAAAGTATCCAATCACCGAACACAGTGGTAGAGTATAAGGCAGGTCTACCAACACGTAAGCGCCAGTTGCGTTGTGCAATATGCGGATGTCTGTGGTCCAATACGGCAACGCTACCTGTGTTGATGATATCCTGTTTACTTGGTCTACTTCCGAATATGCTGACGTCAGGTACTGTATATCAGGGTTGTGTGAGGCAAAGTACAGGTATGGCACCACCTGCAGGATGGCCATTTTGAAGGCGAATATTGAAAGCATGTTTACGAGATCGTGATCACTATAGATTTAGGTACAGTTATGTGCTCTGGTGCACGTAGGTACTCACTATCCGCCGCTGCGTCTATTCTCCACTGAGTGCCCCTTAATATCCTTTCCACCGCCTGTGATACTACGGCCAATGACGCTTGTAAATTTTGGTTATGTCGCACTGCTATTCGGAATCCGTTCCTGCCAGTCTCTGATGTATATGCTGTCAGAGAGATCACCTGTATGTTGTGTGAAGTTGAGTAGCCGAGGTCAGCCGTAGAAATCAACCTTATCCACAGCTGTCTATCCGCATCTGTACGCACGTACACAGGCACTGGTAGTGGTAGTAAAGGGTTGATGATGTCGTTAAAGTGTATTATCTTAAGTTCAATCAGGTCGCGACCAGTCTGCTGCCAGGTATACCTCACGATCCGGGCCCGAGTGATAACTATATTAGATTGTGGGCTTGCACTGTTGAACAATGTGATAACTTGCGGGTAGTCTAAGGTAACCCCGTCTATCGATATTGGCCAAGAGTGATAAGACACGTAATACGTGTGTGTTGACTGTAACTTTTGCACTGATAGCGGGTCACTGAGCTGGGGGCAGCTTGGAAACCTGTGAGCTAGCCAAAGCAACAACTGTGCCAGAGTCAGGTCCATATGCCCACCTGGGCAATCTCGACAGCGACGTTGGAAGGTTGTCTATGTTAGTTGTAGTAGTGTGTGTGCCAATGTTGGCGCGGTTAGGTTTTGTCGTGATTCCTAGCTCGGAGTTTCAGGTGACGAGCTCACCGTTTAGCCAGCGATACAACAAGTACTTCCGTAAGTACCTATAGAACGCTGCAGCAAATGGAAACTTATTTTCACTTTCTGCACACAATAATTATATTGTTGATGTGTAAATATTTCTTAATTATTGTCTGGGTTATGTGGTAAATAATTATAAATAAAACCAGGTTGGTATGTTAAAAATGTATGTTTATTTAAAATCTAAGCCTATTTCTTCAATCCCACTCATATTGTCTTCCGAATCAGAACTACTTTCTGTATCAGTTGTTTCAGATTCACTGTCGTCTGCCGTATTTATGATAAATAACTCGTCGGTTATTCTATCTTTCTGCCAATATTGTTCTTCGAGTCTTTTCACGTGGTTCACTTCCTTTCGCCAGTCATCAGGAGTTATTGATGCCAACGCCTCCAACGTCAGAGATTCAATTCGACTCTCTAACTGCTCCACATTCTTTTCTGACACCCTCATTTTGACTAGGTTCCAGATGTACTCAATAGGGTTGAGGTCGCAGTTGTACGGCTGCAATCTAACGACCTCATGGCCATTGTCAGCTAATAACTTGTCGATTTTATAATTTTTTGGCGGTTTGGGCTGTTTAATTAATAAAAATAGTTCTGGTTTTGTACTCTCGCTGGGAAATTCGATGTAGTGAGCTTGTAGCCACTCAACCATCACCTGTTTTCTATTATTCATGTTTGGTGGCTTATTCTCTTCCTTACTGTGATAAGGGGCGTTTTCCATCACAATTATGCAGTTGCGGTATTTATATTGGGTATATTGGGTAGTAATTTTTCTGTAAGCCACTTTGTAAAATTCTCTGCATTCATTTGGTCGTGATAATCCCCCGTTTTGGTGTCTGCCTTAAACATTAAAAGGGCATTGCCAACAAAGCCAGTTTCGCTTCCCGCGTGAACTATTATCCATCGGCGGCCGGGGCTGTCGTTCCGTCTCACTCCTACATCGGTTGCTGTTTGCCAACATTGTTTTACTGTGTAGTGCGCGTGTATCTACGTTTCGTCGAGATATATAACGGGTCTTTTGTTAGCACCAAGCGAGTCATTTTGTTTCATACGGCGTAAATATTTAGCCCTCCACGCTTGTATTTGGGGTCTTTCAATTAGAGCCAGTCTTTTTTGGTAACATCGTTTAAATTGGTAGCCTAAATCACTTATAAATATTTTTCTTAATGTAGTTTCACTACCAGTATAATTAAGGTCTACTTTTGCAGCCGCCAAGATTTTGCGCATTGTAGGAATTTCTTTTCTGACCGTATACATTGAATGAATGATATTTCTTAGTGCTGTTAGTGTAAATCCGTCGAAATATTCCTTCCTTTGCCTTTTTGCTTTGGTAGGAGTTCTCATTTTGCTGCCACTTGCTGTTACTGACTCATGCTCTCGTCGTGATTTCGTCACAGTATTTTTTGCAACGCCTGTGGCACAAGCCACCCGTTCCGTGACTTTGGTAGAATTTTGCAAAATATTCAAAATGTCTATTAATAGTTGCTTCGACATTAAAATGTCCTCAGTAGTGTCCAAAGCACTTTTTAAGGCATGGGTTATATTTTGGATAACTAACTTAGAGTCCTCTTTCTCTTTTACAAAATAATTTTTCACTTTAATTATCATTTCACGAGCACGACTGTTAATTAATTTCTTACTCATTTTATCGGGTAATAGGAAACAAAACTAAACAACAAAACTCAACAATAAAACAGGATAACAAAAACAAAAAGCTATAGGTAACAAGTACTCGATGCGCGTAAGCACGTAAGTGCGGGCTGACCTTGCGAACGGTACTGACGGTGCACGTCGACTACGTCACCAAGATGGCCGCCAATCGCAAAATCAACTTGCGGGGCTAGTAAGAGCCTCGTTAAAAATACTTTGGTAAAAGGTTGCCAAAAGGGGCTAAACAAAAAAATAAAAAAAGGCAACATGGGATATAAGTCTTTAATTTTTATTACTTACTGAAAAATGACGTCAAAATCGATGTCGTGTTGTGATGTTAAAAGGTATTGAATTTAAAGTTCGCAGACCCATTCTGTTCCTATGTTTGGTTTTGATAATGCTCATGACGGAGAAATCAAAGTATCCGACAAAATTACTTCGACCATTTGGGGTTGCCACCTCATAACTCAAAAACTTGCCAGAACATTCGTTGCATTCTGAATACTAAGTTTTACAATACAAATTGAAATTGATTCAAACAGTGGTATCTTACCTAAGTAGTAACAGTGCTGAAAGTTGCTATAAAGTGTGGCTAAAAAATTTGTAATATTTTTTTGTAGCTAACTATTTCTTAAATGTGGCTAGATCTAGCAAAAAATTGGCTAAAGTGGCAACACTGCTGGGACTTTGCATTAAAAACATGTGTTTATAAGGTGTTATTTCCTTTTGCAGTTCCAAAACTAAATCTTTTCTTTTTCCTTTTATCTCCTTTTTTCCTCATAACTCAAAAACTTACCAGAACATTCGTTGCATTCTGAATACTAAGTTTTACAATACAAATTGAAATTGATTGAAACAGTGGTATCTTACCTAAGTAGTAACAGTGCTGAAAGTTGCTATAAAGTGTGGCTAAAAAAATTTTTTTTTTGTAGCTATCTATTTCTTAAAAGTGCCTAGATCTAGCTAAAAATTGGCTAAAGTGGCAACACTGCTGGGACTTTGCATTAAAAACATGTGTTTTATAAGGTGTTATTTCCTTTTGCAGTTCCAAAACTAAATCTTTTCTTTTTCCTTTTATCTCCTTTTTTACTGTTTTTCTAGTCTCTATTTGCTTTCCGGATTTCTCATATGTGTGTTTAACTCAAGTCCATTTATTCCATATGTCGTCTGAATCTAGTTTTTTTTCATCAATCGGAACTTTAGGTTTGCGCATTTTTCACATTTATTGTACATGCATTCGAAACACTTAACATCGCAAGAAATGGCGATAAGTAGTTCTTCCTTGTTTTGAAAATATATCACTGAACAACGTCTTAAAGCTTTGAAAATAAATTTAAAGTTACTGTGCTTCATACACAGACACGTGTTTCTAGATGCAGCGGTAGGAGAAAGGACGTAAAAGGGCCTGTAAGTAAATAATGTAGTAAAACCTCCTCCCTTTCTGTAAATTTTGTATAAATTTTGAAGAGTACCTAAGACATGGGTGTCCAACATAATTTTGTGGAGGGCAAGGTTTAGTATTTTTCTAGCCGTAGCGGGCCAAAAGAAATGCCCTATAGCGAAAGTAAGCACTCCTAGCTATTAAAATATAATAAAAATAAAATACAATGGTATGTTTCATTTTCCATTATGGATGATTTATTAAAAAATAAAGTCTCAGTTTTACTTCTTATTTCACTTAGCTTAGTTAAAATCTAATGAGATAACTGACATCTTTTTTGCTTGCACAGTGCATCTATGTCAGCTGATATTTTAGAAGTGGCTATGCGTAGAGTGCCTGTAAGATGAATGTCTGTTAAAGGTGATCTGGTATTTTATTTATTATGTTTCATTTACCGAAATAGTATAAAAGTGAATAAAGTAATAGCTGTCGTAAAACACTAGTCTTTTTTGGTTTGGAGGACTTTCGGCGTGTGTGCTGTGTGGATTCGTTATTTGCCTATGAATAAATAACACATTGTGTGCATGGGCATAGTTATATATATTACCAAAATATTATAATAAGTGAATAATTCTTAACACTCAGTAGCGGTAACGGTAATTACTTTGTTTAGACAGATAAATGTGGCGATAGAATAAAAATCACACACACACCAGCAAATTAATGCAAAGGGTGTTGTTGTAGTTTATAAAAAAATACATGATAGTTGTTGTTTAGTAGCTTTTCTAACAGTGGTTGGGGTTGGGGTTCCTTTTAGGTATAAACCTGTGTTAGGAGTACCCCGCTCCTTCTTGTACAAAATAGACGATTAGATAAAAAAGGAATAGACAATACAAAAGAGTTTAAATAACTATGTTGTAAATAAATATGTGCAGTTCTGCACAATTATAATCATAGCCAAATCTAGGGTTTACTAGGCAGTATCACTTGTTACGGGTTTTGCGGAGAGGTGCGAGACAATAGTAGACATTAAAGATCAAATATGTACAATGAAATATAACATTTTTTATATTTATGGTACTCTCGGAAGCCTGGGGTGAGGCATAACCCCAAGGCGCGGCGCCTTGCACGGCGTACCGTGCCGGCACACGGTAGCAACCATCGTTCTATAATAAAGTTTTTGTCCTGATATGGACCGCGAAAGACATATTGTGCTCCTGTTGCTGCTGAGACGAAGAATGAAGAAAAAACAAAATCAAATAAAATGTTGGGTGAATTCAGTCTATCTAAAATGAACCCTGAGGGTGGTCACTTTAAGAGGAAATATAAAGCGCTGAAAATATGTGCTGATGACAAATTTGACGAATATTTTAGAATGTCCATATCAAGTTTTGAAGAACTGCTAACCATGATAGCACCTCGTATACAAAAGCAATACGTGTTCAGCAAACCTGTTGAGCCTATCGTCCCTTAGCAAACAACACCGCTTAATACATTTTCACCAACTTTACAGGAGACAAAAAAAAACCTCTAACCAAATCCGATGAAGAATGTTTACTAACAAAAGTTGCCTAGCAACCATTGGCAGGCATATAATAACAACTTTTTTCTATCAGAAAACAGTATACAATTTTTATAAAATTTTTAGCAATGCGTTTATTTTATTAATTTAAGTCAAGGGTAATACTCATTGCTTTGAAATAATGAAAAATTATTTCAGGATTCAATCATTTATTTATTACAAAAGGCTAATTTAACAATTGTACTTGGTTAATACTATTGCGTTTAGTATTTTATGAAACCTATAATATAAAGATACAAAAAGAAACATTTACACAAAGACAGCACATTTATTTTGTAAAAATCCCTAAATCCAGATTTCTGATGAAGATTGTAAGCAATCTTTATTTGGGTAATAACTGTTAGTAAGCAATCACAAATTTAAAATTTCATAATGAATATATTGAATATTACAATCATGTAAACAAAAAAATACCCAATATCATAAACTATTAATAATTATATGACGTTAATCATCATTTATGATAAATTTTAAAAAGAAAAATGTTGGAAAAAATCTACTCGGCCACAAGTGATTTCTCAGATGAGAATGGAGTTTTTTTTATCCTAATAATGTTCTATTCAAAAGTTATCATAAGTATAAAAATAGCATTGAAAAATGCAAAAAAAATCAAAATCATATAAAAAATTAATCATCATCACTGCTGGTAGAACTCGATGAACTGGTATCTCCAGTAACTTGAATTATAAAATCGTCAATTACAGAATCTATAATGCCATCAAGTTTTGCCATTTTTTTCTCCTCTTCGATGACATGGTTCACACACTTTTGCCATGATGCAGCAGATATTTATTTCAGGGACTCGTCTAGATTTACTTTTAATTCTGCCATTTTAAAAGTTTTATTTTGTGCTGCAAACATAGCCCTTCACTTGCGCCCATACCAGTTCAATAGGATTTAATTCACAATGGTATGGAGGCAATCTAAGAATATCTATATTTTTTTCTTTAGCCATTGTATCACAAACATAAGCCATATATTTATCTTTTTCTGGCTTTACCAAATCAATTAATTGCTTTTTTATCATGTCGTCTTGGAACACAACACCTTTTTCTGTTAACCAACTTTGTATGTCTTTCTTGACCCAGTTCATTGTTGGTATTCGTTCCAAGCGCCTGGAGTGATAAGGTGCATTGTCCATCACGAGTACAGAATTAGGCTGTTTGACAACCACTGCTCAAATATTTTCGAATTCATCTCATGATGATAGTCCCCGTCTCCTTTCTTACTCTCAAAAATTAATTCACCATTCTCAACGAATCCATCTTCATTTCCTACAATCATAAAAAATAATTATTAAAACAATATCAAATTTTAAGCAAAGTGGTTATCTATCAGGTAACCAAACAATATTTTGAATCGTTTTTGTAATAATAAAGAAATAACATACCAATGTGCACTATAATGAAACGTCGTCCTTTCCCTGAAGGCGCTTTCAACCCAGTAGAAAGTCCCTCCTGATAAGCATGGCGGGCTGACTCAATGGAGAGGTCTTGCCAGACCTTACTTTTTGTGTGGCCTAAAACAAAACATTTGTTTTTACATAACAACAAAGTAAAATGTTAAAGCCATTGTAATGGAATAATATGTTTAAATTATTATATTATTTACCTTCAGTGACCCAAGTTTTAGCCATATAATAAATTTTGCGGCCTTCTTCCCTGAATTTTAAAATATTTCTAAGGTAATTGAATCTCCACCTTACAATTTCCTCTTTTTCTATAAGCGCACTTCTCCTTGACCGTTTGACATATTAAATGTTCAATTTCTTCAGAAACTTTTGAAAAATGCTCCGTTTAAAATTTGGCAAGGAACTATCTTCATTTACCACATGTAAAACTTTATCCGTAGTTGGTGGTTCATTATTAAAGAAGAATTGGTGTACTTTCCTGCGAATCCCACTAAGTTCCAATTCATCTAACTTATCAACAGTAGTAATTCTTTTAGATACTGGCGTTGGTGAACGGACACGTTTGTTGGTTTTTTGTTCTTTCAGCACTTTGTATACTGTACTGAGATGTACTCCAGCAGTTTCAGCAGTTTTCACAGCAACATCTTTACTGTATAGGAACTGGTCTTTCGGCCACGATTCCTCAACCAGTTTGTAAATATTGCAAATTACTGTTTTTTCTGACGCACTTAACGACGATTGCCTCACTCGTTTCTTCTTCGGAGACGAGAATTTCTGCAAACCGCTGGGGCCGGGTAGCGGCTCGCTCATTTTCGGTAAGGAAAACAATAAACAACAAAAACTTAACAAGGAATTAAAACTAAATAAAAAAACTTAACAAGAAACTATAACAAAAACTAAAAAGAATAACGAAAACTGAGGGAACGCAAAGCAAAGCACATAACACATACAATACTCGAGAGCAAGCAGGTTATGAAAAAGCCATTTTGTTTTGTAAACAATATAATACGACCAAATTATATTTTCACGTTTCGTTGTTCCATTCAGTAAAATCCTTTTTTATTAAAGACGCGATATTATTAATATAATTTCATTAAATAGTTAATCAGTTATTCATAAACATGTTATTTAAAACAATGCAATAAATTCAAAATGCTATATTGTTTCGGAAACATAAGTAGGGTAAATAAAAATAAGTGTATGTCGCGTTAAATAGTGAATGAAACGGAACGTAGGACTTCCAACAGCGTTCGGGTTATAGTGCAATGATTACGCGACCAATTTTAACATTAATCAGGGTAATGGAACACTAAAGAAAGTGATTGCCAATTTCAGTTGGAAGGTTAGTATATAAGTGCGAAAATGTTCATAATACCTGAGTTCTTTTTGGTTATAGGGCTGTATACTAAAGATAATTTGAGCTTTATTTATTTTTTCGTTTTATTACTAAAATATTAACGTTTTGCAAGTGTTATTTTGCAAGTGATATATTGCAGAAAAAATATATTACTTAAAGAATTAATCAAAAATGTAACCTTAGTTGTGATGACCCTAAATTGGTTTGTTTACATTTATTCGTCATCGGATTTGGCTGGAGTATAGTTTAAAACATAGTTATATTTTGTGTTATTACTAAATAAATACTCTAATTATAGGATAAGAAATCATTATTTATACATTTTTATACAATTTATTTTAGTTCAACTATTATTTGATGAGTTGAGCTGTGTTGACTGATATTTTATTTAGATTTAGGCGGTGTTGTTGGGAATTCGTAACAAAAGATAATATAAAATGAAAACTATTTATTAGAAAAATATCAAAAAATATTTAACTGCATGTACTTAAAAGTCTGCATTTTAAGAACACAATGTTGAGATCAATTAGTGCAGTTATTTGGTAACACATAAACGACTAGAGCGTTAGAACAATAAAATAATCTGAATAAAGAAACAAAATAATAATAATTATTATTCGTAACATTATTACTTTGGGTAAAATAATTAAAACAATATAAATCAACAAGAATAGTTTAAAGCTCTAATTTGTTTAGTTGCAGTCTTTAGTTGCTGTGCGGAAGGTCGTCATTAAAAGATTGGCAACTAGATGGTAAAACAGATTTCAGATCCTGCAAATCATCATACTTCCGCTTTGAAATAGGTATTCTCGTTTTTTTATAATTTTTGCAATTGACTTATTTGCTTAATACTGTTAATTGGCGTGGGACGATGTGGTAATGGATGATGATGGATGTAAGTGGATGAGCTGAAGCTCATCATCGAAACCAATTTTATACCAAATAGTACCATTAGGCCTGTATTCTAGCATGCGAACATCTGTTACTACTGGATCACCTGTCTTTTTACCTGGCCGTATCGATTTGTAAATACATTCTTTCAAAAAATCGGTAAAAAAGCTAAAATCCAAATAACACGCTTCATAAGGCATTGGATCAGTCCTAGCTGCCTTTGTTATCGCCATGTATTTTTGTTGCAGGAATATTTCTTTATTTTTTAATTTGCACTCAATTGCACTGTGTACGGAATCACATTCCATGTGCGTGTGGCCCTTTTCCAGGTACTTTTGAGAAATCACGATGTTATTTTCTATGGCTAAGGGCAGTAAAGCATTGCTTAAAAAAACATTGCGATTTTGTGCACATAATCCATCAGAATAAAGAATAACAGGCAATTTATTTTGATTCAACACCTTTAAATGGTCAACTAAGCAAGAAGCAAAAACGGAGGCTTCAATCGTGCTATTTGATTCGTCGAACCAATAGCACATAACTTCTTTATTGGCCAAATTATATAAAGTGAAATTATGGAACCATAATTTTGTTTTGTAATAAAATGCGCTGGCTTGAAGATACGGGGCCAATTTTACCGACTCAACGTCCTGTGTAAATACATGACAAGCTCCAGACAGCGCAGCACTTTTATCAGTTTCTTCTTCTTTCCTGGCTCGATCTTTCTTCAAAATATGTTGGGAGTATTCCTCATTCGCAATGTTTCCAGTTTTGTGACTGCTGCATAGGTCGCTCTGATCTTTCTTTGGGTGGAAAAGCCTCAGATTAAGTTTCAAAAATAATTTGTCGAATAATTTACGCCCTAGACATTCTCGACCTTCAAGCTTCAAGCACAGTTCTCTCTGTATGTAGTATACAGCTGTATCATATTTGAGAAAATTGGTTCTAAGTATTCTCGTGATGTTTTAGCACGACAATAGTGCGACGGCATCTTTGGAAGACCAGCTAAGAACTTCTCCACATATTCATGCTCTTCAGTTTTTTGTGGTATTTTTCGATTACTTGTTGAAGTGACCACATCAGGAGGCATTGCACAGTCTGTTTTTGTCAGCCAATATCTGACGAACCAATCTTTAATACCAAGAGTGCCCAAGAACATCTTTTTACAGACTTGGTGAAGTACATTATCAATTGTCAAAACATAAGTTCGGCTATCAGTTCTTTTAGATAATTCTGCATTTTTTGTAATTTTCTTTGGTAATTTATTGACGTGGGAACATATATCTTCGCTGCTCCCAATTCATATTCTTCCAGAAAGACTTACACAACTGTTGTCGCTGTTCTTCGGTTATGAGGTCACATGCTCTGAGTTTTGAATTTTTACAAAATGAAGAAGTACACGGTTGTTGCATCGATCTTGCGGGCTTAAATACATCTTGTTTCACTTTAAATTTTTCATTGGCCTTTGCTTTTCTATCTCTTCTGTATCCTAAATAATGTTCACCTTTCATCCGTTATTCTTTATTTGCATTGCGTTTATACTTAGTTGGATCCTTTGTCGCCTTATTCTGTCGTTGCTTATGATGTTGCCAATCACCGTGAAATGGAACATCACTGAGTATGAGCACTTTGGAGGTCGATGGAGTGGCAATGGCACTGAATTGTTGTGTATTATTCTCATTTATATTCGTCGTCGTCGTCGTCTCAGACACATGACACCCACTGCTGGGTATAGGCCTCCCCCAAGGATCTCCACAACGATCGGTCCTGCGCAGTCCGCATCCAGCGGCTTCTCTCGACCTTCACCAGATCGTCGGTCCACCTTGTCGGGGGCGCCACCACGGAGCGTCGTCCTGTGCGCGGTCGCCATTCCAGAACCTTTCCGCCCCAACGGCCATCGGTTCTTCTCGCTATGTGTCCCGCCCACTGCCACTTCAGCTGAGCAATCCTTCGAGCGATGTCAGTTACTTTAGTTCTCCTACGGATCTCCCCATTTCATTTATATTATATTAATTTAAGGTTCTTAAAAGTAATAAAATAAATGTTGTAACACCGCCTAAGTACAAAAATATTCAATTCAATTCAATCAATTCAATCAGTTTATTGCACTCCATAAGTATACAAGGTCTTAAAAATAGATGAGAACATTATGGGTCCGGATTGGACATGACAAATATAAGTATAAGTAGAGGGCACCATACTCATTTTTGTTACAAAATAAAATTATTTATTATAAAAAACATAACATAATATTGCTAGAGTGTTGCTAATTTCAAATATTATTTTAAAGACGTATCGGTCAAATACTCACTAACTGTATAATAAGTTTTGGTAATAAGTAATTGTTTAAGTTTATCATTGAATTCTTCTATGTCTTTTATATGTTCCGGTATTTTATTATATATTTTTATAGCCATAGCTAGTGTGCTTGCAGAGTGTAGCTTAAGTCGAGACGTAGGAATGATAAGCTTGTTTTTATTTCGTAGTGTGTATTTGGGATTACTTTCTATGCGTTTTTTAAAGAATTCTGGATATTTTCGGACAAACTTACAAATTTCTAATATGTAAATACTAGGTAATGTGAGAATTTCATGTTTCTTAAAAAATAGTTGGCATGAGTCCGTATTATCTATATTTACTAGTATTCTTATTAACTTTTTTTGTAGTGTAAATAAATTTGGAACGTCGGTGCTATTTCCCCACATTATGACTCCGTAGCTAAGCCACGCATATGCATATGCATAATATGTCACTAATGCGGTCTGGAAGTCGGTTGTCTTTTTTATTTCGTAGAAAGCATAGATGAATTTGGATAATTTTGTCTTAATTTTTTTGATATGTGATTTCCAATTTATGTTTGAGTCGATTATTAGGCCTAATAGAGTAAATTCTTGAACAACATCTAATTTTTTGCCATCTATAAGATAGTTTATTTTGATTGGTTCTTTTTGATAGGGTTGAAAAGTCATGATTTTAGTTTTTGTGAAATTTAGTTCAAGATTGTGTTTATTCATCCAGTTTATTGTTCTTATTAATAATGCATCTAGTTTTTTGTTTATATTACTACTATTTGGAGTTGATGTAAGTATTGAAATATCGTCGGCGAATAATATACATGGTTCTTCTATAGTTTTGGGCAAATCGTTAATGTAAATTAAAAATAATAAACAACCAATTACACTTCCCTGTGGAATAGATGCATTCATAATTTTACCATCAGAGCGAACTTTTTTAATTTCTTTAGTTAAATCATCAAAATATTCAATTTCTACAAATTGCTCTCTATTTGTTAAATATGATTCGAACCATTTATATGCCATTCCACGGATGCCTATTCCATATATTTTTTTAAGTAGTATGTCAAATTGAATTTTGTCATATGCTTTTGACATGTCCAATAAGACTCCTACTGGGTATTGCTTATTATTTATAAGATCAACAACTTGTTGTATGTATTTGTAAACCGCTAAGACCGTAGATCGTTTCTTACGAAAGCCATTCTGGCTTTCGTCAAAGATTTTAAATTTTTCGCAGAAGTTATAAACGCGGTTACACATGGCTTTTTCAATTATTTTTGAAATAGTAGGCAATAGGGCAATAGGACGGTAACTATCTGGATTAGTTTTGTCGTTTTTCTTATAAACAGGCTTAATTAATGATTTTTTTAATTTTTCAGGGAAAGTTCCTTCTGAAAAAGATTGATTGATGAGTAAACTAAGTGGCAAAGCTAATTCCATCGCACAGTGTTTTATTAACTTTGGTGGAATTTCATCAATCCCAAAGCTATTTTTATTTTTTAGTTGTTTTATTATTTTATATACTTCACTGATGTCCACAGGCCTAAGGTAAAAACTGTTTTCAGTAGGGTTAAGCACTGGACAACCTGTAGCAGATGTATTTCGTTTTTCGCCTATAGAGGAAAAGAAATTATTGAAACAGTTTGTTACGGCCTGCGGTTCCGAAGTTAATGTATTTTTAACGTTTAAACTAATATTACATTTTTCTTTACGTGCTTTTTTGTTTGTCCTTTCATTTATTACAGACCACATTGTTTTAACTTTATTTGATGATTTTTTTATTTTATTAATGTATTGTATTTTCTTAGCTGTTGCAATAGACTTTTTCAGTATTTTCTCATAGAATTTATAGTGTTGATGTAAAACTTCACTATTTGATTTTTGTGTCAGTATTTTAAGTAGTCTTTTATTTTTACATGATTTTTTAATTCCGACTGTGAGCCAATATTTTTTATAGTTATTTTTTAGTTTTATTTTACATTTAGGTATACATTTATTAAGAATATTATTTAAAGTATTGTCAATTAGGGAATAGTTTTCATTAACGTTATTGTCGGGTTTTAACATGTCAAGCCAATTTATTAATTTTAATTGTGATTGAAATTTCTCGATGTTATTTTTATTAAATAATCGTTTTTCTGTATACCATACTGATTGTTTTATTTGTGAGATGGATTCAACTTGTATTGTTGTACCTGCATGGTCAGAAAATCCTAATTCTTCTACAGATATTTTTAACAAGTTTACATTTGTATTAGTAAATATTAAATCCAGACAAGCTGTTTTTCGGGTAGGTTTAGTAATTAGTTGTGTAAAATTATGTTCCGCCATATAATCCAAGAATGTGTTTGTTTTTGGATTATTTTTTATTAATACGTCAAAGTTATAATCACCACCTAATATTATGTTAAATTTAGAATAGTTTGTATTTAAGTAGGTAACAAGTTTTTCTAATTGGTTATAAAATATACTTTCATTTTTCTTATTCCAATACATACATACTAGCAATATATTCTCCTTAGGTATTTCAATTGCACACATTTCTAGTACATATTCAATAGACAAATCAGTTATATATTTCACTTCTTTACATAGGATGTGTTCACGTAGTAAGATGCACACTCCACCACCGGTTCGCATGGTCCGACAATAAGATGCTGCAACTTTATATCCAGTAACATTCACTAAGTCCAATTTATCTGGTGTCAACCATGATTCAGAAATACATATAGCTTCAAATGACGGGTCTTCATTCACAAAGGCTTCTAAGATATGACGTTTGTTATATACACTTTGGAAGTTCTGAAATAATGCTTTAAAGTGATTTTCTGTAGTTGCGAAAGGTATAGTTTTGGGGTTTCTTGCTTGTATTATTATTATTAATAGTAGGCGGGTGAGTACTATCACTAGCATTTTTATTTTCAACATTAATTTCGACTTTTCCATCATCATTCCTGCAGTCTACTTTGAGACCTTCAACATATAGTTCATTATTACGTATGACCGCATGTAGTCCATTTTTCCTTGATGTTAACATGGCTTCTCTCATAGTTTTACGGTTCATCAATGCGGTTTTATCTAGGAATTCGGATACAAATAAGCCCGTACCACGAAAACAGCCGCTATATTCAAGAATGTATTTTGTCATCCTTTTGGTCAAAAATTCAATTACTAAGGGTCTTGCGGGCTGTTTATTATTGTATCTGCCAATCCTATGCATATCTTCAATATACCCAGACACATCTATATTAAGGATGTCATAAAACATTTCCAATAATCTATTATGCAAATCAAAGCTTGATTCTTTACTATACTCTGTAAATCCGTAAATAACAATTTTTTTCAAGGTATTATTTTCAAACATCTGTTTCTCTGGTTGGATAATTTTTGTTTTCAATTCATTAATATCTTTACTTAATTTATCATTTTCCTTGGTTAAATGCTTTATTTTATTATTAAGTTGCTCCATTTGTGCAGAATTATATTCGGTTTTCTTGAACAGCTCATTAGTTTCTTGATGTAAATCTTTCTTTAGTTTTATTATAGCTTTATTTATTTCGCATTCTATTGCATTTTGTAGGTCAATTATAATAGTTTTATTGTTCTCCTTAAGACGCAATGTTATAATTTCGCTTAAATTATGCAGCATTAATTCCATGGTTGATTCCGTTTTCAAACCACTTTCTGTGCGTATGGTGTCGTCCAAAAGGCTTAAGTTTTCGGAACATATTACACTATCACGTTGACTATTTTTCGTTTTGTTTCTGGTTGTGACATTTATATCTCTGTCGCAAATATCAAGGTGATCCTCAATAGTGCGTAGTGGAGTATCTGCGTTTCCTGTTTTAGGGGTTTTACAATAGCATGCCTGACATTTCCATGCTTTTTTGTGTTCATATGTCATTGTATTCATAAATCGCTGTATAGACACATTTGCGCAATCCAAGTCATAAGTGTTGTTACAGTAAGCGCAAGTTAATTTTTGGCTATTTGGAATTTTTTGGTAACATCCTGCACATAATGACGCCATCTCAATGCTAGTTATTAAAGCGATAGGCCAATAAAAAAAAAAAAAAAATAAATAAAAAAAAAACCAAAACCAAAATGTTGTCTAAGTAAGCTTTTATACTAGATGAGGCCCCTTTTACAGCTTCAAGCGATAGATGGCGCTAGGCGTTTAAAAAAGTCAGCTTTCGTGTTCATATAAAGAGGTTATAATGACCAAGCAATAATTTGAGGTTATAAGTGTAATTTAATTTGTACTGTCTTTCTTCTTCGTATGTTTACAACAAAATTCATAAAACTCACGTTTCTTGCTGTCTTTTCATCTTGTTTTCAGTAATTATTCACTATGTGAAACACAAATAAATCACTGACAATGCTTCGCAAACAAAACACAATTTTTCATGATTTTGTTGCTTATTTTCTGGTACTTCACACTAATTAGATTGGTTTTTATAACAACTTGCGTTATTACTGAATATTTTATTAATTTAACACTTTTTACTATTTTTAAATATGAATAAATACGGAGCTTAATGATAGTGAGCACAGTCGCGCCCTCTCTTCAACACATAACACTATTAGTAAGTCAACACCGCTTAAGTAATAGGAAACATTATACTTACTGTAATTTTCTATACATTAATAAGCATGAATAAAAAAACAACAATTAAATAAAGCCTTACCTCTTAATCCCTTATTCAAACAACTTCTATGGAAATTTCAACGACAAATTTACATAAAAAATTATATGAATTGTGGAGCGCAAAGTAACACACGAAAAAAGTATGGCGGAATGATGACTTGTGCGGTATTGCGTGGGTAACAGACTTACGCGCTGTCACTTCTTTTCAAATTTTGACATCTGATTGGCTCAAAATTTGATAGTGTGACCTACGATTGGATGCGCGATGACCAGCTCTGTCCAATAGCATTCAAATCTAATAACCGCCAATTTTCGACTTGAGCGGTGTTGTTTGCTAAGGGACGCTATGGAAATGCTAGGTTTAACTATAAGATAAGAATTAAAAGAATTTTATGTTTTTATTCTAAATAATGAAATAATTATTATCGTATGATTGTGATTGTTCCTATTCTTATTTATTTATTTATTGATTATGAATAATTCACGAAAAATCATATTCGGATTCCAGTGTATCTGTGGGATTTGATATGATTTCTTACAAAGGCGAGGGCGAGACTGGTGATGTTTGGCGACGACTTGTACTTGGATTGGATGAATTATAAGCTGTTGATAGTTAGTCTCATAAGAAGTTGTAGCTTGTGGTGATCGTGAAGTTGGTGATAGTTAGGCCGCTTTCTCACTACGCCAAACCAACGACATCAACGATGTCGTGTTGTCCATCCTTTTTCACTAGCACGACTCCAACACAACACGATTGTCACATTTTGTAAAGTTCATTTGTCGAGTACGCACGCAATTGTGTCCTGCCTTCAATCAACGACAACTGCTAGCTATTTTACTATACTTAAGAAGAAGAAGGCGGAGAAAGAATTGTTGGATTCAATATCTCTTCGAATCGGTTGCGACGCTTACTTTTAACGACAAGGATGTTATGGGTATCTTCATTCGTTTCCCAGTACATTCGGCGTCGCGGCAATGGAGCATAACCAGACAAAATAAGGATTGCAATAAAGCAGTATATTTCTTTGTCTGACAAAGAGAAGTTTATATTTCCCGCTCGAACAGCATATATAACTGTTTGCCTGACTATGTGAACGATTACTTCACGATCGAAAAAGGGCTCAAAGAATGTGAGAGGGTCACTATTTTCAGACAGCGTTGTAACAGACCTAGGAAGGGGTGTAGTCCACTCACGATTATTCCTGGGAAGATCTCTCTTCACCCAAGTGCGATCTCCACTCGTTTGGCGTCGAGTAACTGTACCTCTCCCTCTTCCGCGTGCTCTTCCACGTGTTCTTCCGCGACTTATTTGTTCCAGTGACAATGGAGGTGTATCATTGGGTTCCTCATCCTCGCTGGACGCGGTTTCCTCGGCAAATGAACGCCTCAAAGTTAGACTTGCAGGTGCGAGTAACTGTCGACGGGATAAATGATGGAAAAATATATCCTCTTCATCTCCGGAATCACCGGATCAATAAAGATATCAGCACCTAGTATGTCGGAGTTCAAATTTTCCAACTCTTCTATGATATCGTTCGTTTTAAGCGGTCCTCTAGACCTAGAAACCAAAAATTGCAATTAAATACACTTCTTCCCAAGGGGTCATTATCGACCCACAAATGTTTTGACAACTATATCTGTGTAATAAACATGTATTTCATAACACTTTCACTGTTATGAGTTAGATAATCAGTCTAATTCTATAATAAAAACGACATAATAGGTTTTTTAACGTAGGAAAAATTATTACTTACATTATTATCAGCAGAATCGGATTTTTTTGCCACCAAAAATCAAGTCATGAGAAGAACTGTCACCAGTGGTGACAAAACTAGCCGCCAATCAAAAGTTTTTTTTTTTGGTAGATAATACTTTGGTAGATCGATAGTTGGCGCTAGGCGTAGCAAATAAGCGTTTCGATTCACATAATAGCTCATTTTCCGAAACCTGTTTTATAGGACAAAAACGACCCACTGGGCATATATGACATATATGACATTGACATTTCTAAATTTATTATTATTTTTTTTATTTCATAAGTTGACTATATTTTTTTTTTATTGAATATTTTTTACATTATTGATTAATAATTAATTATGTTTTTGAAATCTGACATTGTAATTTTGACATGATTTTGACAATAAGTTTTATTAATTTTAATAATTGTATTTGACAGATTTAAATTTTTTTTTTCTTTATAATGATGACTGTGACATTCCATTTTTATGTTCTAATATTATTTCCACATTTTTTGTATCATCTATATTTTATTATTTGTGTGACTTGCATGTGCTTTGGAGAATACCTCTGTAAACTTGCTGGTATGAAATAAATAAATAAATAAATAAATAAATATGGGTTAATGGGTCTTCCTGCCGCGCTGGGGGTGTCCGCTTATGAGCATGAACCTCAAATCGCCATAAATAGCCAGTTTGAGATTCACAAACCTCATAAGTTTTTATTCCGACCGTGGCAGATTTATTTGGGACGAGTTGGTTAATGTCTAACCACCCTTTCCACATAAGAAGACTCTCATCTAGATAAATATTCTAGTCTAACATATAAATCCTGAAATCTATTATTTAAATGGTTCAGCACAGGTTCGGCCCACATTAATCTGGGAGAATTTCTCGCGCCTCGACTCAGGACGAATCTGGACGGCCGGAAAATCCTTCCACTCAAAATCAAAGAAACTTCTAGGCTGGTCTGTAGCCATTGTAGTGGTTGGCTCTGGAGGCCTACTCTCTAAGCCCGTCAACTAAGATACTGGCTATGTTCTAGTTTTAAACAAACGGCACAAACACATTGGGAGTAGGGACAATGTCAAAACGCATTCTCATTCATTCTTAGTTCGGGTTTTCCAACTAATAAGGTGTCCGTGGGCGATAACTTGGTAACTTCGTCCGTAACTTAGGCCCAGAATACACGGTGAAACGAAACTGCAACGAAACCCTTGTGAAACTAGTTTGAAATCAGTTTCAACCCTCTTTCCTACACACGCCGCGATCAAAATGTGATGAAACTCTCACTACCAATTCGGTTTTCTTGGAGAATCGACGTCGGCAAAATGTCTAGTTCAAGTGATGAAGAACTTTTTGTGATGTATTGGTATCTTCGGCAAAGAAGGAGGCGTAAAAGAAGACACATAGTTCTTCTTGTATATATACATCCCTACATTGAGAAGAATATTAACTGTCGTATGTTTGTGGCTGCCAAAGAATTACAAAACTGATAGAAAATTTATGGATTGTTATCGTATGACCAATACTATGTACTTGGAGCGTGTCCGTTTCGACTGCTCGGCCACAGTGTCCCAGAATAAAAACGACTACGTCAACATTACGAAGGAATTTGTAGAAAACTAATCAAGAAAACCGCAAATTTGCAGAACCGATATTCAGAACGTTGTAAGGGCTTAACCGTGGCCGCGCAGTCGAAACGTAGAGAACCTCCCGGCCACGCAGATCTTAGATACGGGAGCTACATAGAGATCTCATTCTTTTTGCAAATCACTGATATGATTTCGCAGAAATTATAGAAAGTCTTGATAGAGCCTTAAAGTATGTACTTTACGACCTATAGTTCTTTAACCCTAATCTACTAATCATATTTTTTATACGGAAATACTTATTATTAGTCGTTTCGACTAACACCTATATAAACCTACCTAATAATAGTTATATAGTATAAGTACATACATATTATTTTAATTATTGGTTTATTTTATCTTATTTAAAATAAAAAATAAAGTTAGTTTAAAGTATTTATTAAGTAATCAACACAGTTAAAGTATTTATGAATTATTTTAGTGAGATCCAAACATCAGTCTCATTAACTTAAAAAAAATTAATATAAAGCTTTAACCTCCTCTAAATAAACTTAAATATTATAGAACAATGTTTTAAGAATACATAAAAAAAATATTATTAGTTTTTATTGCAGTTGACACATATTTCAACTTTATGTTCGCCGCATATATTTTTGGTGCACTTTGAGCACATAGATTTGGTCATGCGATGTTTTTTATAAGGACAATAGCTACAAATCTTCCTTTTTTTCAATCCAGAAGCTTCATTAGAACTAGTGCTACTTTCTCCTGAACTATTTGAAACCAAGTCTTGAATGTTGCCTCTTAATTTTTTATGCAATGTCGGCTTAGTTAGACGTCTCTCCATGTAAGGATTAACAAGGGCTGTATGCAAATCTTTCATGAATTGTTTTCGATTTAAAGGTTTTTCATTGGCATTTAGTTTATTTTCACAATAAATAACGTAACTGTTCATAAAAGTCATATTCAACATCCCATAAAACATGCACATAGGCCATCGATTCGTCTTGCGGCTACAGGACATGTTTGCACACATTTGGTCAAACGTGTCGACCCCGCCTTTCGTTTGGTTATAAAATTCAACCATATGTGGCTTGTTGGTTTCTTGGTTGACAGTTCCTTCTTCTGAACAGGATGATAACAAATAAACGATCTTGTTTGGTTTTGGTTTGTATGATAGCAGGGTCAAAGGACCATCATAGCAAAACATTGATGTCCCTATAGGTCTAGGTCTGGTGTTAACCATCTCATTGGGTATTTCTTTTTTATTAGAACGCAGTGTACCCACTATAGTTAATTTATATGGCTCGCAAAGTAGTGACTTAGCAAGAGGAATGGACGTAAACCAATTGTCAGTTGTGATGTTTCGGTTTGAACCATGAAGTGGTCGGGTAAGCTCTTTTACAAAGTACTCGCCTAAAGGCAGTCCCCCGGTATCAGTGGCTCTTCCTATATATGGTATGGCGTTGATCATATATTTTGAACCATTATCACACATCATAACTATTTACAATCCATACTTTGCGGGTTTATTGGGGATATACATCCTGAATGGGCATCGGCCTCTGAAGGCTAACAATTGTTCGTCGATAGTTATGTACATGCCAGTGTTGTAATTAGTTCTGCACTTTTCTATAAATAACCCCCATACTTTTCTAAACGGTATAAATCTGTCCCTATTTTGAAAAGATAATCTTAAATGTTTATCATCAAATCTAAGGCAACGTATAAGAAATTCATATCTATCTTTGCTCATTGTAGATACATATCTTGTGCCAGATAAAGATGAGTCGAAGAGTTCGTCAGTAGACAAGTGGTTGTCTTTGAGAACAGCGGAAAGTATGAAGATCCCGATTAGTGCTCTAATTTCACATTTGCCTGTGGGTTGCTGAGTGCTTCGAAGGGTGGCATAATTTTGTTGTTTTATTATTATCTCTGCGTAAGTCCATTTTACAATTTCATCTAAGATCTCATCAGTTATAAACAACTCAAAACATGCCAACGGATCTTTTATACCTCTGCAGTGACTAGTTGGACCTCGGGATATATGTACAATATTTACTCTCCTGGGCTGTACGCTCCCGAGTTGTTCTCTCCTGGGTTGTCGAAGTCTCCTCGGATATTATAGATGAATCTGGGTTAGATACATTGGATGATATTACCTCAGTCATATCTTCTTCTTCATCCGTTTGTTCCAGCTGCTCGATCTCTAACTGGTCCTCTGTCTCACTTCCAGCAGATTCCACATCACCATCACTGTCCTCATCATTCAAATATCTCGCCAACTCTTCGTCCGTATAATTACGTTTATTACTGGGCCGTGAAGAAGTCATTTTTAATCTAAAATTAAACAAAATACGATAAACAATCGAATAATTCACGATAATAACACAAAGACATTTATCGCAAAAGTTACATAAATACTAATCATTAGTCATATCGACTAACATAAACGAACTATTTCCAAAATGGCTGTACTTACCGGCTCGACACCGTCACTCCCGTAAACGTCCGACCGGCGACTGGTTTGACACGAACGATCGAGTCGCGCGGCGCATTCATTAGAAAGAGACAGCAAGATTTGGGTGCAGTGTTAGTCGAATTGACTAACATTAGTATTCTAGGGTTAAAGTCGTGGCCGCGCAGTTGAAACGGTGACAGCCGAGCGAACATAGGGATCTCAGAAACGGAGCTTCTCAGAGGTCCCATTCTTTTTGCTAATCAGAGATACGATTTCGAATAATTTATAGAAAGTTAGAGTAAAGCCCTAAAGTTTGTAGTTCACGACCTGTAGATCTTAAAAGCCATGACCGCGCAGTTGAAACGGTTAGAATCGCGCGCCCACGCAGATCTCAGAAACGGAGCGTCGTAGAGGTTCCATTATTTTTGCTAATTACTGATACGAATGTTGATAGAATATAAATGGCTGGCATAAGGACCTGCATGATATTTCAATATACCTCTGCTTGTTTCATGAAAACGCCTTTAATTTGAAAGGCACAGGGAAAGAAGGGGCTCATGAACATTCTAATTGTTTTGAGTAATCAAGTAAATAAACCTAAAATCTCAATATAAACAATTACACATTACTTAGAACTTCATATTTACCTATCTACACTAGGAACAGTGTACATTTAACACAATAGATTATTGTTTTTTAACATTAATTCAGTAAATAAATAATAATTTAATATTTTATTGTCTAAGTCCCTGAGCTCCTTTTTGCATATTGCAACTGAAATGGTGATCATAAACAATGTCTGATGTATTTTTGTTTTTTCTGTTTACTGTAATGTTTATCAAGGAAGGTAATTAAATAAAACAGATTTTAATTTGTCTAATTATAAGGTAATAATAAGGTAAAAATTCTAATTATAAGGTAAATTTGAGTAATATAAAATACTTTCAGGAGTACAAAACTTTTTTAAGTGCTGAAGATCACTATTTTTTTCTTGAGAAATTGGTAACTTCTCTGTGTACGATCTTCCAGGCAAAACAAATTCATCGTTTTGTACAATGTTGCACGCACCGATTTTTGCATTCAGATTCCCAAGGGCCATTATAAGTCGAGCGGAAGCCTATTTTGGGAGTAGACTTGTCAATTTTCAGAACTTTTCGACGACTTTTTAGCATAAATTGTGTCCAAATGGGCAGTCCATGATCTAAATTAAGATATATCCACCTCTATTATTTTAAAAGGACTAGGCGTGGAGAGGGCATTTTTAAAAATGTCTGTCTATTCTTGTGGAAGTTCTGCTCGTGCTTTAGATTTCACCAAATCCATGTTTTTATCGCACTCCATATATGAGTAGCCCCTAACTGGAAATGTCAAAGTAACTCTATCAAGTTTTTTTTCAATATGTAGTAAAAAAAGCGAAACATTGTGAAATTCTTGTTTTGCCCTCCGCAAGAGTTACAAAATATTTGAAGGTGAGTCGTAGTAGGCTTCATGTAGTTATAGACGAAGTTATGGACAAGTGAGTATACATCATCACTCCCTTTTTTACCTTCCGTTTCTGGATAGAGATAGATATAGATACATGCACATTGAAAGCATACAGTTTATAGTAAGTATCGTTTGTTTGAATGTTAGGTACACAAAGATTTTTACCATAGTCAAAACATATTGCCTCCATTGTGCTGCTCTTGCTTCTCTACTTTGCAACCTAGCCATCCGTTTATTTGCCTGCTTGTAGCTTATGTAACTTGTTTTAATTAAACAGATTCATACTATGCCGATCCAATGTGGATCTGGCAAGAGTATCAATGCATGTATTCTTCTCAGCCTCCAATGCTTTTGTTTTTACAATAAATTCGTCACAAATGCTACATGTATCTGTACTGGGATAACCAAAAGCAATAATAAAATCATTGCAAAAAATATTTCTATAAGTCTCATAAGATACCGTTATACTTGTCTACCGATATACTATTGTCTTGAAGGAACATTTTATGCATTTTTTTTACATTTAAGTCTTCTGGCAAATATGTGTTGCTTGAATCATGTAGACTATAATGACTGGAACGACCTACAACAGACCATATAAAATTTGTATGGTATCATAATAAAATTAACTTATAAAAAAAATATTATGACGATAACAACAAATGGTTTATAAAAAGATCTAAAATACCTTTAAATGAATTAATATGCCAAAAAAATACAATGATCTTAGTAGTAGACATTTAAGAGTTGATCATTTTCAAAAATATTTTCCATTCGATTGGTTACCATATTATCTTTCTCCTCAAGAGTTTACTTGTTTACCGTTTGATGCACGTATAGTGTCTGTAAAAGCATCTATAACCCCTATCGGTACTCGTACTGCTTTTGATCACGGAACCACACTATCAGGTACAGCAACTACAGAATATGTACCTATTGTAAAATCTTGTGTGGGTTTAAATAAACAAGTCTATATTGAAAATAGAAGTGTATCTTTAAAATCCACCGAGCCTATGATCGTTGAAGGTTTTAAAGAAAAAACCTTACAAGATCATTTTTCTGCTATGTATGATATGATAGGCGCTATTGAGGTACCACGTCATTTAAATTGGTATGCTAATATTTTATATAACATTGATTCTAATAGTGGATTTGATGGTATAGATCTTCAGACTCAATATCGTTTAGATAAAGTCTTTACTACACATATTATTAACCACAAACTGGGTCAACCTATAATTGATTATGAATATCAACCTAAAAATGGTTTTTGTAAACCAACAAAACGTAATTTTCTTATTAATTATAGCATCGCAGATGGCTTTCCAGAAGATATAACTTCTGGCGAATTTCCATGGAAAAAGGTTCTCCCTAATATCGTAAAGATACAATCAGATCCTAATAAAAAGGGTATAATTGGTTTAGCCAAGACTTTAGGTGTTTCTAAAAAAGATTTCTTGAACCGCATTAATCACAATTATTATCAGTCAATTGAAGGTTTACCTTATGTTGATTTGCATTCAGGCTCAGTCGGTGGATATACTCCGCAACCGCAAGTACATATCGGTTTAATTGCAACACCGGCACTTAATCCGGCTACAGAAGTAAACAATTTTTTAAACTCTTCTTTATATACTGTTACTAAAACTGAGTGTATCGTATCTTTCGATTTGGATTCTATGTGTGTCAGTGGTGACGCTTACTGTTGGCCAAGAGATACTAAATTTTTCACAAAACAAGATGCAGGATTCCATGGTTATGGTTATACTAATTTTGGTGAGTTGGCAACTACAAGTGGACGCCTGGAACACCACGTACCTACAACGCAAAAGCCATCGTCTAGGAAAGGTCGCATTACGAAGAACAAGAACAACGGAGAATCGGAACATATTAACCGAGACAGAATTAAAAGAAGCCTCATTGAAGACTTTTCAGAAATTGAACTTGATGAGTTTGAGTACTATGAAGGAGTATCAGAATAAATGTATCAATAGTGGATATACTAAAGATTTATGTATTTTGAAACTAAAATGGGATGATAATGTACCTGGAACATCCTTCCCAAGTCAAGATAGTGTAACTTCTAAAGCATCATATTTTTTGGATTCCCTTCGTTTCGATGTCAATGGCCGCGAAGAATTAACTACTAGTAAAAAATATAATGATTGTCGGTATAAAGAGAGGAAGATACAAAGACCTGTTCCTACGCAGTGTTATGGAGTAAATCTAGAAGAAAACTGGGAAAGTACTAAATGGTGGTTATACGAAGTTCGTGGAGATTTAATGTATACTTTCGATAATGTTTTATGGGATGTTTCAACTCCAGATAGAAAAGAAAATCAATTTTGGTATTTAATATTATACCTAAAAACATTGGTCACATTAATTGAGAACCCTGTGGACATTGTCAACATCGTTAGTTATCGCTTAGTTGATAACATTAACGACCTATTAAAGCGTGTACGTGACTTGGAACAAAAACTTCCGCTATTATCTACAACCAATGGTGGCGGTTCAACAATCGTTAACGATAAGATATCTATAAGTGGAATAATAACTAACTATACTGTTGTAGATAATAATGTTTCTAGTAGTGTAAGTAGCATAGGTAATTTTCAAATAAAACCATAATTATTTAAGAGTCTTTTATTATTTCTTTTTCCCAATCTTCTAAACATGACATATCGAAACATTTATACATAATAAACAAATAAAAAATAGCCAAAGGATGAGGCTTTTTTTTGAGTTCCTTAAGGAAAGGAGCTCTATACCAAATCTCACGAAAGATTCTTGTTTTGAAAGCCTCATTCTTCGGGAAACAATCAGTATTACTTAATACTATAATTGGAGTACGTAACATACAAGCATCCGATTGATACTTTACTTTAACATTACATGTATCTCCTCCAAAAATAAGTTTCAGAGTCTCTTCAGAACCTGGCTCAAAATTAGGTTCATTCCATTGAATAATCCTCCTCTGTACACATTCTTGAAGAGGAAAATTGCAATACTTATTAAAGTTACCCATACACCCAAAATTTATAAATGCATGACAAACACAATCAAAAAAGAAATTTTTACCACTGTTTGGTTCACCAACAACTAACATACAATTACGCTTAGGTATGCTACGGTTACATATGCGATATAAATTCTGAACAAAATTAAGTCTTACATATTCTTCAGGATACTGATGTTTTAACAAAGCATTTAACACACGAACACTATCAGCTATACCATAATAGTATGAACTCAAATTATTCCAAGGACCAACATATATTAATCGTTCCATTGGTATATTACGAGTCCTTAAAAAGATGCTTTTAACATCCAAATCACAAATCTGCTGCCGAATATTATGAAACGAATTTTAAATTAAGTCATGAGACTTAGAATAATATTTATAAGGACCTGTACACCAATGACCCGTATAAAATATATTAGTCGGAGGACAAATCACAAAAGATTCTAAGTACGTTTGTAAACGGCACTTTTTATCTCGCACTTTTTCGTTTCTTTTATCTGTTTGAATACCTCCTTGGTCAACTTCTGCAGCAGTGTTGAAACACGCGAGCCTTCGGAATACTCCAGGAACAAACTCCTCATCTCTGCGTATTTCCACCATTCCTGACGCTCTTTCCTCAAGCAATCTGCGAAGGGATACACTTCCAGCTTTATTACCTTCGTACCACGTTCTCCCCGCGATTTCAATGTAACAACACTGTCTAGGTGTTTCAAAGACATATTCTGTGAGATTGACCCAGTGTTCCGGAGTAAACATTGCGCTTGGACAGCTGCGTCGAGCATATCGTTTAAGTTGTCGCAATTTTCTGGGTCGCTCTCCGATTCCTCTGATGTCATCACCTTCTGCTTTTTGCTCTTCGACGGGAGAATGATAGGTTCCTCGTCTGTTTCTTCGTCGCTGCTCGAGTGCTTCCGTTGACGCTTCGCCGAGACCGACATCGATTTTTTCACATTCGTTTTCGACTTCAAGATCGAGGGATTGGTCGATGAGTGACCAGACTTGCTGCGACTGAACGTCACATTCTTCTTCGGTTGTGTATTCCTGGATATATCGCATAAATCGGCATCTACACGATCCTCCGCTGTACGTACAGTCGTGGATGACATGGAAGTGGTCGTTATGTTCCGTAATGAAGACTGCTCCTCTTCCTCTTCGCTGCTGTCCTGTTGCTTCTCCGCACTCCAGTCGAGGTAGACTTGCCCGTAGATTTTGAATAACAGATCTTCGAAATCTTTCTCCCAAACCATCGTGTGGCAATTCGAATACATCGTGGACAATCCGGGACCTAAGGCCCAGGACTCGAAAGCATCCCACGATATCTTTTTTAAATTGTGCCCTTGCTTGCTGGTATCTAAGATGAACTGCTTCATTACTTGATTTAGAGGACGAACTAGTTTGCCGAGACCCGCATTCTGTGTTTGAAGGGCGTGTTTCTTGATGGCTGTTATGAAGCGTGGCATTATTAGCATCGTGCTCTCGATGTCCCAATAGTTTTTGAGCAATATGAAAAAGCTTAAGGTTTGCATTGCCCTTTTTTGTTTTTGAACATTTGCTTTTCCTATGCCCTTCCCTTTCAATGGCTTCTTCTTCGGCGCTGCTGTCGCTGCTGCTGGTCTTTCCAAGATCGCTTGAGTATTCTCCATGGTGTCCACGTCTTTCATAGGCTTCTCCATTGGCTCCTCGTCGTGGTGCTCTTGCGAAGAATCTTCTGATTGTTGACTGTTCGGCATTATTTGGTTCTCCTCGTCGCTTATGTATCTTACTGGCGAGTCCATTATGTTGGCGCTTGAGAGTAGAAACTAACTGTGATATTGTATAATCCAGTTTGACGGCTGAAGAGCGAATGACTTACTTTCAAACGTACAGCTCTTATATACCCCACAAAGCGATAAGCTCATTAGATTTTGCGGCTTAAACTATTAGATAAGTTCTCCGATTTTCCTTTTCTGAGGCTCCCTTGGCTCGCCGCCGCCGCCGCGCTTATCACCAAATGTTGCTTATGAACATAATCATAGCCATGTGCTTCGCACGGCTGATTGTTCAAGCAACATTTGGTGAGTTAGCACTCCGCAAGAGTTACAAAATATTTGAAGGTGAGTCGTAGTAGGCTTCATGTAGTTATAGACGAAGTTATGGACAAGTGAGCATACATCATCACTCCCTTTTTTACCTTCCGTTTCTGGATAGAGATAGATATAGATACATGCACATTGAAAGCATACAGTTTATAGTAAGTATCGTTTGTTTGAATGTTAGGTACGAAAAAGATTTTTACCATAGTCAAAACATATTGCCTCCATTGTGCTGCTCTTGCTTCTCTACTTTGCAACCTAGCCATCCGTTTATTTGCCTGCTTGTAGCTTATGTAACTTGTTTTAATTAAACAGATTCATACTATGCCGATCCAATGTGGATCTGGCAAGAGTATCAATGCATGTATTCTTCTCAGCCTCCAATGCTTTTGTTTTTACAATAAATTCGTCACAAATGCTACATGTATCTGTACTGGGATAACCAAAAGCAATAATAAAATCATTGCAAAAAATATTTCTATAAGTCTCATAAGATACCGTTATACTTGTCTACCGATATACTATTGTCTTGAAGGAACATTTTATGCATTTTTTTACATTTAAGTCTTCTGGCAAATATGTGTTGCTTGAATCATGTAGACTATAATGACTGGAACGACCTACAACAGACCATATAAAATTTGTATGGTATCATAATAAAATTAACTTATAAAAAAAATATTATGACGATAACAACAAATGGTTTATAAAAAGATCTAAAATACCTTTAAATGAATTAATATGCCAAAAAAATACAATGATCTTAGTAGTAGACATTTAAGAGTTGATCATTTTCAAAAATATTTTCCATTCGATTGGTTACCATATTATCTTTCTCCTCAAGAGTTTACTTGTTTACCGTTTGATGCACGTATAGTGTCTGTAAAAGCATCTATAACCCCTATCGGTACTCGTACTGCTTTTGATCACGGAACCACACTATCAGGTACAGCAACTACAGAATATGTACCTATTGTAAAATCTTGTGTGGGTTTAAATAAACAAGTCTATATTGAAAATAGAAGTGTATCTTTAAAATCCACCGAGCCTATGATCGTTGAAGGTTTTAAAGAAAAAACCTTACAAGATCATTTTTCTGCTATGTATGATATGATAGGCGCTATTGAGGTACCACGTCATTTAAATTGGTATGCTAATATTTTATATAACATTGATTCTAATAGTGGATTTGATGGTATAGATCTTCAGACTCAATATCGTTTAGATAAAGTCTTTACTACACATATTATTAACCACAAACTGGGTCAACCTATAATTGATTATGAATATCAACCTAAAAATGGTTTTTGTAAACCAACAAAACGTAATTTTCTTATTAATTATAGCATCGCAGATGGCTTTCCAGAAGATATAACTTCTGGCGAATTTCCATGGAAAAAGGTTCTCCCTAATATCGTAAAGATACAATCAGATCCTAATAAAAAGGGTATAATTGGTTTAGCCAAGACTTTAGGTGTTTCTAAAAAAGATTTCTTGAACCGCATTAATCACAATTATTATCAGTCAATTGAAGGTTTACCTTATGTTGATTTGCATTCAGGCTCAGTCGGTGGATATACTCCGCAACCGCAAGTACATATCGGTTTAATTGCAACACCGGCACTTAATCCGGCTACAGAAGTAAACAATTTTTTAAACTCTTCTTTATATACTGTTACTAAAACTGAGTGTATCGTATCTTTCGATTTGGATTCTATGTGTGTCAGTGGTGACGCTTACTGTTGGCCAAGAGATACTAAATTTTTCACAAAACAAGATGCAGGATTCCATGGTTATGGTTATACTAATTTTGGTGAGTTGGCAACTACAAGTGGACGCCTGGAACACCACGTACCTACAACGCAAAAGCCATCGTCTAGGAAAGGTCGCATTACGAAGAACAAGAACAACGGAGAATCGGAACATATTAACCGAGACAGAATTAAAAGAAGCCTCATTGAAGACTTTTCAGAAATTGAACTTGATGAGTTTGAGTACTATGAAGGAGTATCAGAATAAATGTATCAATAGTGGATATACTAAAGATTTATGTATTTTGAAACTAAAATGGGATGATAATGTACCTGGAACATCCTTCCCAAGTCAAGATAGTGTAACTTCTAAAGCATCATATTTTTTGGATTCCCTTCGTTTCGATGTCAATGGCCGCGAAGAATTAACTACTAGTAAAAAATATAATGATTGTCGGTATAAAGAGAGGAAGATACAAAGACCTGTTCCTACGCAGTGTTATGGAGTAAATCTAGAAGAAAACTGGGAAAGTACTAAATGGTGGTTATACGAAGTTCGTGGAGATTTAATGTATACTTTCGATAATGTTTTATGGGATGTTTCAACTCCAGATAGAAAAGAAAATCAATTTTGGTATTTAATATTATACCTAAAAACATTGGTCACATTAATTGAGAACCCTGTGGACATTGTCAACATCGTTAGTTATCGCTTAGTTGATAACATTAACGACCTATTAAAGCGTGTACGTGACTTGGAACAAAAACTTCCGCTATTATCTACAACCAATGGTGGCGGTTCAACAATCGTTAACGATAAGATATCTATAAGTGGAATAATAACTAACTATACTGTTGTAGATAATAATGTTTCTAGTAGTGTAAGTAGCATAGGTAATTTTCAAATAAAACCATAATTATTTAAGAGTCTTTTATTATTTCTTTTTCCCAATCTTCTAAACATGACATATCGAAACATTTATACATAATAAACAAATAAAAAATAGCCAAAGGATGAGGCTTTTTTTTGAGTTCCTTAAGGAAAGGAGCTCTATACCAAATCTCACGAAAGATTCTTGTTTTGAAAGCCTCATTCTTCGGGAAACAATCAGTATTACTTAATACTATAATTGGAGTACGTAACATACAAGCATCCGATTGATACTTTACTTTAACATTACATGTATCTCCTCCAAAAATAAGTTTCAGAGTCTCTTCAGAACCTGGCTCAAAATTAGGTTCATTCCATTGAATAATCCTCCTCTGTACACATTCTTGAAGAGGAAAATTGCAATACTTATTAAAGTTACCCATACACCCAAAATTTATAAATGCATGACAAACACAATCAAAAAAGAAATTTTTACCACTGTTTGGTTCACCAACAACTAACATACAATTACGCTTAGGTATGCTACGGTTACATATGCGATATAAATTCTGAACAAAATTAAGTCTTACATATTCTTCAGGATACTGATGTTTTAACAAAGCATTTAACACACGAACACTATCAGCTATACCATAATAGTATGAACTCAAATTATTCCAAGGACCAACATATATTAATCGTTCCATTGGTATATTACGAGTCCTTAAAAAGATGCTTTTAACATCCAAATCACAAATCTGCTGCCGAATATTATGAAACGAATTTTAAATTAAGTCATGAGACTTAGAATAATATTTATAAGGACCTGTACACCAATGACCCGTATAAAATATATTAGTCGGAGGACAAATCACAAAAGATTCTAAGTACGTTTGTAAACGGCACTTTTTATCTCGCACTTTTTCGTTTCTTTTATCTGTTTGAATACCTCCTTGGTCAACTTCTGCAGCAGTGTTGAAACACGCGAGCCTTCGGAATACTCCAGGAACAAACTCCTCATCTCTGCGTATTTCCACCATTCCTGACGCTCTTTCCTCAAGCAATCTGCGAAGGGATACACTTCCAGCTTTATTACCTTCGTACCACGTTCTCCCCGCGATTTCAATGTAACAACACTGTCTAGGTGTTTCAAAGACATATTCTGTGAGATTGACCCAGTGTTCCGGAGTAAACATTGCGCTTGGACAGCTGCGTCGAGCATATCGTTTAAGTTGTCGCAATTTTCTGGGTCGCTCTCCGATTCCTCTGATGTCATCACCTTCTGCTTTTTGCTCTTCGACGGGAGAATGATAGGTTCCTCGTCTGTTTCTTCGTCGCTGCTCGAGTGCTTCCGTTGACGCTTCGCCGAGACCGACATCGATTTTTTCACATTCGTTTTCGACTTCAAGATCGAGGGATTGGTCGATGAGTGACCAGACTTGCTGCGACTGAACGTCACATTCTTCTTCGGTTGTGTATTCCTGGATATATCGCATAAATCGGCATCTACACGATCCTCCGCTGTACGTACAGTCGTGGATGACATGGAAGTGGTCGTTATGTTCCGTAATGAAGACTGCTCCTCTTCCTCTTCGCTGCTGTCCTGTTGCTTCTCCGCACTCCAGTCGAGGTAGACTTGCCCGTAGATTTTGAATAACAGATCTTCGAAATCTTTCTCCCAAACCATCGTGTGGCAATTCGAATACATCGTGGACAATCCGGGACCTAAGGCCCAGGACTCGAAAGCATCCCACGATATCTTTTTTAAATTGTGCCCTTGCTTGCTGGTATCTAAGATGAACTGCTTCATTACTTGATTTAGAGGACGAACTAGTTTGCCGAGACCCGCATTCTGTGTTTGAAGGGCGTGTTTCTTGATGGCTGTTATGAAGCGTGGCATTATTAGCATCGTGCTCTCGATGTCCCAATAGTTTTTGAGCAATATGAAAAAGCTTAAGGTTTGCATTGCCCTTTTTTGTTTTTGAACATTTGCTTTTCCTATGCCCTTCCCTTTCAATGGCTTCTTCTTCGGCGCTGCTGTCGCTGCTGCTGGTCTTTCCAAGATCGCTTGAGTATTCTCCATGGTGTCCACGTCTTTCATAGGCTTCTCCATTGGCTCCTCGTCGTGGTGCTCTTGCGAAGAATCTTCTGATTGTTGACTGTTCGGCATTATTTGGTTCTCCTCGTCGCTTATGTATCTTACTGGCGAGTCCATTATGTTGGCGCTTGAGAGTAGAAACTAACTGTGATATTGTATAATCCAGTTTGACGGCTGAAGAGCGAATGACTTACTTTCAAACGTACAGCTCTTATATACCCCACAAAGCGATAAGCTCATTAGATTTTGCGGCTTAAACTATTAGATAAGTTCTCCGATTTTCCTTTTCTGAGGCTCCCTTGGCTCGCCGCCGCCGCCGCGCTTATCACCAAATGTTGCTTATGAACATAATCATAGCCATGTGCTTCGCACGGCTGATTGTTCAAGCAACATTTGGTGAGTTAGCACTCCGCAAGAGTTACAAAATATTTGAAGGTGAGTCGTAGTAGGCTTCATGTAGTTATAGACGAAGTTATGGACAAGTGAGCATACATCATCACTCCCTTTTTTACCTTCCGTTTCTGGATAGAGATAGATATAGATACATGCACATTGAAAGCATACAGTTTATAGTAAGTATCGTTTGTTTGAATGTTAGGTACGAAAAAGATTTTTACCATAGTCAAAACATATTGCCTCCATTGTGCTGCTCTTGCTTCTCTACTTTGCAACCTAGCCATCCGTTTATTTGCCTGCTTGTAGCTTATGTAACTTGTTTTAATTAAACAGATTCATACTATGCCGATCCAATGTGGATCTGGCAAGAGTATCAATGCATGTATTCTTCTCAGCCTCCAATGCTTTTGTTTTTACAATAAATTCGTCACAAATGCTACATGTATCTGTACTGGGATAACCAAAAGCAATAATAAAATCATTGCAAAAAATATTTCTATAAGTCTCATAAGATACCGTTATACTTGTCTACCGATATACTATTGTCTTGAAGGAACATTTTATGCATTTTTTTACATTTAAGTCTTCTGGCAAATATGTGTTGCTTGAATCATGTAGACTATAATGACTGGAACGACCTACAACAGACCATATAAAATTTGTATGGTATCATAATAAAATTAACTTATAAAAAAAATATTATGACGATAACAACAAATGGTTTATAAAAAGATCTAAAATACCTTTAAATGAATTAATATGCCAAAAAAATACAATGATCTTAGTAGTAGACATTTAAGAGTTGATCATTTTCAAAAATATTTTCCATTCGATTGGTTACCATATTATCTTTCTCCTCAAGAGTTTACTTGTTTACCGTTTGATGCACGTATAGTGTCTGTAAAAGCATCTATAACCCCTATCGGTACTCGTACTGCTTTTGATCACGGAACCACACTATCAGGTACAGCAACTACAGAATATGTACCTATTGTAAAATCTTGTGTGGGTTTAAATAAACAAGTCTATATTGAAAATAGAAGTGTATCTTTAAAATCCACCGAGCCTATGATCGTTGAAGGTTTTAAAGAAAAAACCTTACAAGATCATTTTTCTGCTATGTATGATATGATAGGCGCTATTGAGGTACCACGTCATTTAAATTGGTATGCTAATATTTTATATAACATTGATTCTAATAGTGGATTTGATGGTATAGATCTTCAGACTCAATATCGTTTAGATAAAGTCTTTACTACACATATTATTAACCACAAACTGGGTCAACCTATAATTGATTATGAATATCAACCTAAAAATGGTTTTTGTAAACCAACAAAACGTAATTTTCTTATTAATTATAGCATCGCAGATGGCTTTCCAGAAGATATAACTTCTGGCGAATTTCCATGGAAAAAGGTTCTCCCTAATATCGTAAAGATACAATCAGATCCTAATAAAAAGGGTATAATTGGTTTAGCCAAGACTTTAGGTGTTTCTAAAAAAGATTTCTTGAACCGCATTAATCACAATTATTATCAGTCAATTGAAGGTTTACCTTATGTTGATTTGCATTCAGGCTCAGTCGGTGGATATACTCCGCAACCGCAAGTACATATCGGTTTAATTGCAACACCGGCACTTAATCCGGCTACAGAAGTAAACAATTTTTTAAACTCTTCTTTATATACTGTTACTAAAACTGAGTGTATCGTATCTTTCGATTTGGATTCTATGTGTGTCAGTGGTGACGCTTACTGTTGGCCAAGAGATAATAATTTTTCACAAAACAAGATGCAGGATTCCATGGTTATGGTTATACTAATTTTGGTGAGTTGGCAACTACAAGTGGACGCCTGGAACACCACGTACCTACAACGCAAAAGCCATCGTCTAGGAAAGGTCGCTGTTGGAGAGCTAAGTGGACTGTATGTGATTTTAATGGGAGGATGATGAAAACACTCAGTTTATGACTAAAAACTAATTTAATCACAAGAATATCAACTGATACAAAAACACAAGGCAAGGAGACACTGACAAGTAAAAGCAAAACAAAACGTCATTACAAAAAT